>REGO01000924.1:218735-231638 GCA_010120015.1 Rhombomys opimus
CTAGGGAGATTATCATGTGTTTTTTTTTTTCTTTCAGTTTGTTAATATGGTGGATCACATTGATGGATTTTCTTATATTGAACCACCCCTGCATACCTGGGATGAAGCCTACTTGGCCATAGTGGATAATATCTTTGATGTGTTCTTGTATTCGGTTTGTGAGTATTTTGTTAAGTGTTTTTGCATCAAAGTTCATAAGGGAGATTGGCCTGAAATTCTCTTTCTTTGTTGAGTCTTTGTGAGGATTAGGTACCAAGGTGACTGTGGCTTCACAGAATGAGTTTGGTAATGTTCCTTCTGTTTCTATTTTGTGGAACAGTTTGAAAAGAATTGGATTTAGCTCTTCTTTGAAGGTCTGGTAGAATTCTGCGCTGAAGCCATCTGGTCCTGGGCTTTTTTTGGATGGGAGACTTTTGATGACAACTTCTATTTCTTTGAGGGATATAGGACTATTTAATTGATTTACCTGGTCCTGATTCAACTTTGGTAAGTCAAATCGATCAAGAAAATTGTCCATTTCATTTAGATTTTCAAATTTTGTGGCATATAGTCTTTTGAAGTAAGTCGTAATTATTGTTTGGATTTCCTCAGTGTCTGTAGTTATGTCCCCCTTTTCATTTCTGATTTTGTTGATTTGGGTGGTGTCTCTCTGTCTTTTAGTTAGCTTGGCTAAGGGTTTGTCAATCTTGTTGATTTTCTCAAAGAACCAGCTTTTGGTTTCTTTGATTCTTTGAATTGTTTCATTTGTTTCTAATTGATTGATTTCAGCCCTGAGTTTGATTATTTCCAGTTGATCCTTGGCACAGTATCTGAGGGCTGCTCTAATGGGTCTCTGGCTTTTGTAGGTCAGAAGATGCATCTGTGTGCCCCAGTGCCTTAAGGGTACTCAATAATGGCGGCCGAGCACAGCTCTCCTGCCTGCATTAGAAAGCTAGAGCCTAGAGTCTGTGTGAATCCAGAAAGTCTTTTGGTGCTGGGTGTCCTGAGCATTAGACCTGATGATCCCCCCTGCTGGGGGTTTCCTCCTGCCAGGGACACCCAGTCTTTGCTTTGGTGACTGCCATTCTGTCTGGGGTGTTGGCGAGTAGAACCCATAGGCACAGACACCGCCTGTGGCTCCGCCTTTCTGGCCGTTGGGAGCCTGGGCGTCTGCCTAAACTGGGTAATTTTCCGGAGACCTTTTCAGGGTGGTGGTATCAGATGAATGCTCTGAGATCAAACCAGCCATTTCCCTCCCTGTGTGTTTACACCGGACAGGACAGTGAAACTCATTCGCTGGTGCCCTGGTGCCCACAGTTCTATCTGAGGTGGCAAATCAGGCGCACAGGCAGGCAGGGCTCTGTGCAGGAGCCTGGGTCCCCAGCTCTGGCTCCAGGCTGGCTCCTGGGGTGCCCTTGGAACCCGAGTCTTTTCCAGGGGATGTCTGGGTGACCTAAGGTAGGTTCCAATCGTTTCCTGCTCCGTGGGGTTATCTCTTGACTGGAAAATCCAGTCTGTGATGTTGTGGGCCCACAGTTCAGTCTGGGACAGTGACCAGATCACGCTGGCATGTAGCTCTGGGCTGGCGACCAAGTGCCTGGAGGAACCAGGGTCTCTTCCGTGATTTAGCTGGGTGAGTTAAAGCTGATTGAATCCCCCACCGTCGGATATCCTCTCACCTGAGAAACACAATCACTTGTGTTTTATGGCTGCGAGTTCTGCTTCTGGTCACTGTGCCTATCCTGCTGTGCTGCTGTTCCGAATGAGAGTCCTCCCGGCGTGGCCATCTTGCCCCGCCCCCTCGATAGCATGTTCTTAAAGGACATCAGAAGTAATTTAAAAGACAGATGTAGTTTTGCCCAGTTCAGTGCTATGGTGATCTGAATGAAAATGGTACCAAAGCTTCATATGTTTTAATATTTGGTCCCCAGTTGATGGAAATATTTGGAAAGAATTAGGTTCTATGGCCTTGTTGGAGTTTGTTACTGTGACTTTGAGGTTTCAGAAGACTTGCTTCATGCTAACTTTGGCAGCACATATACTAAAATTGGAGCAATACAGAGAAGATTAGCATGGCCCCTGAGCAAGGATGACACGCAAATTGTGTGTGAACCATACTTTTAAGATAGAAATCTTTATTTATTTATTTATCTATCTATTTATTTATATTTAATTAGAGTTTATTCACTTTGTATCAACCCCCCTGTAGCTCCCTTCCTCCTCCCCTCCCAATTCCATCCTCTGTCTCCTTCTCCACCCATGCCCCTCCCCAAGTGCACTGATAAGGGAATTCTTGCTCTCTTTCCTTCTGATCTTAGTCTACCAGGTTTCACCAGGTGTGGCTGCATTGTCTTACTCTGTAGCCTGGTAAGGCTGCTCCCCAGTCAGGGGGAGGTGGTCAAAGAGCACGCCAATCAGGTTATGTCAAAGACAGTCCCTTTTCCCATTACTATGGAACCCACTTGGACACTGAACTGCCATGGGCTACAACTATGCAGGGGTTCTAGGTTATCTCCATCAATGATCCTTGGTTGGAGTTTCAGTCTCAGAAAAGACCACTCTGCCCAGAGTTTTTGGTTCTGTAGCTCTCTTTGTGGAGCTCCTGTCCTCTCCAGGGCTTACTATCTCCCCCTTCTTTCATAAGATTCCCTGTTCTCTGCCCAAAGTTTGGCTATAAGTCTCAGCATATGCTTTGATACCCTGTAGGGTAGATCCTTTCAGAGGCCCTCTGTGACAGGCTCCTGTTCTATTCTCTCTTTTCTCCCTCTTCTGATGTTCATCCTCTTTGCCTTTCTGAATGGGGATTGAGCATCTTAGCCAGAGTCCTCCTTCCTGATTAGCTTCTTTAGGTGTACAGATTTTAGTATGTTTATCCTATATTATATACCTAATATCTACTTATGAGTGAGAATATACCCTGTGTGTCTTTCTGCTTCTGGGATACCTCACTCAGGATAATCTTTTCCAGTTCTCACCATTTGCCTCCAAATTTCATGATTTCCTTGTTTTTCAAGCAACAGCACATGCTGGCAAGGGTGTAGAGAAAGGGAAACACTCTTCCATTGTTGATATAAGTGTAAACTTGTACAGCCACTTTGGAAATCAAACTGACACTTTTTCAGAAAGTTGGGAACAGCTTTACCTCGAGACCTAACTATACCTCTCTTGGGTACGTTCTCTAAAGACACCACCCTGTACAACAAGGGCAATTGTTCAGCTATGCTTAGAGCAGCTTTATTCACAAAAAGCAGGATAAAAAAAGATCTCAGATGTCCCTCAACTGAAGAACGGATGAAGAAATTGTGGTGGCAATTCTACACAATGGAATAGTACTCAGCTACTTAAAACAAAGAAATCATGAAATATGCAGGCAAATGGATGGACCTAGAAAATATCATCCGAGTGAGGTAACCCAGGTCCAGAGAGACACACATTACATGTACACACAAGTGGATTTAAGCTATATAGAACTGGATAAGCATGCTACAGTGCACAGACTCAAAGAAGATAAGCCACATAGAGGATTCAAGGGAGTATACAAAAATCTCACTTCAAAAGGGAGATAGAATAAACAGAGATAGTGCCCAAAGAGAAGGAACAAGGTGGGACAGAGGGCACAGAATGTTAAGAGGATGGAGAACAAACCTGGGGAGAGCAAGGGTGAGAAGGACTGTAAAGAAAAGATAAACTGAGCGTGGGGACATATCTGTGATAAGCTGGAGACCTAAGTCAGGGTAGGATATGAGGGACAATCAAGCAGAGACTTCTAGTAGCAGAGGCCATAGAGACTGAAGAGGACACCAACTAACTAGACTAGTCTCCTAACAGAAGGAGGGAGACACCAACCCACCCACAAAAACTTCAACCTAAAGTTTACCCTGCCTATGAGATGTACAGTGATAAAGATAGAGCAGAGATTGAGGGAATGCCAGCCAATGTCTGGCCTAACCAAAGACCTACCCTATTGAAGAGTGCCAACCCCTGACACTATGAAGGATACTCTGCTAAGCTTGCAGACAGAAGCCTGACAGAATTGTCCTCTGAGAGGCACTATCCAGCAGTGCCTCAACACAGAAGCAGAGACTCACAGCCAAACATTGAGTGATTTACTGGGAGTCTTGTGAAAAAGTGGAGGAAAGAAAAAATGACCAGGAGGTGACAGGAGCTCCACAAGAAGACCAAGAGAGCCAAAAAACCATGGCCCAGAGGGGCTTGCTGAGACTGAAGCATCAATCAAGAACCAATCAATATATGAACTGGACCAAGGCCTCCTATAAAGGAGTAGCAGATGGGCAGCTTAGGCATCATGTGGGTCCTCCAGTAAGGGAAGTGGAAACCACATTGGACATGCACTCACTTGCCAGGTTTTTGATCACTTTTTTCTTTTTGTCGGGACTGCCTTGCCAGACCACATGCAACTTGATGAGCTGAGCTGGATGGGAAAGGGAACTCCTCTTTTCGGCAGAAAAGGGCAGGAGTAGGGACAGTGGGTGGGACTGGAAGGGGAGGAGGGAGGAGACTACAACAAGGATGTAAAGTGAATAAAAATAAATGAGTAGATTAATTAATTACTTAATTAATTAATTAAGAGGTTTTTCATAATTTCTAGTATGTCTCCTCGCTGCCTCCTACTGTCAGTTTTGATCTATGCAGTCTCAGATGTTCCTGGCACTCTATCATCATGGACTCTAAACCCTGTAAACCTTTGGTCTAACAATTTTTTCATGTTGCCCTGCTTATTGTTTTGTCACAGCAGTAGAAAATAACTAAGTCAACTAGAATATGTTTCCTGACAATAGAGTACTACAGCAATTATTTAAACCACTGTTTGGTTGGGCTTTCCAAATTATTTCTGAACCCCTGCAGAGATGTAGCCCATGGCAGTTCAGTGTCCAAGTGGGTTCCCTTGTGAGGGGAACAGAGACTGACTTTGACATGAACTCAGTGGCTGACTCTTTGATCACCTCCCCCTTAGCGGGGAGCAGCCTTACTAGGCCACAGATTAAGACAATGAAGCCACTCCTGATGAGACCTGATAGACTAAGGTCAGATGGAAGGGGAGGAGGAACTCCCCTATCAGTGGACTTGGAAAGGGGCATGGGAGGAGATGAGGGAGGGAGGGTGAGATTGGTAGGGGACCAGAGAAGTGGTTACAGCTAGGGTCCAAAATGAATAAACTGTAATAAATAAATAAATAATTTTTAACCATGTTTGTAGCAGATTTATTTGTTTTTTTTATCATTTATTATTTTAATTTTTATTAATTACCCTTTATTCACTTTGTATCCCCATAAAACCCCTCTATCCTCCCCTCAGAGCCCCACCCTCTCTCTTCTTTCTCTACCCAAGCCCCTCCCCAAGTCCATTGATAGGGGAGGTCTTTCTCTCTTTCCTTCTGATCCTAGTCTATCAGGTCTCATCAGGTGTGGCTGCATTGTCTTCCTCTGTGGCTTGGTAAGGCTGCTCCCCCCTCAAGGGGAGGTGGTCAAAGAGCAGGCCAATCAGTTCATGTCAGAGACAGTCCCTGTTTCCATTACTGTTAAACCCACTTGGACACTGAACTGCCGTGGGCTACAACTATGCAGGGGTTCTAGGTTATCTCCATGAATGGTCCTTGGTTGGAGTATCAATCTCAAAAAAGACCACTGTGCTCAGAGTTTTTGATTCTGTTGCTCTCCTTGTGGAGCTCCTGTCCTCTCCAGGGCTTACTATCTCCCTCTTCTTTCATAAAATTCCCTGCTCTCTGCCCAAAGTTTGGCTATAAGTCTCAGCATTTGTTTTGATACCCTGTAGGATAGAGCCTTTCAGAGGCCCGCTGTGGCAGGCTCCTGTCCTGTTCCCTGTTTTCTCCCTATTCTCACGTCCATTGTCTTTTGCCTTTCTGAATGGGGATTGAGCATTTTAGCTAGAGTTCTCTTTCTTGATTAGTTTCTTCAGGTGTACATACTTTAGTATGTTTATCCTATATTATATATCTAATAACTACTTATGAGTGAGTTTATAGCCTGTGTGTCTTTCTCCTTCTGGGATACCTCACTAAGTATGATCTTTTCCAATTCCCACCATTTGCCTGCAAATTTCATGATTTCCTAGTTTTTTTTATTGCTGAGTAATATTCCATTGTGTAGACGTGACATAATTTCTGTATCCATTTCTCAGTTGCGGGGCATCTCGGTTGTTTCCAGGTTCTGGCTGTTACAAATAAACTTGCTACAAACAAGGTTGAACAAATGTCCTTGTTGTATACTTGAGCATCTTTTGGATATATGCCTATGAATGGTATAGCTGGATCTTGAGGAAGTGCTATTCCTAATTGTCTGAGAAAGTGCCAGATTGATTTTTTTAAAAAGAAAAAAATGTATAGAAGACTCATTATACCAAGACTCTTTTTTTTAATTTTAAGAAATGCATATTTACTTATAAGAACTCAACCCACACAAGAGAATAATTAATTGCAGTTTTTTTAAGCAAGTATATTAAACAAAGATCTCTCTGGGAAATGTTACCAGCACACTCCTGTACTGTTTTATTTTTCTTATCTGCACTGAAATGCGCAGCAAATTCTCGACAGCTTGATCCACAATGCATCAATGAAGAAGTCACTTGTTTTCTCTGAATTCTTCTTCTCCTTCCTTACTTTGTATTCTTAGACACTATGTGTGTAGATCGGTCTACTTATTGACAGGAGACTTCAGACCACTAGTCTATCACTTCAAATTGTGTGTACTAGAAATTTCCTGCATTCCTGGAATTCAGCTCTGAAAGCTTTACAACTCCTCTTATTCCCCATATACCTCCACTTTACCAATTTGCTGTCCACATGGCTTTCTTCCAGTTTAAACATACCTGTGTATGTATGTGGTTTGTGCACCAGAGAAGCTTTATAGCTCTTACTGCACAATACCTTCCCAGAGATAAAGCATAAGAAGCTTCATTGAACCATGTATGGATATAACCTAGAACTTCCGCTCAGATGTAGCCTATGGTAGCTCAGTAACCAATTGATTTCCCAAAGTGAGGGGAACAAGGACTATTTCTAACAGGAACTCAATGAAGATACCTGATAAAACAGGATCAGATATCAGTGGACTTGGAAAGGGGCACAGTGGTGATGAGGGAGAGGGAGGGACTGGGAGGGAATGAGGGTTCGGGGCACGGCTGGGATACAGAATTAATAAAATGTAACTGATAAAAATAAAAATTAAAAAAAAAAAGAAGCTTCATTGAGCTACACAGCAATGAGTCTTCCTGGTGACTTTACCTTAAGGACTTTATTTACAAACCTATTCTCTGGATATTGAATATCATCAGTTACATTTTGCTGCCTGCCTATCTGCTAGCAAAATATAACTGTAGATAATGAGAAGATGTCCTTTTAACTCTTTGCAACTTTCTGTGTATAGGTTTTGCTCTATTATTACTATTATATTAAATTTTAGCTATGGTAAAGGTTTCTTTAGAGTATATGCCTGTAAATGTATGAACAATATATGAACAGGCATAAGCACACTGTATAACTGAAAAGCTGGAAAACTAGTCCAGTATCACAATTTCCCATGAGCTGGATCATTAAGAAGATTCTCTATAGTGCTTTCAAATAGTAGGAGGCAAAAAGCCATGGGAAAATATGAATGAATTCCTAATGGATGATTTAAATTTGTCTTTCACAGTTTCTTGCTCAAAACAGAGTCACATTTTCTTGATAAAAAGCATCTTTTATATATAGCATGGTGTATTTTGGTTGAAGTAAAGCAGTTATACAGATGAACTGTCACCTTAGTAATGTGCAGGGAGAGATACTGTGACTGTATCCATCTGGTAAGAGAGACAGGATCTTGATGTCATCACTGTTGCCTGGTTACTGGACTTTTCTCTCAGAGCAATCTTCATTAGTTGAGTGTAGGTGGTTTTTTTTTTCCTGATAATTTAAAACACAGAAGCTTAGAGGTAGTCAAATGTAAGTCATGCTTGATAAGACTATTGATTTGAAAGTGATTAACTATTTACATATTGTCCATCCACCTGAAAATGAATTCCCAAACCAAGCAGTAGTTACTTAATTAAACATTTTCATCTTTATAACATTCTAGGATAAAAAGGACATCATGTTTTTAAAAGTATAATTACAGGAACTACTTCTGAGATGTGTAATTATTTCTTAAAATCACTGTGCCATTATTATATAAGTGATAACGTATTGGAAAGAGACAGATATTAGGAAAGTGATCAATAATGTCACTGGCTTGGGCTTTGAAATAGCGTGTATTCTAATTCTGTTGCCTCTGGAAAAGGTCCATTCTAACTTAGCCTACAATGATTAATATTATGTCACATTCATAAAAATCTTCATAAGAACAATGGTTTCTGAATATTTTCTTGAGAAATGTTTGTGTGGAATTTGTTTTCTCCTGTGTCACACAACCCTTTGTTTTAACACAATGGAATCAGCCCAGGTACTCTTCACTGTCAATCTTATTTGCGAGAACAGCAGGTGTCAGTACTCCTTGGAAAAGCAAGGTGCACAGGAAAAGGTGATGCTGAGTCCTAATAGCACAGTGTTTAAACCTGTGTTTAAATCTGTTCAGCCACCGACGCTTCATTGACATACAAATAGCTGATCTTTCCATCAGCTGTTTTCAGTCACGCTTCCCAGAAAGCTTTTAATGAAATGAAATGTGCACAGAAAACACAATAACCCTCAGTTTATTATCAAAATGCAATAAATATTATTTCCCTTTTCTTTTCTTGCTATGAGTAACTATTCCTAGCTGTAAGGGTCACCTTTACTCTTAGGTCCTGTAGCTGCTCCAGATTCAAGAACACAGAATGTAAGATCTCTGGTAGTACACACAGTATATCTTATTTACACCTCCTTTCCTTTCCTGAATAACTTCCTATGTGTAAGATGGCTGCCTTACCACCCTGGCCTGTAGATACTTCAAAATCATGAAAATTTAGAATGTAAAGCAACATTTAGCCATACAGAATTTAATTCCATAAAGTCGTTTCATTTGAACCAGCTTTCCCATTGTTCTCTGCAGCCGGGGATGCTTTCTTCCTGGTCTTTATCTCACGCCTTCATTAATTCAACATTGTTAGTGAATCAACCACTCTATGCCAAGAGGACCAGCTTTACACTCCATTGTATGCTCTGCATCTGATACAAATATTAGATTACATTGATTTAAGTATTTTAAACCATAATTCTACCATCTCTTGAACACGGAGATTAAATTGATTTTCTTTCACCAGTGTACAGCTCACTGTTTCTGCTTTCTATTTGCTACCACCATTCAAGTTATTTATAGCTCACTGTATAGATTCAGAAGTGAAGAGAATGATTTCTTTACAAATTGCCCTGTGCTCACTGTGATGCTATGATTAATATGACTCAGTAGTAGCCAGCCTGCTGAATTGATTTATCCCAAGAACTTCAGCTTTGCACATGGACTACCAAGTTCTCAATCCAGTTTTCCTAATACAGTGTCTCCTGTAGGGGCATAATAGTAGTTTTCCGGATACAGCAGGGATTGTGAGTCACACAACTGGACTTGTCCTCTTGCTACCTTGCCCATTCTCTTAGCTGTCACTTACATTTATTGCTGATGATTTTGTTAAATAAATCAGGTCAGCCAAGATTTCCTCTTGATCTTTTTAATCTCTGCAATTACTATGACCTTTGATCATAACTTAAGTTGGTTTCATCTTGCACCTCTGCTCACCTTTGCTATATTATCATCATATGCCTGGTTTATTGCTGAGTATTGGGATTGTTAATTTAGTGTTTTAGTTTGCAAATGAGTATATTATTTTATAAAGTAATTTATTAACAATTGCCTCTACTGATCTCTATGGATCCTACTGTCCCTGGACAAATGTCCAGATTTCTAATCTTGGCATGGATAGTCCTTTGTAATGTTCCTCTTCCACTTGCCCTTTAATCTTCTCTTTTAATTCACATTTTCTCTCTGGATTTTACTTTTCTAAACAACTGAAATTCCAAATGGGCTCATTAGCTAACCTTAATACAAGCTGCTATTTCTATTTGGTATTTTATTCTACCATAACATTCCTTTACTCCAAAAAAGAATTTCTTTTGATGAGGAGACTATGTACAACAAACATTTATTGAATGGCAGAACTTTGAGTATTATTGCAGAAATAAAAAGTCTGTAATGGAAATATAAATTACATACAGTCTTTCTCATTTTGAAGTTTCCAATATATTTTTTTTCTCTGTGGTTCATTTTTGGATTACAATTTATGATCGCCTATTTATTTTTCAAAGCTCTGATCTTAATAGTAGAAACTGAAGCCTAAAACATGTCAGAAGTAGCTTGGCACAGCGGCACACACCTGTAATCCAAGCACTCCTGGAGGCAGAAGCAGGTGAATATCTGTCAGTCCAAGGCCATCTTGCTCTATGAAGTGAGTCCAGGACAGCAAGGATAAACAGAGACACTCTGTCTCAAAAATTAAAAAAAAAAAAATCTGTGAATTCTTTCTTAAGTTTCAGAACATCTGGTCCTTGTCATATCTTAGTCTTAATATGTTTAGTTTCCTAAACCTTAGACCTGTGGCTTCAACCTTCCCAATGCTGTGATCCTTTAATACAGTCCTCATGTTGTGGTGAACTCCATCCATAAAAATTATTTCCGTTGCTACCTCATAACTGTAATTTTTGATACTATTGTGTACCAGACTGTTAATATCTATGTTTTCTGATGTCCTTAGGTGACCCCTTTGTAAGGGTTGTATGATCTTTCCTCCCCCAAATGGGTCACAATCCACAAGTTGAGAATCATTGCCTTAGATTGTGACTCAGGACCTGATTTTTAGTGATCAAAATTCCATCTTCTGTTATTGCTGCCAGATGAGCCACTATTGATAATACATGAGTTGCAAAATGTAGCCCTGGTAGAAAAAGATAATCTGTGAATCTTCCCCATCACAAAAATGATATAGGTTTTATGGCAAAGCTCAAAGTGGAAGGCATGTATTCAGAATACTTAGGTCACTAAGTTTTGCTGCTCCTTTATGGCTTTGAAAATGACTGTCTTCAGTTAATCCTTTGTGTGTGCGTTTGTGTGTGCGTTCTGAGTTGCACAACATAAAGCATAGATGCACCACTCTCTTCACTATTATCCTCTCATCCTGACCCTCCATTGATATGAACGATCCTATTGACTTCACATGTTTAGGTTACACATAGTTCTCTCTCTCTCTCTCTCTCACACACACACACACACACACACACACACACATACACATAATTGCCTTCAGAATTTATGGTTACAAGTGTTAGCTATGACTATTCTGGCAAAAATTTTAAGGGCAACAACCTTAGTACTTTCTTCCTCTATGGAGGCTGATTGTAAGCCTATGGACTTGGTGGATAGCACAGTATACACATAGCTTTCTGTGTTTGTAGCTGTGCTAGATACGTGAACTGAGAACTCTGATAAAACATTGAGAAATTTAGAGTAAGATGCAGGATTTCCAGGTAATAAGCTAAAAATACCAAATAAAAATGTATATTGAAAAATAATAACTTTAAATGAATCCGGAAGTACCTTTTCTAGTGCTCATTTATTTTTTTAATCTGTGATGTGAAATCCTCAAAGTTATGTATTGTACATTTTCCAGTTCCTGAAACATTAATAACAGAGCCCTATTTTTTTTTCCTTTAGAAGATATAATGTTAATTATTCTAAATATATCTTTCAGTTTTAAAACCACAAATGCACAAGTACCGCTGTTTTCCCTTTTTAGTAATCTTTTTAGAATTTATTATTGTCATATAAGAATATCTGTAAGTTTTGTTAAACATTAAGAGGGCTCTGATTTCTTGTTGCTTATCTTTATCACTGACCATAAAGTTAAGCATCTTAAATACTAAAATGAACCTAGAGTTTAATCTGTTACCAATGAAGCAAAATTATGAGACAAACTATTGGGGGGCTACTAAACTAAAGTGCTAAAAGAACATAACTCAATGCTGAAGCCCTAAATGAGAAGCCTTACTTTTCTCCCCAGAGACCGGATCCCCCATTACAGCATCCTGTATTGGATTAGGTAACTCCAAAACACCTCCACCTGGGCAGGCAGGAAAATGTGTTCCAGGATACAATGGTAAGTTACAACACTGGCAGTTTAAAATGCGCACTGTTAAAGAATTTGGTACTTTCTTGTAGTTAGTACATAAAAAATTATTTGCTTTTAAAAATGTCATTTATTGGTACGGGGGCGGAGCCAAGATGGCGACTAGCACACACAGTTTCTGAGCTGTGGAAGAGCTATTCCTCTGAGTGGGTGAGTAGAAGGACCTCTAACCCAGGAAAACAAAGGTGAGGCTTTCTAAACAACAGGGAACATCGGAGGAGGTGAAAACTTTGGTCTCCAGTCACCTGGGAACTTGTTTGGGGAAGGTGAGAAACGATCCTTTTATCTGGCGGCACTCCCCTCCCCCAGACCTCCTTCCTCCTGGGCACAGTGGACTCATCTCTCTCAGCATAGACCTATCTGCCTGGGCTTGGCAGCCACTGAGGTGGAGCTCCAAGCCCTTTAGCAGCAATTGCCAGCAGTACCTGTCTCGGAGTCCTAGTTTCGCGCGGCTGCTGCACCATTCTCCCAGAGCCAGAGACTGCTAGACGTCATACTAGCTCCCCAGGATCGCCATCACTGACAGTACGGCCCGCCCAATCCCACAGTGACAGAGAATACACTATATACTCACCAAAACCAGGCAAAACGCCATACAAGCTAGGCACACCAGGCACTGGGCCTCACAAGCTTGGAGAGCACAGTGAAGAGACCCCAAGACTTCCCAGAAAGCATCTGGACTAGCGAGCCAGTCTCCAGTTACAGCCGGACTTTCTAACCTGGCTGCAGAGCAGCACTGAGTTGGCGGGGCACATCAGCCCT
>REGO01000924.1:237713-259350 GCA_010120015.1 Rhombomys opimus
CAGCCAGTCCTGAAAATACCTGACAAAAAGGAGTCATATGAAAGGGGAGGAGGTCCTCCCTTATCAGTGAACTTGGAAAGGGGCAGGGAAGAGATGAGGGAGGGAGGGTGGGCCTGGGGAGGGAATGAGGGAGTGGGATACAGCTGGGATACAGAATTTAACAAAATGTAACTAATAAGAAAAATAAAATTAAAAAAATGTCATTTATTAGAAATGAATGTCTTAGGTTTTGCTCTTATGGATAATGCTATCGTCTTGCCAAGGCTTAATTTTTAAAGAAATAAAAAAATAAAAAAATCATTACTTGAAGAGTATTAAGAGTATTTTAATACTCTTAAAGGTTTTACTCTGAAAGGCAAAGAGGATGGACACCAGAAGAAGAAGAAAACAGGAAACAAGTTAGGAGCCTCCCACAGAGGGCCTCTGAAAGGCTCTGCCCTGCAGACTATCAAAGCAGATGTTGAGATTTACGGCCAAACTTTGGCAGAATGCAGGGAATCTTATGAAAGAAGTGGGAAATAATAGTAAAAGCTGGAGAGGACAGAAGGACCACAAGGAGAGCAACAGAACCAAAATTTTGAGCACGGAGGTTTTTCCTGAGACTCATACTCCAACCAAGTACCATGCATGGAGATAACCTAGAGCCCCTGCACAAATGTAGCCCATGGCAGTTCAGTGTCCAAGTGGGTTACATAGTAATGGGAAGAGGGACTGCCTCTGACATAATCTGATTGGCCTGCTCTTGATTACCGCCCTCCCCTGAGGGGGGAGCAGCTTTACCAGGCCACAGAAGACAATGCAGCCACTCCTGATGAGACCTAACAGACTAGGATCAGAAGGAAGAAAAAGAAACCCTTCCCTACCAGTGGACTTGGGGAGGGGAGTGTGTGGAGAATGGGGAGGAAAGGAGGGATTAGGAGAGGAGGAGGGAGGGAACTAGAGGGAGGATACAAAGTAAATAAAGTATAATTAAAAATAAAAAATAAAATTATTTAAATGTAAAAAATAATATAGTTTTGAAGTACACAATACTTACATGTATCTTTTCATTTTTTGATGATGCATCATAGTTCATCAAAAGATGTTTTTAAATATTTAGGGATGAATAACTTAAAATGCATAGAGCTGCATATAATCCCTATAGATTTTCTAAAACATACAAATCCCTGAGTTAATTTTGTTTCTTTCTTCATTAACAAAAAATTATAGCTTCTTCTATAATGCTTTCAAAGGATGTTGAGAAAGTTCTTGATCCTTGTGGGCTAAAACCAAATTCACAGTGAAGGATTTTAAACAAGTATTTCTTTTTATGAGAGTTGTGTGACAAATATATGTCCCAAAATATTTGATTTTATATTTATTATAGTAGCCATTATAGCCAAATAATTTCTACCGGGATTCCTTCCTTAGTTGCACAATTTTTAACTTTTCACCGTTCATTTTCCTTATTTCTAAATGGCTATCATAATTTTATGAACTTTATTAGACTGCTGGATTTTGACGTTATGCAGCATAGCAGGTTACACAGGCACCACAAGACAAAATATAAAATGAACCCTCATCTGTTAGTGCCGCAAGAATTTCAGAGACGCTAGAGAGCAAGTTAATATGGACTCATACATTCACTGTACAAGAAGGGCAAACTAGGCATAATGATTATATAATTGACACAATTTTGTCTAATAGAATTAAGAAGAAAAGCCATTTTTGTTTTCAGGGACAGTGTGCTTAATGCTGTGCACTGGCTCACAGAAGGGGTGAGGCAGCCCATTGTGGGTGGTGCCATCCCTGCGCTGATGGTGTCACGCCTGCTTTCTATAAAAAAGCAGGCTGAGCAAGCCATTCTGAGCATGCTGGTAAGCAGCACTGCTCCATGGCTTCCGCATCAGTCTCGGCCTCCTTGCCCTGCGGGAGCTCTGCCCTCACTGCTTTTGATAATGGATAGTTATATGGAAGTGTGAGTGAAATAAATCCTTGCCTTCCCAAGTTGCTTATTGGTCATGGTGTTTCATCACATCAGTAGTGAGCCTACCTAAGACATGTCCCGTATACATGCATTATCAGGGCTGACCATTGCCACTGGTAACACACTGGCGTGCTCTTCTTAGGGAAGACTATTTCTCCTACTCTACAGTCAGCTTAGCTCCTTATATAGTGATGAAGCCTGGGAGCTTTCCTCTCCCGCTTCAGCATGTCTATTGCTGTTGTGCTTGTTTGCCCATGTGTAGACAGTCATTTTGGGCTTTTTATTGTAGGCAGAGATCTGTTTTATAATTCAGTGAAGTCTGTGAGTTTTCCTGCCGTGGAAGGTGAGCGAATATCCGGTGAATCCCTCACCAAACAGTTGTCACCCTCACTCTTCGATCAGAAAACTGGCTTTGTGTTGAAGCACTTCTAGGGGTTGCCAATCGTGGGAGATGCTAAACACACTTCCCCTTAGTGTATCTGTTCCATTTTTATACCCAGTTATAGGAAAGAGTTAAACTTTGATGTCATGGGACTTTAAGACAGAAAGTCCTTATTGTCTGAAAACCACCAGGTTCCAGAGGACAGATTAAACCACTGAGGAACCAGAGATTTTGTGACAGATATATACTTTTGGTTTGTTTTATGGCTATACAGAATGCACAGAATTATAGTGAAAAATAGAAAGCTATTTTGAGGAACAACAGAAAGAATCCAGGTGGTATTTTATTTAATTTTATACCCATTGAGTACCTCACATAAACTTGACATTTTATAGACAGTTTACTCTATATACCACTAAAATTAGAAGACATGGCTTCTATTTTATAAATAGAAAGCCAGAGGGGGAAAAAACTACACGTCCTGGAGCATGTAGTCATTGGGATGTGTCCTGGGATTTGATGACAGTGATGAATTTTGACTAGTCTTCAGCCATGATGAACTCACAATCAGTGAAACACAGATATTTATAACTTTACTAATTATCATTACAGTATTTTCCAACAGTGCCCTCCCGGAATAAAAATAAAGGAGTGATTAATCTTTGGTTAGTGTCTTCCCATAGTTGCTTAGGAATGACCCAAGTGAGTAGAACAACATAAAGACTCTACAGAATCTGGATGACTGTAATTCATTTTTCTGTGTGATATACTGTAATGTGGACCTCAGATTTTCTATCAATCACTTTCCATAGAATATCAAGCCATCACAGAAAATATAGGAACAATGTATTTGGAAACATTAAATAAACTAGTTTGTATCTTACAAATGGATATGCTTACACTGTTTTCTTTGTATGTATATTTGGCTGTGCTTTTTTAAATTAAATTTTTATTTTTTTATATTAATTACAGTTTATTTACTTTGTATCCCAGCTGTAGCCCCCTCCCTCATTCCCTCCCAATCCCACCCTCCCACACTCATCTCCTCCTGGCCCCTCTCTAAGTCAAACCACATCTTTTAGTTTATGAAAAGATAAACATGAGTTAATATTCTTACCTCACTGTATGTGTATAAATGTATATGACCATAAAAAAGAGATTATGGGGATGTTCAAACTAAATCTTTATTTTAAGGAGGTTCTTAAGTTTATGATCTTGCTACATGACAAATACACATACCTTTTATATTTTTATAAACTGTGTTTTGTGTACTTATAGATCTTCTTGGTCCCACAGGAATACAAATATTATTTTGAGCTAGACACCTAAAGATGGAATTAAGAAAATATGAGCAAATTATTGAGGTTTGAGGATTAGTGTTTGTGTTCACAATTATGTTCATATTTGTGTTCATATTTCTCCTTACAGTTATGATTTTGGATGACAACATGCAAAAACTGAAGGCTCGAAGCTTAGGAAATATTGTGGTAAAGTAAGCAAAAATTTAATATGACTACTTAAAGGAAAAAAATTGGTATATTCCAAAGCAAATTGATTGATTGCATATATATTACAAGTGATGAGATGTGCTTTGTTTGAGAATTAGTCCAGCTCAATTATAATTTAAAATTCAATCTCCATAAAATAAAACACATTCAGATAAAAATTTAAAATTGCACATCTTGTTCTTTTAAAATAATTCGTTTCTCATTAAATCATGTATAAATGATAAAAGTACCTTGTATTATGTATTTTATATATATATATATATATATATATGTATATTTATACCTAAACAACAAAACCAAACCAATGGTCAACCCTGGAAACATACATAAAAGTAACATTATCCAGAGCAGATCATATTTAGGGATATATACATATATATGCATATACATACATGTATATATGTACATATGCATATATGCATGCAATATTAATTGGTGAAAAAAAGGATGTGAATTTGAAAGAGAGGAAGGAAGGTTATATGGAAGTTAAATAATAACATACCATAGCTGTCATTTATTACTTTAGTATTTGCTTGAACCTATAAAGAAAATGTTACTGTAAAACATTTCAGTGTCAAGTGACAAGTAGCTTATAAATGTCATGTTTTATTCTACTAAGTAAATGTCCAGTATTTTATCTGTATCATTAAATTTGTGAAAATACACTCTTTGATGCTACAAATTACCTAAGGATATGTATTTTTTAAACATGGTGCACCATTAAACAGTTTGTGATACAAAATAACTGTCCAGTTTTGACAAATACTTTATATTGTTGATTCAGTAAAGTATTTTATGGGCTACAGTTTTCTCTTAATCCTGTCTAAAAGGCAGTTTTATTTTTTGATCTGCCCTTTGAGTTTTTTTTTAATCTCTATTATGAAACTCCGGTGGGTTTTTTTTCACTTTTATGAACACACATATTGGTTTTATCTTTTTCTTTCTTAGATGATATGTATCTTATTGAATATTTAACTGAATGCAAAGTTATTGAATCAAGCAGTAGTATAGTATTAAATTCCTAACAACAGCAAATACCACAACCTCTTGAAAGATTTTTCATCATCGCCCCTTTAACTTGTGCAAATGCTGAAATTTGAAAGAAAATATTTCAATTTACATTAATTATAAAATACTCTAGAGTTATGCTAGTAGAATCTAAAATGGAGTTGATTAAGTGGGTTGCTACATAATATGTGACATTTAAATAATTGATAAGGGTTTCTTCACTGTTCTGATTAGCATCATTTTCATGTCTTTATTGATATGTCTGAAGTAGCAGGCTTCAATAGAATCAGTTTTTATGAGTAAGGAATTTTATATCTAAAACAAAATTTGTCTTAAATTTTATTTCTTCTCAATGATTCTATTACCTGCATTTTCAAATTGTATAAGTTCCCTTCCTTTAATAATATATATTAAATTCTTAAATTTACTTGAAATACAGTTATGCAGAAATATTTTTCATTTAAAATTATTCTATGTCCTATAAAATATCGATCAGTTATACAACAGTTAAAAAAATAAATCTTATTCTTTTAAAATAAGTCCTTTTTCAATAGACTAGATAAGAGTACATTCATTCTCATGGTCCTATCAGTAACTATGTAAGAACTGTGTTACCTTTCTAGGTGTAGCAATCTAAAAGGATGAAAAAATGAGTTATTGAATGTTGTGTGTGTATTGATATTTCTTTAAATAATATTAAAAGTTAAAAACAAAACTCAGATGTAGCCATGGCAGCTCAGTATCCAAGTGGGTTCCTTAGTAATAGGACCAGGGAGTGTCTCTGACATAAACTCAGTGGCTGGCTCTTTGACCTCCTCTCACTGATGGGGGAGCAGCCTTTCCAGGCCACAGAGGAATACAATACAGCCAGTTCTGATAAGACTTGATAAGCTAGGGTCAGGTGAAAGGGGAGGAGGACTACTCCTATCTGTGGACTTGGAGAGGGGCATAGAAGGAGATGAGGGAGGGAGGGCAGGATTGGGAGTGGCAGAGGGATGGGGCTACAGCTGGGATACAAAGTGAATAAACTGTAATATAAAAAATAAAAATTTAATCAAAAAAACCCTACCATATGAGCCAGCTATTTCACTCCTGAGAACACACCCATAGAACTCTATATCCTAGAGATAATCTCATGCTCATGTTTCTCAATATTCTATTCACTATGGCAAAAAACTATAGTCAACCCAGATGTCCATCAACAATAAATGGATAATGAAAGTTATACATATATTCACACACATGAGTACTGTAAACTACTAAAAAAAAGCAACCATATTTTTTAAGTCAGACTCCATATCTCCATAGACTTGGTTATACTATGACATGTTGAGGGAAAATAGAGCAGTGCTTGCTAGAGAAAATATAAGGCCATTTTTGGGTGGGTGCTATTTTATGGAAGAACATGATTTTTTGGTAACTTAAAAAAAAACTCTCTAGCAGCATACACTTTCATATAATCTAACTTTAAATGAATTATCTCTGTTAAACATTATTGTTTTTCATGATCTCAGCGGTGAGATTTGAGACTAATGGTTTTAAAGCATTTATATGTCCACTAACTCTAACTATGGGCACCTTTGCCCTGCATGAATTCAGGAGTGCTGAAATATAGAAGCATAGCTCATAAAGTATAATTTTTACTTATGGATATTAATGTTGCTTAGGTCCTTGAAGATAACACAGCTTGTGCCGAAAGGCATTCCATGCTTAGACTATTGTCAATGAGGAATGGTATTTCCCGTCTGCCTACACAGAGATTTTAATAAAGATTCTGAGTAATAGAGAGCATCAAAAATTATAAAGATGTGATGTCGATACATGATATGATTTGATTCCTCCTGCTGGCTAATGGTGAAATTATACATTTTAAAATAAAAAATTAAACAATTATATTTGATGTGTAAGCTAGTGTAGGATCAAAACCAATGAGCATAGGGATAGCTGATTAACAAAATAACTTTGGCAGTTTGTTGGTAATAATTTCTTTTTGTCCATAAAAGAAAAACACCTTATTTTTAGACTCATATTTCACTAGATATGCCAATGAACCTAACGAGTGGAATTTTTTTGTGCATCCCAATGCATGCTTAACTTGTAGGTGTAGGATGTTTTCTTAATAAGACCTTTAAGCCTTGCTTGTCAAATCAGTGATATATGGAAAGGTCAAACAGAAAAACAAAAGAAAAGTTCAAACCTTGTGGTCATCTTAGATTCTTTCATTTGCTGTATACAAATTATAGCATTGTAGAAGTCATTTTTACTTGAGTGACCTAATCAGAAAGCATTCTGACGATGTTCATACTACTGTGGGCCCTAGAACTAGGTAAGCAGTATTCATGTGTCTTTACTGTTTAATGTCAATTACTTTCATTTATAGAATTTGCATTTCTCTTAGAAGAGAAGACTTCCTGCACACGTGGCTGCTAGAAAATTCCTTTGATTTTGACGCATACTACATCCAATGAATTTAGTGTGACAGTTACAGTGTGAGAGTTGCTATGAATACAAAACGCTAATGAATTTTAGAAGGTGCTCCTGTAATTGCATCCAGAGTTCCTCTGTGCAGAACTAAAGTTGTGAGTCAATAATTTCCAGATGACAGAGAGCACTCCATTTAAGTTTTTAACTGCACTTGCTTTCCTTCAAAACACCATGCTCGCGCTTATTAAAGTCATTGGTTTCTGGCTTTTCCTCTCTCAGGGGCAAACATTTTTATGACCAGGTCCATTTCTGTTATTGGAAATATGGCTTGTCCACTCCCTGCTGTGTCCCCCTGGCCTTGTTCCTGGTCAGTGGTAAGATAATATGAAACTGTGTAGAATTGTCCTAACGGCTTTCACTTCATGTCTGCCGATTTCTCATTCTGTAGATATTGAACTCTTGACCTTTAATGATGTTTGTTCACATCATAACAATTTCACAGCAACTATTCACTTACTGTGCTCCCATCACTTCCTTTGAGGAGTATTATTTGAATAAAATCAAGTAGTCACAGGGTTGCAATCCTGCAGTCTTCTAAGTCTCAGATCCAGGTTTTGAATCTATGAGGGAGATAAAAAGATATGTATTTCCCTCAATTTTGACATTAAAAAATAGTAGCATCAATGATTACACAGCTAGAACCCATACAGTCTTTTGCTCATACAAAGAGAAAGAAATGCTTTAGGTTCTCTCATCTAGGAATAAAAAGTAATTTCTTATTCAAATCTCAAGAAACACCTCACTCTGGACCCTGCAAGGACTACTAAGAGGCTAAAGATAAAGTTTCATATCAGAATTCTTCAGGAAACAGGAATTAGGCATTTCTGCAGCCCAGGGTTTCTGAACAGAATAGAGAATGAAGCTTTTGTTTCAAGAAGAATAGCAAGCATCTGGAAGCTTTGTATTTTAGATGACTCATTATTTTGCTACCATCATCTGCAAGTGACATTCTCGCCTTTTCAATGATTTCCTAAAACTCTGATCTCTTCTCACACAGAAATCTTTGCTGCCTTGATTATTGCTTTGCCATTCAGTATGGTCTCTTTGGAAAGGGTATTACCTAAACTAAACTACTAATTTACAGTGAGATAAAAAAAAAAGAATCTAATTTCATTCTGTTTGCAGGAGTTAGGATAAAGAATCACAGGATAGTAGAATGTAAAGGACAAGAATAGACATTAACAAGATCATTTGAGTATTTTTGCATCTTTCATATCCTTTAGCTCAGCATATTGTGTTTGTATATCAGAAAAAGACCCCATTGTACCATTACAGAGGAAATACTATCCCTTTATACTAGATGGTACTTAAGATATCAATGAGGTCAAAAGTGCTTGCTTGGAATACTGCCAAAAAAAGTCTCTATCTTATCTACATATAAATTCTCTCTGTATCTTATACTTTATCTATTTCTTTATTTCACCATCTATCCATCTATCTATCTATCAGCTATTTAAATGAATGTATGCATATATTACAAATATTTTCAACTCTGAAATCTTTCTGCTTTTCTCTAGTGTTATAATGAGTATAGGCTCATGGTTCCCTGTTTAAACATATATTTGTTTTAATGTTCAGAGAAAAGTATCTGAATTTATTGAGATACCACATCGGGTTGGTGAGGAGCAGAAAACATTCCCTTCTTTTATCTTAAAAGAATGATGGATTTTTGATCAATTAAGCTGTTTTCTTTTCTTTTTTCCTCACAATTCATTCATTGTATATCCCAATCCAATTGAAGCCCCCTCCCTCAATGAAAGAAGTGAACACAGGATTTAATACAAACATGAATTTGTGAATGAATGGATCAGTTGAGTATTTCTTCTCGTGTCCCTTCACTTTTCATACCTTTCATCCTCTCGCCGCAAACTCCCTCATGTATTACGTCATGAACCAATATCCCTCCTAGTCAAGTGCAGTGCAACATAGTGTGCAGTGTAAAGCAGGTGTGCCTGGACATTCTTGAATCTTAGCACGCAGGAGGGAGAGGCAGAGCCTGCTGGGTCTCTTGGATTTGAGGACAACTTGATTTACCTAGGCAGTTGCAGACCAGCCAGGGCCACACTGTGAGACTCTGTCTTCTGTAAACAAAACAAACAGGATAGACCGCTGGCTATGAATTCATGCTTGCTCTCCAGTCTCTCCTTCTGTGACCTGGCCTACATGCTCGAAGTGAAAATCTTAAGAATAGTCAAAATATTTCATTCAGATACTGTTTCATTACCAAGGTTTACATTATTCATACTAAGTTCTACATTACTAAATGTAGAACCTATCAAAAAGCAAGGTTTGTCCTTCATTTGATCTTGAACTACTTGATCATTATTAGTATTTTCAGACTTCCATTTATAGAAATTATGTTCTAATGGTTCCGTTTTTTAATAATTTTTTCTATTTAATTATTATTTTTTAATCACTTTACAGCCTGATCACAGCCTCCCTTCTTCCTCTCTTCCCTTTTTCTCAGAGAAGGGGAGGTCCTAAATGGGCATGGGTACCAACCCACCTTGGCACACCAAATCACACCAGCACTAAGAACACCCTCTTCCACTGAGGCCAGACAAGGCCTCTAGAGGAAAGGACTTCAAAGGCAGGCTTCAGAGTCAGAGACAGCTCTGACTCCCATTGTTAGGGGACCCACATAATGACCAAGCTGAACATCTGCTACAAATATCTAGACCCATGCATGCTCTTCAGTTGTGGGTTCAGTCTCTGTGAACCCCCATAGTTTACTCTGTAGGTCTTCTTGTGTGTCCTTAACCTCTCTAGCTCCCTTAAGCCTTCATCCCACTCTTACAAACTCTTCCACCCTGCCACCCCAACCCAGCAGTGGGTGGGTTTGGCAGTGGGTTTCTGCATGTGTTTCCATCAGTTTCTGGATGAAGTTTTTCAGAAAACAGTTATGTTACTTCTCTGCAATCAAAAGCAATCTACAGTTTCAACACAATTCCCTTCAAAATTCAAACAAAGTTCTTTATAGATCTTGAAAGAACAATCTTCAACTTCATATAGTAAGAAAACATGATTGCTGAAACGATCCTGTACACCAAAAGAACTTCTGGATTTTAAGCTATATTACAGAACAAGACTGATAAAAACCACATGGTCTTGGCATAAAAACAGACAAGTGAATCAATGGATTTGAATCAAAGACCCAGAAATAAACCCATACACCTACGGACACCTGACAACGAATCTAAAATCATACAATGGAAAAAAGACAACATTGTCAACAAATGGTGCTTGTGTAACTAATGTCTGCATGTAGAAGAATGCAAATAGATCCATATTTATCATCCTGCATAAAACTGAAGTCCAAGTGGATTGAAGACCTCACCATAAAGCTGGATTAATTAAATATAATAAAAGAGAAATTGGGAAATAGTGTTGAACATATTAGCACCAGCGAAAACTTTCTGAACAGAACACCAACAGCTCAGGGTCTAAGAAAAACAGTTAATAAATGGGACCTTATGAAACTGAAAAGCTTCTGAAAGGCAAAGAACACTGTCAATAAGACAAAATAGTAGCTCACAGGATGGGAAAAGATCATAAGCAACCCTGCACTTGACAAATGACTAATATAGAAATTCAAGAAAGTAAACACCAATAAACCAAATAAACCAATTAAAAGTAGGAATGGATACAGAAATTGTGATACACTTCCACAATGTAATACTACTCCACAATTAAAAGCAAGGAAATCATGAAATTTGCAGAAAGATGGTAGAACTAGAAAAGATCATTCTGAGTGAGGTAAACCAGCAGCAGACAGACACACATGGTATATACTCACTTATAAGTTCATATTAGCTATACAATATAGGGTAAACATACTAAAACCTATAATCCTAAAAAAGCTAAACAACAAGGACCTCAGGGAAGAATCTTAATCCTCATTTAGAAGGGCAAACAGAATAGAGATCAGAAGTAGAAAAAGAAAGGGGCAGGAGCCTACCACAGTGGACCTCTAAAAGAGTCTGCCCAGCAGGGTATCAAAGCAGATGCTGAGACTTAGAACCAAACTTTGGGCAGAGTGCAGGCAATCTGATGAAAGAAGGGGGAGACAGAAAGAACTAGAGGGGACGGGAACTACACAAGAAGACAAACAGAGCCAAGAAATATGGGCCTAGGGCATCCTGCAAAACTGATAAATCAACCAAGGACCATGCATGGAGAGGACCTAGACTACCTGGTCAGATGGGCATGGGCAGCTTAGTCTCCATGTGGGTTCCCTAGTAAGGGGAGCAGGGGCAGTTTCTGGCATGAACTCAGTGGTCAGTTCTTTGATCACCTGCCCCTGGGGAGTGCAGCCTTGCCAGGCCACAGAGGAAGATGTTGTAGCCAGCCTTGATGAGACCTGATAGGCCAGGGACAGATAGTAGGGGTGGAGGACCTCCCTTATCAGTGGACCAGAGGAGGGGCATGGGAGGGAAGAAGGAGGGACAGTGGGGCCAGGTGAAGATGAGGGAGGGGGCTACTGCTAGAATACAAGGTGAATACATTGTAATAAATAATAATAATTATGATGATAATAATAATAATAAATGGAGTACAGAGCTAAATGGAATTCCCAACAGAGGAATCTAGAATGATCAAGAAGCACTTGAAGAAATGTTTGATGTCCTTAGTCTTCAGGGAAATACAAATGAAAACAATTCTGAGATTCAATCTTACACCTGTCAGAATGGCTAAGATAGAAACTCTCAGGTGTCAGCACATGCTGGTGAGGATATGGCACAAGGGGAACCCTCCTCCATTACTGGTGGGAGTGCAAACTTATACAACCACTTCAGAAATTAATCTGGTGGTATCTCAGAAATTTGGGAATAGTTCTATCTCAAGAACCCACTATACCACTCCTGGTCATATACCCAATAGATGCTCCATCATACCACAAGGACATTTGCTCAATTAAAACTTTTGACCCAAAATTTGTCTCACCTACAGAAAGTGTAGGGATAAAGATGGAGCAGAAGACTGAGGGACTGGCAACGTAATGAATTACTGGTCCAACTTGAAACCCATCCCATGGTAGAGAGCCAACTCCTGATGTAACTCTGCTGTTTGTTGACAGGAGCCTGGCATAAGGGTTCATCTGGTTCTTAATCTTCATGGATATTCTTTCTCTTCCATGAACTCTACCGTGATCACTCCACTGGTTTCCAAACATTTTATACTTACACTTTGTCCATGTGGGATTATCATCAAACTTTTAGGACTACTGTTTATTTCCTTTGTTTGTGTGACAAGATGAGACTGCCCTTGTGCTCCTGATCTCCCTGATTTTACCTTCTAAGTGCTTGGATTATGCCATTAGCCACACTACCTCACCAGGCATGCTTTTATCAACATCATAAATGATGGCTCAGCTTTTGAAGATACAAATTCAGTGAAACTCAAACTTCCTATCTCTATACAACTCCAGTTAAATAAAACATGAGGAAAGAACATTTTTTGATCTAAAAGGAGGCTGACACATAATTTGTTTTTCTCTTCAAGAATGAGGTTTATTAGAAGGGAAGGACCTCGAGGTTGTGAATCAAGCTTCAGGCAAGAGGGAGAATGTTAGGTGAAAACAATATGATATTTGTGAAAATCTAACATGATGGGTCCTTAAAGGGAAGGTGAGGTTTCTATTTTTTAAAAAAAATATATTAATTACACTTTATTCACTTTGTATCCCCCCTGTGGTTCTCTCCCTTCCTCTTCCTTCTGCACGCATGCCCCTCCCCCAGTACACTGATAGGGGAGGTCTTCTTTTCCTTCCTTCTTATTCTAGTCTGTTAGGTCTCATCAGGAGTGACTGCACTGTCTTCCTCTGTGGTCTGGTAAGGCTGCTCTCCCCTCAGGGGGAGGTGATCAAAGAGCAGGCCAATCAGTTCATGTTAGAGACAGTCCCTGTTCCCATTACTATGGAACCCACTAGGAGACTGAACTGTCATGGGCTACATCTGTGCAGGGGTTCTGGCTTATCTCCATGCATGCTACTTTGTTGGACTATCAGTCTCAGGGAAGACCCATGTGCTTAGATTTTTTGACTCTGTTGCTCTCCTTATGGAGCTCCTGTCCCCTCCAGGTTTTACTAACTCCCACTTCTTTCATAAGTTTCCCTGCAGTCTCCTCAAAGGTTGGCCATAAGTCTCAGCATCTGCTTTGATAGTCTGCAGGGCAGAGCCTCTCAGAGCCCCTCTATGGTAGGCTCCTAAATTGTTCCCTGTATTCTCCTTCTTCTGATGTCCATCCTCTTTGCCTTTCCAGATGGGGATTGAGCATTTTAGCCAGAGTTCTCCCTCTTGATTAGTTTCTTTAGGTGCACAGATTTTAGTAGGTTTATCCTATATTATATCTCTATATGAGTGAGTATATACCGTGTGTGTCTTTCTGCTTCTGGGATAGCACATTCATTATATCTGACAGAGGGCTACTATCCAGTATATATAAAGAACTACAGAAGTTAAAAAGCAACAAATTAAGTAATCCAATTAAAAAATAGGAAACAGAACTAAACAGAGAATTATCGATAGAAGAATATCGAATGGCAGAGAAACACTGAAAGAAATGTTCAACGTCATTAGCCATCAGGGAAATGCAAATCAAAACGACCCTGAGATTTCACCTTATACCCATCAGAATGGCTAAGATCAAAAACTCAAGTGATAGCACATGCTGGAGAGACTGTGGAGAAAGGGAAACCCTCCTCCACTGCTGGTGGCAATGTAAACTTGTACAACCACTCTGGAAATCAATCTGGCACTTTCTCAGACAATTAGGAATAGTGCTTCCTCAAGATCCAGCCATACCACTTCTAGCCATATATCCAAAAGAGGCTCAAGTACACAACAAGGATATTTGCTCAACCATGTTTGTAGCAGCTTTATTTGTAATAGCCAGAAGCTGGAAACAACCAAGATGCCCCTCACCTGAGGAATGGATACAGAAATTGTGGTACATCTACACAATGAAATATTACCCAGCAATAAAAAACAAGGAAATCATGAAATTTGCAGGTAAATGGTGTGAACTGGAAAAGATCATCCTGAGGTTTCGCTTAATAACCTGGACAGGAGCTTCATTAAAATAAGAGAGATGAGTGAGTTGAGTGTGGAGATTGTGGGAAAGGTGCACAGGTACATACAAAACAGAATTTTTGATTTTCTGTAGATATAGTAAAACAAACACTTGTTTTACAAGATGTTTCTAAGTACAGCCTGCTCTCATTATGAAAAATATACATGTAGATTGCTGGCTCTGTATTCCTCTGCACTCTAAACTCTAAACCCTATTATCCTTACACCAGTATGGATGTCTGTCATAATTTATTATCATAACTTCATTTTCTCTTTTTCTCATAATATAATAAAGAGGTATTTCTTAAACCTGTGTCTTTCAAAAAAAAAAAAGACACTATGAGTGTTAGAAGGGACTTATACCATGATATATTTTATGGGAGCAATTGAGAGTGATCTCTTCAATGTGCATCTGCACTGGGTTTATTCTTATTTATTTAACTGATAATTTGCTCCACTCATCATTGCTGCTCCTCCTAGCCCTTTGCAGAGTTTGATTTTTCACTAAATGTCTGTTTTACATCTCTCCCTTTGGCATCTCAATGATGCCCTTAACGTATTTGTTAGAGGTTGTTATATTCACGTTACATGTCAGTGTTTAAAATCGACTTTTACTCCTTTTTGCAAAAATGTTAACATGCCGTTATAAAACAAACTGATAAAGCAAAACTATTTACATGATGGTTTAGAAGGGATTAGCATGGTAAAGTCATTTGAAAGAGCCTAGGGGCCTTATCACCTTCAGCCTACTGCCTTTAAACAGATTAAATGATGGTCAGGAATAGTAAGGGCTGCAATGGTGGTGCCATTGAGTCAGCATTTCTGTAGCTTTTGCTGTTGTTTTGTATTTTGAGATTATCAAATTCTTTCACATGAATGTTCTGTAATTGCATAATATCTTGAAATAATGATATCTTCTTGTTCTTGAGAAAGGGAGGGAGAGGGAGAGAAGGAGATAGACAGAAAGACAGAGAAAGAGAGAGAGAGAAGGGAAATTAAGAGTCTGAATAAGGGAAAAGTTGAGATACTGGCTAAACGTGGTGGCAAAGGGAAATGTCAGCTTGGATGTCCAGGCGGTAATCAAAGCTGCTCCCACATGGATTAATCTTTTCTGACACAGATGGGAATAAAATTCAATGCTAGTATGCTTGATATTGGAATAGGCTTCTGACCTTCTGGCCCCCTCTCATCTCAGCATGGAAAATCCTATGTGGGGTAGATGTGTCATGTTGCTTCATCTCTCTTTCACTTTCACTTTCAGTGTAATAATTAGCTTAGTGATTTATTTTAAACTGAAAGACTTGGCAGTTCTCATGAAATAGATTGTTTATTTGTATTACAATGTTGTATGTGTCCTTTTAAGAAACTATGATTATTCTTAAATAATTGTATTATGATATTATACTCTTCTTGCCCTCAAATTAAGCATGATGCTCCCAGCAAAATAAGGGTCTACATTTGAATAGATGATTTCGTAAGCCCAATGTGAAATAATATTAATAGTCATTATTGATTATCGTTATTATTTTGTTCATAGAAATGTTATCTTCTCTGTGTTTAAGGTTGCCATTACCACCTGGGGCTTTTTCAGGACTCTGGAAGAATCAGGAAGCATTCAAGCATTTATACTTTGAGAAATTTCCTGTAAGAACTTTAATATACTTTATAATTTTATGTGCTTTTATTTTTGTCTTTTTTTACTATGAGTATCAGAATATTTTGAAATTAAAGCCAGTAAAATTGGACTCTAATAATTTTAGACTTCTTACTGGCATCTTCTGTACAGTCTGAGAGCAAGCAGACAATCGGAACTAGGAAGTCATTAGGAGCCCCAACCTCCTCTACACTTATTTATATGAGTAGATCTAATGGATCTTCGACCCTATTATCTGTTTTTAACAGCTTCATTTAATCTTTTTTTGTCTTAAAATATCATTTTATTTCTCAATAAATAAGTGGCCAGGGAAGTATTCTTAAAGCCTAGTCCCTTGTTCCAGGGACCTCAATGACAAAGTTTGTCTTCCTATGTGCCATTTTGTTATTCATCTGTTACCCTATGCCAAGGTGATGTGCGCTGTGCTCCTTGCAACACTTTGTTAATAGTACATCCTACCCTCACCTTGCCCTTATTATGTGCCAGGTAAAAACGAGTGAATGATGAGAGTATCCTCAAAACAATGAATCCAAGTAGTTAGCATTCTATCTTTCCTGTGTGTGAGTGAAGATAGATGCCCCTCTCAACTAGATGAATGGCCAGGATTAAAATAGCTTTCTTTAGAAAGACACCTCAGAATCAAGTGACCTCAAAGGCCAAGATTGAACATTCTCCTGATCGAATGTGGCAGAAATATTTGTCATTTGAGTTGACTCCAGTCAGCCAATTTGGTCTTTATGATGGGCCATAGGTGATTCATCAGAGTACTGATACAATTCATTATCACATGATAATGATGACAAACAATATATACATGTGATTTTAACATGATTAACTTTAGGCTCAAAAGCCTCAGTGCATGGTCAAACCCATGAAGTACCTCTCCATTTTGCCTTGATTCCTTACTTTAGGTCTCTCATGTACAGGCTGAAGAAAAAAGGATGGGTCAAGCAACCTAATTGGAGTTCATACAACTTAGGCATAATACAGCTGAGGCCGTAACCAAAATAGCCTATGCTTCACTGTTTCTCTCGATGGTCTTTTATAATTGCAGAATACAATAAGAACTGCAATTACCAAGGGTTTATGGTGTTTTTGCCCTCTGCTGTATACACCATTTTGTAGCGATCGCCGAAGTCTGGTGAGAAAGAGTTTAGTAAGTCATTTAAGAGAGGAACATACCGACTATTAAAAAGGTTAAGATACACAAATAGTCACTTCTTTGGATTTGGATTATTTGGTACACAAGTATCAAATAAATTAGAAGTACTAAAGAAAATAATATGTATTTTTCTTTTTACTTTTTATTCTTGATTTTTCTTTCTACTGTAATTCATGAACCAACAAAGATGTGTTACTTTGACATTAAGGGAAATATTATATTTCATATTGATTATTAAGCTGTACTGAGGCCTGACTTCAATCCCAATCAATGTCAACAAACTTGATTTATTTCTGGAATTTTTATAAAAAAGGTTTTGAAATAGATAAAATTTGAGATAACTTTATTAAAAATTTCTTTGTTATTCCAAAAGATATCAGAAATATTGAGCCAGCACTTCTACATTTTTAAAAAAAAGTAATTGGGTTCACAAATGTTAGATTTCTGAGTTCAAATACTTACTGAATACATGTAAGGACATTTTTACTTATTTCTGGTTGTTAAAGAAGCAAAAAAAAATATAGTTATTGTTCAAAACCAAAAGCAATTTGATCTCAAAACCCTGTAAAAATAGTCCTGGGCTCACAATGAATCCATTTAGGTCACATTTTATATTTCACCAACCTTGAAAATGGTCATGCTGTTTCCTACCACTGCATGTTAAACTGAACATATGTGTTCTTGTTTTCAGGGATATTATGACACTATGGACGCTGGCTACATGGATGAGGAAGGCTACCTGTATGTTATGTCTCGAGTGGATGATGTCATAAATGTTGCAGGCCACAGGATTTCTGCAGGTGCTATTGAGGAGGTATTGATGAATACTGCTTTCACCAAGTACTGACTCTGAATAGTAGTGGACTGAAGAATCACTGAGGTTTCACCTGAATACTGGCCAGGCCTTCATTTGTGAGAAAGGCTAGATTTACCTCTCTGTGTCTCTCTGTTTCTTACTGTTACGTGGATTTTCATCTTCTTCACACTCGCTCTTTCCTATATTCTAGGTGAGTCATTTTAAGCAATTGCACCTACTTGTTCTTTATGGAAATGCCTCTGTACATTTGCTGTTTGCTACCTGATTCTGTTCCATGGTTTAGCACTCCTTCATAATCAGGCTTGGTTTTAGCCTTCAAATGATTTGAATTAAATATAATTTTTACTCTCAATACCTGTCATTTTTTTCACTGTAATTTATATAAGCATCCAACATTGTGCTTTTAATTTTATTTTTAATTAAATTGGATAAATATATTTTAATTAATAAACCGATATTTTATATTTGTAGGTTTTTTTATCCATCATTAGAAGACAGCATATAAATAATTTCAACAGTGCAGATGAATTACTTAATATTATCTTTATATTCTGACCCTCATAACTCTTGGCAAACTTGGATTTTTCTTTGCTAATAAGATTAGGCCCAACATAAAATTTCATATAAATGACATAAATACAGTATTGCAAACACTTGGGTTGGAATATTTTTTATAGGATAATATCTTGGTGATCTTTTGAAGTTTCTGTGGGCATCCATAATTCTGTTCCTTTAACATTCCCATATAGAATTACATTGCTTGGATGTCCTGATGAGTTTATATGTCTATTTATCCATTGGACAAATGAGTTGTTCTATTTTTGGACAATTGTCCATAATAGTTTTGCATTCATTCAATTTCAGGTTCTTTAGTTGTCAACCATTTTATTGCTGTAGGCTAAATACTTACAGTGTATTTACTAGGTTATAGGAGAGTACCTATGTACATTTAAGATAAATTGTCAAACTCTTCTTAAGTAGATGGACCTTTTGTATACCCATTGGCAGCATTTGGTTATTATTTCTTTTTATCCTTTGTAGAACTTTGCATTGTTACTAATCTTTAAACCATTCAAATATGTGAATAACAATACTTTATTATGTTTGTTTTTCACTGAGGTAACATTTTAAAATGTAGATTGAACAGCTTTGCATGCTTATTAGTCATGCATATATATTTTGATGGACTGTCTGAAAAATATACTTGTTTTGTTTTAAACATCTTGATTAGCATTTTTTATATATTTTTTCCAGTATTATTTTCTTTTTCCCCACTGAATCATCTTACGTCAGTAGTTCTCAACCTAAAGGTGATGAAACCTGTAGGGGTCAAATGACCCTTTCACGGTAGTTGCCTAAGGTTATCAGAAAACACATTTCTATTGTGATTTATTATGGTAGCAAAATTATAGAAATGAGGTAACAATGAAAACAATCTTTTTAGTTGGGGTCACCAGAACATGAGGAACTGTCTTAAAGGGTCACAGCATTAGGAAGATTCTGAACTACTGCCTTAACTTAACTGCCACAAGCCAGATATTTGAGTGGTCTGTTTTCAGCTCAGATATTTCATTAGTCTGGGAGTCTGTCATTTGTCCGGGACCAGGCTATACTGATACTGCAGCTCTGAAGTGTATCTTGAGGTCAGATAGTATGTTCTTTGCATTCACTGCTCTTTCTCAATATCAGGTTAGCTGCTCTAGCTCTTCAGCTTTTATAGACATGATGAGCTTTTCTCTGGCTACAACGAATGCTTTCACCAATGTTGACTGTTATAGAAAAATCCATTGACATTATATCTATAGATTGGCTTGGGAAAGTTATGTCTAAATGACTTTGACTTTCTAATCCATAAGCTTTATGTGCTTCCTTGTTGTTATATGTACTCTTTGATACTTTATGATTCCATAATATATTTTGTGAAAATATTTTGGCAGATCCATAGACAAATATTTGATGCTTAGCTATTGAAGGTAATATATGTATTTTTAAGTAGTTTACAAATACTCATTGCTAGTAAATGTAATTATTATAAATTATTCTAAACTTTGAAGTACTCTGGTACTTTGCTAACTATATGTTATTAATTATAATTTTTTTCTTTAAGTATCTTGATAGAGTCTGTGTACAAGCATACTATCTGTGAATGCATTTTTTTTCTCTATTTTTAATCTTAGGATCTTATGCTTATTTTTCTGCTCTTTGGGAACTAGACAAAATTTCCAATGTAATACCAGTAAGAATTGTGAAGCCAACAAGATGGCTAACATATTTATGGCCTATTTATGGCCATATCCCATTTATGGCCAGCACATTTATGGGTTAGAATAGATGTAATGGCCAAGGTTAGGGTGGGGTTACACTGTGACAAAACAGTGATTTTTTTGTTTTGCTTTGTTTTGTATGGACATAGAAGACCAGAATTTCTAAAGCCAGTGGTGCTTTTCTTGTTTCATACCTGAAGTGTGAAGGAATTTTGTCTCTGATATTCATCTAGGTTCCCAGATACAAAACACAGATATATCTTGGTGAAGTTTTCAGCTCTCGGACTCCTCCACATTGAACCTCCATCAATTTATCCGTTTAATTTTAGGTTTTCTTACCCTAACACTTGGTCCTGCGGATTTTGTTCCAGGAGGGGGTGATTGTCTGTTTCCCCCTTTTGCCTTCTCCGTTTTCCTGCAGTGGCCTGCCTTGTGCCTTCACTCTTTAATGTATGCCTTCCCCAAAACAAAACAATCAATCTTCCACTTCGTCCGGTGATTGGCTGCCAGGATAGAGTACTGCTTTTAAAGCTCCATACAGAATTCAAATGCCTTTATAAACTCTGGCGTTCTGCTCACTACTTGCTGGTCTCTGTGTGCTCTGGCTTCCTGTTCTGCCCTAGCTGGTTATTTTTCAAACTTTTCCTGGTTATACTTATTGGGACTTCTACATTTTGAGGAACTTCCCATAATCAGACATCTGTCTGTCATCTGTCTATCATCTCTATTTTTATCTCTATCTATCATCTATCTATATATGTAGATAGAGATAGATACGATAGATAGATAGATATGGGAAAAGAATATATATCTAAATAGGAACAGGAAGGAATGGAGGGAGGAGGGAGGTACAGATAGGAGTAACAGGATGGGGTGAGGCAGTGCACATGGACAAAGTATATTTGAGTATCAGTCAAAATGTTCTTATAAGCCTGTCACTGCATAAAATGAATAATTCCAACAAAAACTGAACATTTAAAACAGAAAATAAAAAAGAGTCAACTAATTAGAATCTAGTTTGTGAAACAACTTCAAATCATAACTTCTAGAGCACTGTACTTATGATAAGAAATATGTATATTCTTTATTTATTTTTTCATACTTTATTTTTTTATTTTCTTTATTTTATTTTTTTTCTTATCAGTTACATTTTATTAACTCTGTATCCCAGCTGTATCCCAGCTGTATCCCACTCCCTCATTCCCTCCCAATCCCACCCTCCCTCCCTCATCTCCACCGTGCCCCCTTCCAAGTCCACTGACGGGGGGACCTCCTCCCCACTCATCTGATCCTGTTTTATCAGGTATATTCAGGACTGGCTG
>REGO01000924.1:264855-296524 GCA_010120015.1 Rhombomys opimus
GTGTCCATTGTTTTGTGGGGTTGCTGGTGAGGTCATTATGTCCTGATGTTTGTTGGGAGTGTTCTTACTTCTCCCTCTAGCCATTTGGTTATTTATAATCCTCACTGTTTGTTCCTCGAGATTGTAGTTCGGGCTATGATCCTCTATTTCTGTTTTCTGGACTGTTTTTTCAGGAAGATGAGAGAGGTTCACTCGTTTGGGAGTGTGCACTGTGGTTTCAGTTTTGCCTAAGTGAGGAATGTGACACTGGCACTATTCAAGTCCGCTTTTAGAGGGCGCAGTGTGCATGCGTGGATTCTCTGACTATTGCAGTGGCCTGCAAGCCACTATTACGCAGCTCTGTCTGAGATCCTGGGATTGTTTGCCTGGATTACACTAGTGGACCCACAAGGCAGAGGCTTCAACATTGGGGTCGCTATCCCAAGAATCCCTATGATGCCCACACTAGGTGTGTGGGTGGCAGGGATCTCATCTGGTTGCTTCTGTAGAGAGGCCCTGGGTCTGGGGCAAACTCTCCCTAGAAGGCTCACTCTCTTGCAGGACCAGTTGGAATGCACAGGGGCTCCCCTTTCTCTCTACTCTCTGATTTGGTCCTGCTGTGGAAAATGCGCGGGTAGGCTAACATTCAGCTCTGTGACACTGTGGCCACAGGACTCGGTGTCCACCTTTACTGTGTGCTGGCTCTCTGTCCTTTCCCTCTGCCAGCAGAGGTTATGTTGACTGGGCCTGGGGTAGCACGGGAAAGAGTTAGGTTGAGTGTTCTCAATCCCAGATCCTGGGCCCAGATCTCTCTGTAGAAGCAGCCTGGTGGTAGAACCTATATTTGCTGATTCTGAGAAAGTACCAGGTAGGGTTGAGTGTCCTCAGATCCAGAGCTTGGGTTTCTCTGCCAGGGGCTGCTGGGTGAATTGGAGAGGGGTGCTATGTCCTGTGGCAGGCTGCCTCTCTGTCCTTCCCCTCTGAGTGCCAGAAGGGGTTGCGACTTCTCAGAACCGATCCTGAGCTGGGGTTTCTCTGCCAGGGGTTGGGGAGCCGCCGGTGTTAGGCCTGGTGCTAGACCTTATTGTGCTGGACCCAGCAGAGTCTCAGGACGTGTTGAATAACCAAAGTCCCAGATCTCGAGCTGAAGTTTGTTTGCTAGGAGCAGCCGGCAGCACTGAGGTTCAGGCACTGTGAAGCTGCTGTGCGCCTCTTTATCCTTCCGCTTCGCTGGGGCAGGGTTATGGCTGTGTTTGGGGGAGTGCCCGAAAGTATTGGGTTTTCTCAGCCCCAAGCTCAGGTTGGGCTACATACAATGTGGTCTGTGGCAGATTCTGCTGGATGCCTCCTGTCTCCTCTGAAGAGGGAGTAGGGATTTTGAGCTGGGCACGCAGCCGCTCCCCATGCATGGCAGGAGCTCAGTTGTGATGACAGCGGGTACCCACGGTCAGCGAGAACTTCCAGGGAAAGGCTAGGTGACCCGTGATCAGTCTCGTAGCTTTCCTTCCCCTTGGGGTTTTCTTGGGACTGGGACTCCCAGTCTCTGGCACCCTTGTGCCCACCAATCAGCCTGGGAAAGTGATCGGGACAGGCAGGATATTCTTTATTTCTAAAAGCATCATAAAAAACTGACAATTACCTTAATTTTTCAACTAGGATATAAAATATATGACTGAGAAAGGGATTATGTAACTATGAAACATCTGATAAGTATTTTAGCTTGCCAGATTTTATTGTAATTAGAAAAGATAAAATAGGTCTAGTTATTCAATTTTGTTTTCTGTAACAAAACTCCACAATAGTTCTATTATTTAATGGAATAAACAAAGAACGATTCAATAAAGGGAAATGTTTAAGCTCACGTAATAAACAATTCAGTGTATCAGGATCAAAAGATTCCAAAGATGCATTCTTCTTCATAATTGACAGCTTCATCCTCTCTAATGGCCATGCCTGACTTCAGGCCAAACTTAACAACTTAATTTTTCTTGCAATGATGACTTTACTTTTTCCTTTAGTGTCAGTCAGTGTGGTGTTCTTGAATAAAAATGTGATAAAATGTCCTAGAACATGCTACCGTTTAGTATTATAATATTATCTTGTTATTGAATGGCAGCATTTTATCATAACCTGAAATAGAAATTTCTGCTTCATGTATTTCAAAGTGTGGTGAAATGGTGGTTCTTCTTGCATGAATATTTATTTTCTTGCTTCTAGAAGATTAGCACCAAAATTCATATGCATTTCTGTAGCCTAGCTAATCAAATATGATGATGATGTTGGGACAGCTTTTATCAGCAATTTTTTAGTTTCCTTAGGCTTAGAATGAAAATTATTGTTGTATTCAATTATATGCTGTGAATTTTTATGTTTCTTGTGATATCCTTCCCACTGTGAGGAACAACAGATTTTAGACCGGCTGAAATTAACAGATACAAAAGAAAATTAAAACAGGCCAGATTTGTTCTTTCTACAGAAAGATTGCTACAGAGCCTTAGAATATTTCTTAGTCCATTACTCTAACATCTCTTTTTTAAAGAAATTAATGATTAGCTTTGTTGAATATTTATGCTTAATAAGAAACTAATCACCTCATTTCATATCTTGCTTGGTTTTCCTTTATTTGTAGTCTCCTGTAGAGTCACTGACTTATTGGCTTTTTTCTGCTCCTCATAAAATCTTAGAAAATTAATGTAACATATGTGCCTACAGTGTTCTCTCTACCACCTCTTATTGACATGCCCAGTTTCACTATTTAGTTCCTAAAGTTTTCAGTGAGAAAAACTGGAGTCTTAAATCTCTTAGAAGTAGAAGATGACATGTTTTATTAAGAAGTAATTCATACTGCACTCTACAGCACTTGGCCCTTAATGCTATCATATTATTATCTTATTTTTAAATGGTTATAATTTGTGATAACAAAAAAACCCATGTTTTAGTGTGTTTGAAAAGAATGTAAGGTTCTTAGTCTTCTGAAAAAAATCCATTTATATAAAAGTAATAACTAGTCGCTGAATTTCAATATGGAAAGATATCTAACTTTTTCTAGTTTTACTAAGTAAAACTTTTAATATTTTAGTTTTTATTTTTTAAATTAAAATATAGTTACATCAGATGCTCTTTCTTTTTACTCCCTTTAAACTCTTCCACATAGCTCTTTTCAGATACATGGACTATTCTCATATATATCTATGTTACCTATCTATAACTATATCTATCTAAATCATCTATATAGCTTATCTATATCTGTTGTTGTAAATATAATGATATCAGGCTGTATAAGTTTTATTATTTTTCCTAGAATTATTTTGGTGGTATTATTTAACCTGCTATCACAATTAATAAGAGACAAACACCTGTTAGATTTTATAATTACCTTATTTATCTTGGGCTAGGCATATATTTCCACCCATGCTGTCTCAATAACCTCCCTATCTCCCAGCCTCCATCCAATGCCATCAACCTTAACCATTCCTATCTGGGCTGCCTTCATAATCTTATAAATACTTGCTTATATTATTAATCTGAATTACTCTTTTACTTGACACCTTTGGAGTCCTTCCTCCCAGACCACATGGTTTCTTTCCATGCTAGCCCATTATGGCTTCCTCCTCTTTTCTCTCTTTCCTTCCCTCTGTCTTCTTCCCATGATTCTCCTGTCCCCAAAGCCTGGGAACCTTAGCCACACCTGCGTTCTTCTGCCCTGCCCAAGTACAAACCTTTTAATCAACCAATCAGGAATAAATAATGTCTTAGGCAGGTTTACACAACAAGGATAGGGCAGTAACCAGATCTTGAAAGCCAGTCGTTAGCATCAAAATAGAAGCATAAGACCAACCCAAAACATACATACACACAAATATATGTATATATGCATATATATATATATATATAGAGAGAGAGAGAGAGAGACAGAGAGACAGAGAGACAGAGAGACAGAGAGACAGTGACAGAGACAGAGAGACTTACAGAGTCTGTTTAGTATTGCTTGTGTGTATAACATTTTAGGGCTGATCACTTGGTATTGAATAACCAATAAATAAATAAAATTTTAAAAGGGTATTGAATTAGTGAACTTGAAACCGACAGATGCTCTATGACAATTCCTGTCAGAAATATTTAATAAAATCTGTTCTTTTCATTCTTCATACAAGAAAATGGAGCTGTCAAATAGTTTTTATAAATTTAAAAGGACATAATTCTTGCAATCCCTGTTCAAGAAATAGCCTTCTGTGACTACTTAGTAATAGGGATCTATTTTAAACACGATTAATCATTGAAAGTCTAGCAAGGAGCTAGAGAACAGAGAAACTTGGAGGAATTTCAAAGCATTCTAATGAAAATTGTGACTGAAATATTCTAGTCATGGTTTTGGAGACAGCATGAGTAAGAGGCAGCATATTCTGTCTCACTCAGCTCTATATTACTGCTGTAGACAGTGTCCATGGCAAAAAAAATTTGGACTCTCGAACTTCAGCCTTTTATCTGTGGCTAAAGTTTCAGTTTGTTAATCAATCTAATAGTCTCACTGAGAGTGTGGGGATTTACTGCCAAGTCCCTTCCTGGAAAGCCTAGGGCAGTGTCTTTGGACATTTCTCCCAGGGCTAGTCATTCTGATCAAGAACACTGTTTTCAAGTTAGCTACTTTATTTGTCATTTTAAAAATGGTTACTCTAAGATAACTGACTTTTTTGACATCTAGTTCTATGTCCTCTTTAAGGACCCCTGGCAGTTTAAGTTCTACCCAATATTATATGTATATATATACATATAATATATAATATATACAATATATATATAATATATATATATATTGCCTTTACTTCTGAGTGCTTCCTGATGAGGGTGCTGAACCTCTGTCACCCTGTACTGGAGTTCACCAGTGGCAGAACTGGAAATCATCCTCCTTGTTTCCACCATGGAGACCAACAGTTGCCACAGAATGATGCGGAGGATGATTAATTTTTAGGTATTTCTTCTAACATTAAAATAATTATTAAAATTTTTTGGTCGAATTATATCATTTTTCCTTTATTCTCTCCAACTTCTCCTATGTGTTCTCACTCTCACTCCTCTTATGTCCTTCCTTTAAATGCTCTCAAATTCTTGGCATCTTTTTCTATGATTATTATTGTTTCATATAGCTATAATACATATGTAAATATAGAAATACAACTTATTTAGTCTCTTTAATAATGCTTATATGTAAAATTCTTAAAAACATAACTTAAAATTTTAGGTTTGTTACGTTGGGGACTTAAGACCTTATAAATTCATTAAAATTTATAGAAAATACCCATATTTGGAACAACAATGAAGGATGTATACTAAGACAGTTATGTCTTAAGTTGTACTCCCATCTTTTGTTAGTAATGCAAGTTCATTATCAATGGTTCATTAGCTTCATGTGGAGGCGATGCACAGATAGGGCGTTCATTGTCCTCCATGTAGGGTTTTGATGGTCTTCTTTATCTCAGATGTTGTCAACATGCATTTTCATGCTTTCCTGTGGAACTTTCTATTTAAAACCATCATTTACCATGCAAATATTACCAGAGAAACTAATAAAGCCTTTTATGGAAAAGTAACTGTTAATTGCCAGATGTAATTGTCATCTGGGAGGCTTAGTGATGAATAGAGTCACCCTTTCTTGTTCTCTCTGGACTTTGGCTGTCTGGTTCAACTCAGCTGTTTTAGGTCAAACTTCTCTCCAAGCTGGCTGATTTAACCTTGGCTTTTCAATTATTTGCTCTGCATGGCCTCAAACTAACTCTAGCAATCTGTTCTAATCTTCTGGTTCCTTCCTATTTTTCTTCTTTTTTTGGCTTCAACTTCCTCAGCATGAACTGTACCAAACTAAATTTTACTTGCCTGAACTTTTCTGAACCGCCACTGTGCTGCCTTTTAGCTGACTCCGCACTGACTGCCAACTGATAGATCTCAACTCAACTCAACTGTGCTTTAGTCTCTATTTTGCAGAAGCTTGGGGCACCATTGAACATTATTGGTGACAGCTAACTAGTTAGCCACGTTAAAAAAAAAACAACAACTATTCTTAATACAATAAATCAAAACAACACCAAATCTATATGTCTTTTGCTCTGGGGAAGAGTTCTTTTTTTTAGAGATTGACAACTGACTATAATAATTAGCAGCTTTATTTGTAATAGCCTAAAACTGGAAGCAACCAGATGTCCCTCAATGGAGGAATGGATACAGAAATTGTAGTACATTTACACAATGGAATACTACTCAGCAAGTAAAAACAAGGAAATCATGAAATTTACAGGCAAATGGTGGGAATCAGAAAAGATCATCCTGAGTGAGGGATCCCAGAAACAGAAAGACACATACAGTACATATTCACTTATAAGTGGATACTAGACTTATAATGTAGGATAGGCCTGCAAAATTCTGTATACCTAAAGAAACTAAACAAGAAGGAGGACCCGGGGTAAGATGATCAATCCTCACTCAGAAAGGTAAACGGGATGGACATTGGAAGAAGGAGAAAACAGGAAATAGAACAGGAACCTACCATAAAGGGGCCTCTGAAAGACTCTACCCAGCAGGGTATAAAAGCAGATAATGAGACTCATAAATAAACTTTGAACAGAGTGCAGGGAATCTTAGGAAAGAAGGGGGGAGAGTAATACCTGGAGAGGACAGGTGTTCCACAGGCACAGTAACAGAACCAAATATCTGGCACCGCGCTCTTTTCTGAGACAGATACTCCAACCAAGGACCATGCATGGAGTTAACCTAGAACCCCTGCTCAGATGTAGCCCATGGCATCTCAGTCTCCAAGTGGGTACCCTAGTAAGGGGACCAGGGACTGTCTCTAACCTGAACTCAGTGGCTAGCTCTTTGACTGCCTCCCCTGGATGGGGGAGCAGCCTTGCCAAGCCACAGAGGAGGACAATGCAGCCAGTAGATGAGAACAGATAAGCTAGGGTCAAGTGGAAGAGGAGGAGAACCTCCCCTATCTGTGGACTTGAAGAGGAGCATGGGAGGAGATGAGAGAGATTAGGTGGGATTGGGAGGGGAGGATGAAGGGGGATACAGCTGGGATACAAAGTGAATAAACTGTAATTGAAATAAAAAATATAAATTTAATTAAAAAATAATTTTCTAGGTAACCAGGCATTAATTTATTCCTGTATTTTCAACATTTTTGGCTTTAAAATTAAATAAAATTATGAAATGTAAAGCAGTTGGGAACATCTACAGAAGAAGAATAAATTCCATTCTAATAGCAAGTATTTGGTGTGTACCATTCTCAGCACTTGTAAGAGTTAATTGCTGTGGGCATGGGAACACTTACAAGCTAGGACGTGAGAGAAGTAATGAAGAAATGATTTGTATATCCACTCAGGACCATGTAAGGTTGCATTTGATATGTACAAATTATTCTGTGTTTATTATTCTGAGGGTTTTGAAAAGAAACTGCAGTTACAATATGGCTCATAAAAGCAAACAATAAAGCAACATCATCAAACGATAACAGCAGCAACAAGAAACACTTTGATCTAAAAGGGGCACATTCCTAATTCAGTTGTGTTACATTTTACTCTGCCTTCTGGCTTTTTATCATACTACATCAGTTGATTTTTTTAATTGTGTGTCCATTAACTGTTTAAGATACTCGTATGTCCTTTAACCTATGTTCTTGCCACTTTTCCCCTAAATAATATGATCTGTGTCTACATCTTCCATTGCCATGTTTGTACGAATGATATCTAGATGTGATTTTCAGAGCACCAATCTCTTAAGATCCCTGTATACAACTCCTCTACTTGGATGTCCTCAAGGTACCTAAAGGGAACAACTCTAAGACAATACATGGTGTTTTTTCCTGAGCCTAGCAATTTCTAGCTAAAACAACTCTATTACCATCTAACCAGTTAATCAATGTTAAACCTCACAAGGTTTTCCTTAATTTCTCTATATTATTCACGACATAAATCCAAAATATTATCACATATTGTCTGCTTTGCTTCTTAATATAGTTGTATATCTACTTCCATAACCTTAAGTCTACTGTAAGTCTCTTAGAGTGTCAACTTGTGTAAAACTACACTGCTCTCAATAGTTTGCTAGACTCCAGACTAAAACCCAAGTAAGTCTATTTTTCTCTAAATTTATTCTTTAGTATAAAAAGTCAATCTGAAAATGAATAGAAGATTATTCCAATTTTATGGGTCTATCAAAAAGGAATTCAGATAGAGCAAAAAGATCATTGCTACTAAGGGTTCATGGAAAGCAGGTATGAACAGCCTCTCAGGGCAAGTGTAAATAAACCAGGCTGTTCTGTATATTGTACAATGATGATGCATGTCATACATTGTTAGAATTTATAGATATGTAAACTGTAAACTACAGTAATGACAAAGTCTAATACTGTTCTTTATTTATAACAAATATCTCACTTAGGTACAAATGAGTCATGGGGCTGTGTACATGTGAGGGCATGGTCTATACGAGAATTTTCTACTTTTTGCCTAGTTTAATATAATTTTGTGCCTACTGAAAAAAATGTATTTAACAATTTTACTCTGACTTTGCATCTCCTCCTCCTAAAGTTGTACTCTTTCCCAATGTTGCTAAAAATAAAAGTTGAATTAGACCAATAATATAGAATAAACATACCAAAATCTGCACACCTAAAGAAGCTAAGCACGAAGGAGGTCCCTGGGTAAGATGATCAATCCTCACTCAGAAAGACAAACGGGATGGATATTGGAATAAGGAGAAAACAGGAAACAGAACAGGAACCTACCACAGAGGGCCTCTGAAAGACTCTACCCAGCAGGGTATAAAAACAGATGCTGAGACTCATAACTAAACTTTGGGCAGAGTGCAGGGAATCCTATGAAAGAAGGGGGAGATACTGGGACCTGGAGAGGACAGGGGCTTTACAAGAAGAGCAACAGAACCAAAATATCTGAGCACAGCGGTCTTTTCTGAGACTGATACTCCAAGCATGCTCCATTCATGGATATAACATAGAACCCCTGCTCACATGTAGCCCATGGCAGCTCAGTATCCAAGTGGGTACCCTAGTAAGGGGAACAGGGGCTGTCTTTGACATGAACTCAGTGTCCTGCTCTTTGATCACCTCCCCCTAAAGAGGAAGTAGCCTTTCTAGGCTACGGAGGAAGACAATGCAGCCAGTCCTGATGAGACCTGATAAGCTAGGGTCAGATGGAAGGGGAGGAGGACTTCCCCTATCAGTGAACTTGGAGAGGCAAATGGGAGGAGATGAGGGAGGAAGGAAGGGCGGGATTGAGTGGGAATGAGGAAGGGGGCTACAGCTGGGATACAAAGTGAATAAACTGTAATTAATATAAAAAGATAAAAATTTAATTTAAAAAAGTTAAATTAAGTCCCCTAAACAGCTCCTATGTATCAGATAGCTGCTTCTCTTCTATGATCACCATTGTCTGTTTTATGCATTCCAGCCTCACTCACTTTTTTCTGATATGAATTCATCTTGTACAGTTTCATTGAGATTTTCTCTTGCCCCCTCCTCCTTGCCTGGTAAACATCTATTCACATCTCCTATTGTCATTTTTAAATTTTTTAAATTTTAATTTTTTATATTAATTAAAGTTTATTCACTTTGTATCCCCGCTGTTGCTCCCTCCCTCGTTCCCTTCCAATCCCACTCTCTCCCTCATTCCCTCCCGTGTGCCTCTCCAAGTCCACTGATAGGGGAGGTCTATTTTCATTTAATAAGAGGTTCATATCTCTCAAGTTCATATCATTGGGTGATGTTAGCAGCATTTAGATATTGCCTTTCTCAGAAACCTTAACCCTTTTGTATATACATGTTCATGAAATTAAGCATTCATGATGACATTTTGCTACATCTTCCCTGGTAGGCAGAACTCCCTGAAATGCTTCTCTATGTGGTTTTGCTCTGCACAGAACCTACTGCAGTAGCACTGTAGTTTAGAAAGCAGACCGCATTTGTTGAATGAATGAACAGAAGATTTTTTTTAAAAAGCTCTAGAGAATGAGCTTTGAATCAAGACAATTGACTGTTCTCTATTGTTAGACATTTGGAAAGACTGAAATATATATATCAGTATCTGAGGAGGACTTTTGCACAGATTTTTCTAAGTCCTACTTAAGCAGATAATTTAACCATAGCCATCTGTGTGTCATGTGGTAGATCAATCTGTGAACCTAGAAAGATAGCTGTTTTGTTCTATATGATCTAGAGAGAGCTTAGGGAGAAAACTATAAGTGGTGGTGTATGCCTTTAATCCCAGCACCCAAGAGACAGAGGCAGGAGGATCTCTGAGTTTGAAGGCAGCGTGGTCTACAGAATGAGTTCCAGAACAGCCAGAATAACATTGTGAAATCTTGTCTTTAGAAACAAAAACAAGCAAGCATGGTCTGGAGAGATGGCTCAGGGGTTAAGAGCACTGGCTGCTCTTCCAGAGGTCCTAAGTTCAATTCCCAGCAACCATCTATAATGATATCGTGCGTCCTCTTCTGGTGTACAGGTGTACATGCAGGCAGAATACTGTATACATAATAAATCTAAAAAAAAAACAAGCAAATAAACAAACAAAAAACAAACCAGAAATTGTTTCCTATAGTGGCGACAATATGATACCAGGGCTCCTCTTTGTGGCAAACCTCCCCAGGTGCTGGAAAACCCTCTCTAGGAGTAAGGACCCACCTGCTGAATAGAATGTTCTGTTAAGCCCTCAAAAATAAACTCACTCTTTCATCTTGGGGCATCCTTGGATTACCCTGAAAGTCACACTTATTAGGTAGGAAGGCCAGAAATGAGTGCAAATGCCCCCAAGGCTTTCTGTTAGAGAAGGCCTGTGTGCTTTGTCTAAATATGGTACCTAGAGCACATTTTTCTTTGACTTCATTAATAAGACATTACCACGATTAAGCAATCCCTCTCCTTTCCGGGTAAGCCAAGCAATTTATCTTTGTTACTGTCAGCCCTTAGTAGCCACCTTGGGGATCACAACTGTTCACCTAAGACATAATGATGTGAACTGGTAGGAAATTTCAGAAAAACAGCTATGGATTTGGTGATTCTCTTTCTTTATGTATTAATATTGTAAACATATACGGATTCTAAATGCATGTCTTTTCTTTTTACAGTCAGTCCTTTCACATGGCACTGTGGCTGACTGCGCTGTGGTTGGCAAGGAAGACCCCTTGAAAGGTCACGTGCCCTTAGCACTCTGTGTGTTGAAGAAAGGTGAGACATCTTTGTCATCCCTGACTGTTTGTGTATGAATGAGTGGCACTAACTCACTACTCACTAGCTCACCTTTCTCACTAGATATAAATGCAACAGAAGAACAAGTTTTGGAAGAAATTGTGAAACACGTTAGGCAGAGCATTGGCCCTGTGGCTGCTTTTCGAAATGCAGTTTTTGTCAAACAGTTACCCAAAACCAGGTCTGGCAAGATTCCACGGTCTACACTGTCTGCCCTGGTGAATGGCAAGCCTTATAAGGTAAATGATTCAGAACCTATAATGCCGGGTTCTGAAATGGTTTCCATTGTGTTTGGCACCAGCAAAATGCTATTAGATTAAGATTTTCAATCATGATTTCTCTCTCCTGAAAACCTCCTTCATTTTCTGTAAGAAGAAAAGTTTGAGAAAGTGTTGATTAAAAATCATGTGCTTTAATTACAGGAACTGTGGTGTGAACTTTGCTTGTAGCAATTTTGTAAATTTCAAAGAGACTTGCAGAAATTCATTCCTTTGAACTAAATGTACATATTGCTTCATTACAGTCACTAATGATCATCCATGATGAGAAAGTGAAGTATATGAGAAGTCTAAAATGTTCCAATACATCAGTTCTAATTATTTCTAATTATTTCTACTATTATGAGAGAAAATAGTTTTAGGAAGCTTTAGACTGACTCAAGCACATATGTGTTTTAATGTCAAGGCTTGTTATTGGCATGAACATCTGTAATTTCGTCAAATTATTTATATAATAATAATTACTTGCCTGAGCAAATTTCAGAATAAATAAAAATTCTGAAGAAATATGTAGAAATATCAAAATTTTTCCTGAACAAACTTATTCTTTTACTACTGCAAAAGATAAAATCTTAATTATTTGGCTTGAAATTCCACATTTTATATATTTTATAGGTGTTTTCTGAAATAATTGGGGTTATAAACTGTGTGTGTCTGTAATCCAAGCATTTGGGAGGTAAAGCCAGGCTGATGAGGAAATCATGGCTGAGGAACTTGGCTACACAAGGTGTTTGAAGCCAACCCATGATACACAAGACCCCATCTCAAGAAAAAAAAATCAAAACAAAATTTAAAAGAACAACAACAAAAATGAGCAGACAAAAAGCGTGTTTGTTGGGCAAAAAAGTCAGCAAAGTTCCAGGACAGGAGATCGTCTGACATTTCCTGTTTATTTCCAGGTGACCCCTACCATCGAGGACCCCAGCATTTTCGGTCACATAGAAGAAGTTCTGAAGCAGGCCTTGTGATTTTTGTTTACTCTTTTCGGTCAGTTTGCCTTAATTTTCCAGCTGGAATTAAGTTGTGAAATTTCTATAAATAGATACATGAAAAATATTTTACCCATCAACTCAAACGTGAACTATAGCCTTAAATCAGTCTGGTGGCCCTTGAAATGAAGCAGAATGTTTTGTTTCAAATGAGCCAGTTTGTATTGTTACCTCTTTCCTGTAACATGGATCATGATATGCTATCTAGCATATTAAGGAACATTTCTGTGTTCTGTGATTTTACAAATCCATGTGCCTTACAGACACATTTTAATTGAAAGTAGCTGTACTATAAACATACTTCCTGGAGATAAGAATCGGCCACTCTTTGATCAAAATCTAAACTAAAATCAGTTGGAATATAATTTAAAATGTTATTGTGGTTGACTACCTTAATTTTAGGTAACCATCTAGATAGACTAGGTTGCCTAGCAACATAGGACCCCAGGGTCAAGCACCATTTCCAGGTTGCTTGTTACTGGGTAAGGAGAGGCATCTATCTGGCAGAGAACCTAGACATCCTTCCACCAAATCTTTTGTGGCGATAAAGGCTCCTGTGTTCTCCTTTTATGGTTGACAGTGTGCATCTTGATGCCTTCATTTTCGATGGAATCAAGGAATGGCATACAAATTGAAAGGAATGACAAGAAGGATGCTTTAAGAATAAATTGGAAGGCTTTCATCTCATGTAACAAATCAATAAACTTTCTGGGTAATATCAATGAGCCTCCATTCTCTTTTTTTCTCTTTTCTCTCTCCCTTTCTCTCTTCCTCCCTCCTTCCCTCTCTCCTTCCTTTCCTCTTTTCTTTCTTTCTTTCTTTCTTTCTTTCTTTCTTTCTTTCTTTCTTTCTTTCTTTCTTTCTCTTTCTCTCTCTCTCTCTTTTTGATAAGTTCAAATTTCCTAGGTTGGCTTTACATTTGCAATATAAGTGTGGCTGAATTTACTGCTAGAGGCATGAACTAAAATATTTAGCTATAAATTAACATTGTTTTCCTTTTGAGGATTGGATCTAGAGCCTTATGAATGTTAGGCAAGCCCTCTTCCACTAAGCTATAGCTCTGGCCCTCGATAAATTTATGGTGGGTCCTTGAGCTACGTATCTTAACAAGTGATTTTAAGAAAAATAGCTGGTGGGGTGGTGCACGCCTGTAATCCCAGCACTCAGGGAGGCAAAGGCAGGTGGATCTTTGTGAGTTCGAGGCCAGCCTGGTCTAAAAAGCAAGTCCTGGATGGCCAAGGCTACTCAAAGAAGCCCTGTCTTGGAAAAAAAATATATATAAAAACCAAAACCAATCAAAAAAGAATAAAGAAAAAGAAAGAAAGAAGGAAGGGAGGAAAGAAGGAAAGAAGGAAGGAAGGAAGGAATCAAGGAAGGAAGGAAAGACTGTACCATATTACAAGAGCCTCTGGTTTGTCAAGAGAACTGCAAACATTTACTTTTATTGCAAGTTTTAGTTTTGAACACATGCTAAATCATCTAATAATTATGCTCCAACATATATTTCTATCTATAGCTTTTTGAAATGATTGACCTATTAAAAATAGAATAAGGTTTTAATAAACTTATAGAAATATATCAACTAACTAGAATAGAAAGAAATAGTTGGTTAACTAGCTTAGAGCTCTACATGCATAAATTATCAGGGCCCATATTAAATCCAAAAGTATATACTGTGTTCATTGGAGACTTCTCAAAATAATTATCCAATTCTTTGTCCTTTAGAAACATTATTATGAAGAGCACAATATCCTAACAGAATAGTCAAAATACATGAAATATAGGAAAGAAATAAGAGATTAGAATCTACTTTTCATAAAAGTTATGAATATTTTATATAAAATCTCTCTTTTTATGCCTCTTTGGTCTGTGGTCTAACAGAATAGTTGAAATGCAAGATGTAGGTGAGAAATAACAGATTGGAATTTACTTGTCATAAAAGTTATGTATATCTTATATAATAGCATATTTAGGCCTCTTTGGGCTGCTGCTTGAAAAATAAATGGCATATCAAAGGAAATTTTTATTGATGAAACTACCTTCTTTATTGGTAAATTTGAATACAGTATCTTTATCATCTTTAATTATTTTGGTAGCCTGAATTAAACCAACTTTATACACATTTCATTACTTGAAGCTATTAGATTCCATGACTTATTCATTGTATGTGTATATTTTATTAATTAGAGAGCTAAATTACAAATCAATAATTTTAATATGTTCATTATTTTCCCCAAATCAGATACTCTACCTGAATTTGTCATTTTTCATTTGCAAGTTATAAACTCAGGCAGATCTAAGAATTGAATAAAGGTTTTATCTTTGGATGATTTGCAGATTTCTCCTCTTTATCAGATCTGAAGGGACAACTGAGCAAGCAGGCATGAGTTATTTTCCAGATGAAGAAATCATAAAGAGAGAGAGATAGAATAAAACAAACAAACAAATGAACAAAGAAATAAAAAGGCAGTGTTTCTCACTTGGGAAGAACCTACTTCCTATGGTTCAATAAGGAAATTCATCTCCTCTGCAGACTAGAGACCATGATCATTGTCCTGGTGCTAACATGAAGGATGAAATATATAACTTAGTCATTTTAATGCTTAAAATTTAGGGAGGAAATTCAAGAAATTTCTTGTTTATATCTCACCATAAGGTGTTTGGCCAAATTGCATCTAAAATATTTTGAATTGAATGTATCTTTGATAGCAATAATGTAATCTAAGAAATGGGACCATACTTAAATTTTCCAAGATGAATTCTGCACTTTTCTATTTTATGAAAATTTTAAACTTGTAAAACATTTGAGAAACAAAAATAAAAGTGCTTTTAATATTTAAAGAGCGTGACAATTTATTGTTTCCATACAAAATACACTAACTAGAGAAAAATAAAACTTGTTTTCGATTTCAAAAGGTGGTTTTATTAATATAAAATAGTATTTGAGGAGGGTTGGTCTGATATTCTAAGATGTTTGAATTCCTAATGTTGATGGTCAAAAGAGTAATAATAATAATAAAACAGAAACACAGAAATTTAAGCCTCAATCCATGAAACTGATATATATATATATATATATATATATATATATATAAAAGCATATTTTATGTTTCTCTTGAGGAAAGCAGTTGGATACTTTGTATCACATTGTTAGGACCTACTACATATCATCAGTATTTTTTATATAATTTCTAAAAAGAAGAAACTGCTTTTGTCGACAGTGGTTGCTGTAATTGGATATTGATCTTCCCCCAGAAGCTTCTATGCAGAACGACTGGGCAGGTCTGATACTGATGTGAACTGTGCCCCTCTTATGAGGACAGTGTCCTCAGTTTCATCAACTTTCTCTTTTTCTTTTTTATTAAAGACGTTTCTTTTTTTATATATTTTTTTATTTATTTAACTTTGTTTTATGTGCATTAGTGTGAAGGTGTCAGATCCCTTGGAACTACGACAATTGTGAACTGCCATGTGGGTGCCGGGAATTGAACCCATGTCCTTTTGAAGGACAAGGCAGTGCTCTTAAAAACACCGAGCTTTCTCTCCAGCGCTCTCTTCTTTTCATGACAGTGGAGTGAGCAGTTTTCTCTCGTAGCAGCTTCCTACCACGCCATTCCACCCCACTTGGTTTCCCGAAGCATGCAGACTTCCGGTTCTTGAGCTAGACCATCACAAAGTGTGGGCCAAAATAATTTTTTCTTCCTTATAAGTTGCTTGTCGCAAGTATTTTACTACAGCTATGCAAAACTGGTTGTCACAGTATTATCTAAGTATTAATCTTTCTAGCATATGAGTATCATAGTTTCTCTCTTATATTCCATTTAGATGAATCAAGAGTCTCATTATTAGATGCTCTTAGACAGTTCTCTCATTGATTTTACTCTAGCAACGTTAAAAAAAAAAAAAAAATCCAAACCACTTCCATTAGCTGGTTTAGGCCTCCCTCTAGTGGCAGACTGGATTTTGAATAAAACTGCATTAGAAATCATTGACTAATTTTCTTTGTAATTCGAATACATGGTTAAATTTTATGCTACTAGAAAACAAAGCTTAAGCAGAAAACTGGAAGCATTTTTTTTATTGACAATGGAGAGGTTTTGTTACCATTACCTTTTGATTAAATCTGTTCAACAAAAATAGACATCAAAACAAATGTACGTGCAAATATAACAAATTAATATACAAAAATGAATTTACTAATGACAGGTCTTGCATTTAATAAGACCAAGCAGCAGGAAAACAGCAGTAAAATCAATGGTATTATTAAATAGGTTTCACTTTGAAATCTCCCATATGAACAAAGAATAAACAACAGTGACACCACCAAATAAAGCCACAAGGAAGAGATTACTCTTCTATACTTTTATACACTATATATGTTAATCATTCTGTCCTTTTTCCTCTGATGAAAGTGAATTTAGGGAAATTACAAAAAAAAAAAAGGTCATATCAGCTGAAGGCTTGTAATATTAGACTTGATTTTGGGTAATGCCCTGTTAGCAGTGAGTTTTTAAAGGTGTTGGGTTATGGGGTTCTGTTTTATTTTTATTGGTTTCCAGTGGAAACAGGCCTCAGACTCTACAGAGGTTGATATTCACTGTCCAGTACTGGCTGGTACTTCAGAGTATTTGAATGAACATGTGGCTATTAATAAAGTGTGTGTGTATGTGTGTGTGAGTGTGTGTTTTTCTTGGTCCACAGGCAACATGATTAGGTAACGGTTTTCTTAATATAAATTTTTAAAATCATTGCATTTGACTTTTGTAAACAGTTTGGCTTTGTTTTCTACTGAAAAGGAGGTTAAGCCATCACAGTGTTTCTTCAAAAGTTCGAGGGCATAACGGCCCTGATTGCCTTTAAAGGTCATTTTTGGGCTCCAGGTCCACGTTAAATCATTCCATTTTTTTTTTTTTTACATGATCAGAGGCAGGTGTTCAGCTTTAAGGTCTGACAGACTTGAGAGTGAAGCATGTTGAAGCAGGAAACACGCTTCTGGAAACATATTGATTGTTACAATTCAAAAACCGTAAAAATGGTGGAATGGTAAAATACGAACAGTACTTGGAATTGTTCAATGTTTGCACTCGAGACTCCATGAACCATATATTTTATTTTTTAAAAAATCATATTTATATCCATTTACAGAAGACTTACACATTTAAAAAGAAATAATACACAATAATACATAAATGCCTATTATATTACAACATGAAAAAACAAGTGGTTCCATCTCATAAAAGCATCAGATGTACCGAATTTATGGCATGGATGATGCTCATATTTTGGATGACTTAAACATTTTATTACAATCATAGTAAACTAATCAAACTTAATATCCAATTCCCCCCAAAATGACGTTTACGTTTGGTAAACCGTTACTTATATAATTTCCTTAGAATTGAGTCTTCACAAAGAATTTCTCCATGTGTCGTCTGATGCGGTAGTGCACTTTAGGTCGTGTAGACTGAAAAGATGACATCTGAAAAAACAGGAATGCGAAACATGAGTTCACTGGTGACTCCCAAGCATGGATTCCACACCGTTATTAAGGGTTGAACTTTCATACAGCCTGAATAAGCCTGTTCTAGAGGCCTAATGCAAGGGAAAGTATCTAGGCTGTAGTAGATGGTGTGACATTTACTATTCTACACTTATTCATTTACTAATTTTTAATGAAAATTTAGCGGGATTTGTTCAACTTGAGAGAAGTATAACTGTAACAGGAACAGTCATAAAATGTCAGCATGATTTCTAGAGTTTTTATAGGTTGCTAATTATTAAATTGGGTTGAGTTGACCTATTCCATGAAATAAATCCATATTCTACTTCAAATATTTAGAGTTTTTAGGATATTTTTCTTTAATCATGACAGAACATAAAACATAGCGCATTTTGATGTTTCTGTACCAGCTCTGTGTATTTCACCAAAGATTCCAGTCATGACATCATACAAGAAAACCTCACAGTTACACTTACTGACACATTAAGCTAATAAAAAGTATGTTTATATTTAAATTTATCACCAAACTAAAAATAAAGATCTTCTATGATTATCCTATTAACAAATATTGTTATTCTATTTAATGGTTAAAAACTTAAAAAAATGAGCTAGAATGACATGCAGGAAAAAAAAATAAATCGCAAATAGTTCAAGATTAATTCTACTCATGAGCCTAGGGCTAAGCGGCAAGCAACGCTGAACATATTAGTCATTTATAAGCTGGTGAATTATTGAATTTCTGAGAAAATTATTATGTTATGTGTTGAATCCTTTGTAAACAGCATTTTGGAAAGTCTCTTATTTAGCCAAATGATTATATAGTATAGGCCATGCTTACTGAGACCAAATTGTATATCACAAAATTTTTATATTAGTGCAGCATTTTAAGAAATTAAATTGTCTGGATGCTTTTTTCCCCTCTGTCTTATCAGTTATTAACTCATGTAAGGCAACATGCCATTTCCTGTGTTACTCTCTCAAGACCAATGATATGCTGTAGAGAGATATTGATTCTAGGCAATGAATAATCTGTACCAGTCAGATTGCTGCTATGTCTTCTTGACTCCTTTCCCATGCCTGGGCACAAATACTGTTGGAAAAATCTGTTCTCCTAAATATCAGCTCATTGACTATGATAGAATGGTTTGGTACACCCCAAAAATTTGCTAACCAAATTTTAGGTTAAAGTGTTTTTCAAACATTTGAAATTTATAAAACTAGGAAAGTAGTTTTCCTCATAAGAAGGTTTTAGAAGGTTATACCAACATACCAGTGATTCGCACTTCCTAATAAATGCCATGTATGAACATAACAAAGTTTTATGCCATTTCTATTCCTAATTATTTTTCCTATGTTATATATATATATATATATATATATATATATATATATATATATCCCACATTCTTAAAATTCATGCTTGATTTCAGCAAGTATACATCATAGTGATGGGAAATAAAATGTTGACATTTCATATATATATTTTTTTTATTTTCAATGTCCTTGTTAGTATTAATCCACATCTAATTTCCCATCTCTTGATTGTGAACTTGCAGAGATTCCTATTGTTCAATTTTGGCTTCCTTCTATGAACGACACTTGAAATCTGTGATTCTTTTAAATGCCAGACTCTTACTAATGGAGCTTTATGCCACTGCAAATAATATGCTTAGCAACCCCCAACTGTGGAATGGCTGAGTGGCAGGCTTCCAATAGGCAGACCACTAAACACAGAAGAGATATAGTGATAGGAAATGCCAGATGAAGAGTTACAGTTTAAGATTCTTTGAGGGGGTGATCACCTCTGCACTGCTAGGCCATACCAAAGGGCATGGGCTATATTGACTAGTCTCTGTAATCCCATCTTTCTGTTGGTTTGTTGTGGGTCGGCCAAGAGAAACTACTCACAGCAGGTCAGTGCTGTCTCCTTTGAGTGGCTTGTCAACATGAGTATGTGCGAACAGTGGAGTTGTCTAACCTCTGCAGTCTTGATGAAGCAACTGCAAATGAGAAAAGGGCTTTAGAGGTTCTCAGATAATAGATGAGAGAGATTGATTTTCTCCGCATAAAGGGATCCTGAACGTATTAGTACCCTGCCTTGTCTCAGACATAAGCCACTCACTCACGTTCCTCTTCTCTAGTCCCAGACACTAATGAAAATTCACCCAAGTGCAATTCAGCTGAGCTCTCCAGTTGCTATAGATCCCTCCTTAGATGGAATCTGTGGCAAAGCCACTCCCCAGGGTGAGTCCACTTTGCTGTCAAGGTGACTCTTAGGGAACTGAGTATTGTGGATTGTGCTATGTACTGACAAACTTCTATACTAATTTCAGTCGTGATGAATCACACTGGAACCTTAGTAACAAGTCACAAAATAGTAACATGGTAAAAGAAATGTGGCTCAAAGGCTGCACTTTATACTCAGATGAATTTCAATTGCCATAATGGCTTGGAAAAAATAAAGCTAGAAATGAAGATTCTAGATTATTATCTTAATAACAAGAGGAAGATTATTTTTCTTAATGCAAACAAAACAGACATAATTTGAGGATTCCTATTATTATTTCAAAGTTGTCTCTACAGAATAACTTTTCTTTTGTGAAAGATGTAGCACAAGTCTAATGTCCGCAGACGGAGAGGTGATTGAGAAATCACTGCTGGTTTTGTGTTTGCTTATTACTTTTCTCATGTTTGTGCTTGTTTATTTAATACTTTCTGCCTGTGTCAGAGACAGAATATATCTAATGAATCTTAGTTTGAAAAATGAAATATAAAATTTGTAATATTTCAATATATAAAAGTATCAGTAGAGTGAATTCCCATTTCTGGTGGGATCTGAGTTCAAACCCATCTTCCATTTTAAATAGATTGTTTTATTTTCAGCATAAAAAAAAGTAAAGAAACACAAATCATGCGGATGTGTGTTGTTTTTCCTGGATGTGGACATCAATAGAAGTGTTTTGGAGGGAATGTAATTTATTTTTCAAATGTTTATAAAGTGTCATGGATTCATGCATTGATAAGTTTACAAATGGTCATTTTTTTGACAAAAGCAAAGTAAATTTCAAGCAAAGCAAACTGACTTAAGAAAAAAATCAATCCCAGAAATCTATGCAAATTTGAAGAACTATATAGCTTTGACTAAACAAGAATTTTACTTCATAAGCAGAATTGTGAAACTACTGTACCATCTGTCGTCATTTTCCTTGACTGCCCAGATGTCGTGGTCAACCTGAATCCAGCTGGCAAAGTTTCTGAGGACCCAGGCATCATGCTGATTCCATGTACTTCACGAGGAGGGAACTGCCTTCGCCAGGTTGAGCCACGTCTGAAATTCTTGTCATCACTCTGCCAGTACAGAGTTAGAATTCGATGTCATGATACAAATACGCTATGGTACATAAATCTGTGCGTTTAGGAACTTGTTATAGAGTTTATTTACATTCACTCTGTCAAGTACAGATCAGAAGGGTTTGCTTTAGCTTCACCTCCTCTGTTGATTCCATAATGAGATAGTAAATATGAGAAAGATATGTTGTTTTAAATAAAATTTCAATATGATTTAAAATCTAAAGTTTGTCACTTTTAAACATCCTGGAAGCCAGGAAATACTAAATATTTTCTTCTGTAAATGGATCATTAGGTTTATTTTGTTACCCATCGTGTTAACTGATTTTTCATTCTGAGATTATATTGTGAATTGCATCAGTTGCTAAGTAGAAGGCATTTGACTTGAATAATCAACAAATATCACTTTCATGTACACAAAAGGTAGATAATATGCAAAAATCTATATTTGAGGCAATCTGGTTAGCATTTGATACAATGGACTATAATATGAAAAAAATGTTGAACTTATGATTTGTTAGATTTTAGGTGATTCCAAAATAACTCAAATTTTTTGAGAACTTTTTCAGCTTTTCAATTAACATGCTTGACTTTAAGGTAATGGCAAAAGGAAAATCTAACTCTAGTTAATAAATACTGCAGTGATAATGACAGAGTTTCTGGTTACCCTTCAGAACTTGGTGGTAAGATCCTACTGCTGAGCACACCAGATACGTGAGTCATAAGACACTGTGAAATAAAGCTGGAATTTTTCTAGAAATTTCCTCCTTACTGACTAGCTTTTATAGTTCTATAATTTAGTGTGCTGATACTGGAAGAGAAAAATAATTACCAATTAATCTTACGCATCTGCAAGACTGTTGAGTTGCAAGGATGGTTGGTTTGACAACATATGACCCGTGGTGCACTCATGTTATGGGAGCAAAATAGCCATTTTCAGATTTAATTCAAGGTCTGCTCCAGAAGGTATGACTCATACTTTGGACCATTTTCATGGCCAAAAACATGGGACTAGACAGTGTCTAGGCCCTGAGGTACATTCTACTAATATTATTCTGCTAAAGATATAATTGACTTCTAATGACTTGTTGATGTGCCTATGGATTAGTGTAGCTCTCAAACCTCATAAGAGAAACTTTTTTCCTCCAGACTGTGATTAAGCTAGAGACTCACAACAGTTCAAGGTACAGATAATAAGAAAAAGACGTTCTTATATTTGACATCTGTATCACATTCACTCCTCCCAAGGCTCGGGGATCATCTTGGAGGAAAGAGTAGGATGATTATAAGAGTCAGAAGTGGTAGAAGACTACAACAAAGCTGCGCTCCAGGCACAGCAGGATAGCCGTCCATATGAACTCACAGTGACTGTGCAAGCAGGCCCAAGACCTGTGCAAGCTCAAACCAGGTAGAGTTCCAGCATGGAGAAGCAGGTGATCCTAAATTCCCACATATATCTTAGAATCTATTGATAACTGACAGTTGCTGGAGGAAGGAGAGTTTTCTCTAAAGGCGTAACACCTGGGAGGGTGGCCACTTGGATGGCCAATCTCCCAATAGTATACAGGCAGCACTGTCTGGATTCCACATGCTTACAAAACCGAAAAAACAAACAAACAAACAAAAAGAATGGGTACCCAAAATTGGGAGGATATTGAGGGGATTTTTGGAAGCAGCTAGGGAGGAGTAGCTTTACAGTACACTGTAATTAAAATACAGTGTATGAATTTTCCATAAAGAAAAAAATGTATCATTCTAGCCACCAGTTCTGGTGTATCCTGATGACATAATCACTTTCATCTCTCTGCATATCCAAGGTATCTGTTCACAGGCATTTTTTTTTCCTTTCAGTTAGTAAGCAGAAACAGTTACTTCACCAGTTTCTTTGTGTTTATTTCTAACAAATGTACAGTTCATTTCCTATAGATCTTATCTTCTAAGATGACCAAGACTTGCTCCCTGCAGCTACCCAGCCGTACATGTAATAAACTGAGTATCGCCTCACTAAGGCAGCGGGGAAGTGTGGGCAGGGAGCAAATCCATCCTTTACACCAGATTAGGGAGAACGTGTTATTGAGTCTACTGTGAGAGAGCAGCAGATTGACCAGTCCCAGAGTCCTACAGAAACGTAGCATAATGCGCTGCAGAGGTCTCCACTTGGGATAAGTCTTTTCTGCTGTTAAGGTGATTTTTTCCTATGTGCCATCACCTGGCATGTGATCTACATGTGCAAGGGAACACAGTTCCAACAGGGCAGTGCTGAGGTTAGATGAACCTCTGTGCATGTAATTTTTAATTCTGTATTTTTTGCCATGCAAATAGGGATCATGAAAATCAAGGCAATCCTGGTTGACTAACAGGTACTGGTCAGAAAGTCATGGCACCAGACATAGGACACAGGCCTGCAGCTCTGTGGTGTCAAAGTATAGCATAATATAGTATAGCATAATATATATTATATTATATCTGTTATATTATAATATGTAAATTTATTATGGCCTAACTTCTTGGTTTTTTTTTTTAGAGAAATTGCCCTTAAGTTAAATATTTATCAATTACACAAAACTGACATTTTAAGGCTGTATGACTTTTTCAATAAACAAGTGAAGTTTCTATTTTAAATCAGTGAGTGAAGAGACTCAATCGTGACAATCTCCCACTGTTCTTACACTACATAAAGGAGTCGCTGCAGAATATCAACAGGAATTCCAGCAGCAATAACTTGACGAAAAGTCTTCAAGAAATAAAGTTAAGATACATCCCTTTAAAAAGAATCTTTAAAAATATGTGTACCTGACTTTGTGTGTGGGTGTATTTGTTTGCCATACCTGCAGGAGACAGAAAAGTGTGTCATATCTCCTGGAGCAGGAGGCACAGGTGGTGGTAAGTTTCCTGATGTGGGTGCATGGAACTGAGCTGAGTTTCTCTGAAAGAACAGTGCATGTTATTAACAGCAGAGCTAAGAGCAGAGTCATCTACAGTTTTCACTACACAGGGATGACATTAGTTTATAAGAGCAAAGTCATCTGCCTTGCTCATTTGAATACTGAATTATTGCTGTGTTTTCTGGTATTTCAAGTTATACATTCTTTGTGGACCTGAATTGAACCTAAGATTTTGCATTTTATGGCCCACCTTTTACTCTGAACTACATTTTCAGCATAAAAAAATATTTTCAACAGCTGTCTTTAAGTTAAGGAATGCCAGTACTTCCCACAGGACTTATGTGCTATTTTCTAGACTTATTTTCTATTCTATCCCAAGCTTTCCTTTTTACTTCTTCCAGGAAAAAAACATTAAAAAATCTCAGAAGTGCTATATTAATGTATCTATCAATCATAAAGATTGCGAATCTCCATTGTATTTACTCATTTGCTCTCCAAATCACTTTGGCATGTATATGCAATGCTCAGGCCTTCTCTTATTCATTATAACCATCATCACCTATAACAGTTAAGATGTTATTTATTTTTAAGGAAACAAAGCATCCCCTATGTAAAACTAGAAAAAAGTTTCCAATTCATTAAAAAACAAATTTTCTTCACTTCAATATTCTGAAGTACTTTTTGAAGATGTAATGACACTTAGGAAAGCACATTCCTTATTTAAAAGTTGAACTTTTAAATATTAGTGTTCATTTTTTTGTGTTTCTTTTTTAATTTTTATTTTCTTATGTTAATTACAGTTTATTTACTTGTATCCCAACTGTAGTCCCCTCCCTCATTCCCTCCCAATCCCACCCTCCCTCCCTCATTTCTTCCATGTCCCTCTCTAAGTCCACTGATAGGGGAGGTCCTCCTCCCCTTTCATCTGACCCTAGCTTATCAAGTCTCTTCAGGCCTGGCTGCAATGTCCTCCTTTGTGGCCTAGCAAGGTTGTTCCTCCCTCATGGTGGGGGGGAGGTCAAAGAGCCAGTCACTAAGTTCATATCAGAAACAGTCCCTATTTCCCTTACTAGGGAAACCCCTTTGGATGCTAAGGTGCCATGGGCTACGGCTGAGCAAGGGTTCTATGTTATATCCATATGAAAGAAGGGGGAGTTAGTAAAACATGGACAGGAGTGCCAGAAGGACCAAATACTAGTGTTTAATTTTTCTATAAATTTTAAGAAACCGTTTCTTGAAACTTTATTATCACTGCTCATAAATATGTCTTATTTTAAGTTAGTTTCGACATCTCAGTAAGAAACCAGCAACATTTATGAATGTCGGTGCTAAATAAAATGTCAAAACTAATAAATATAACTTAAAATGTGAGAATAAATGAGAAGGTTTCTAGATGCTACCCATAAATCTTGCTCATCTGCAAGCACTACTGCAAGCATGGGTATGCTGTCACTCGTCCTATATACTGTACGATACCTTCTGAAATGTAAAATTTGCTTAGATCATTTTCTCTATCCCTTTTTCCTACAACCCCCCCCCAATGCCCTAACCCTCAAATTTTTGGCCTCTGTTTTACTTTTGAGACTTTATATTCCTTTCCCCTACTCCTTTGAAAACTTCCCTAAGACCCCTGCCTGCACTCTTCCAAATTAATGGCTTCTTTTTCTCATTTATTTTACTGAATGCCAATAGGGATATCCATATGTATTCCTACATATACACTGCCTGGTCTGTATGACAGTACTTGTATCTACGAGTTTAGGTTTGGCCATACGGTCAAGTGGACAACCAATCGGCGCGCTCTTCTCTGTGGGAGGCCATGGTAAGGTACATCTGAATGTGAGGTCTCAACTTACCTCATCCAGTCGTCGCTCAGTGCCCAGGGCCAAAAGGTTATTGTACTCGCGTTCAAGAATCTGCCTTGCCTGTTGATGTAAGATCAAGCTACCGTCACTGGCTGCAGTTTATTAGAAATAAATAAGGGTTTTACATATCTGAAGATGTGTTATAAAATATGTTTCAGTTTCAGAGTCTTTAGGTTTTATTGTCTTCTTTCTTTCTTTCTCTAGTCTGAAGCTTTTATTTCAAATGCTTATTTTATTCCAACTAAGTATTTTATGTAAACTTTAAAATTTAAACATAAAATAAAGTTGAGTTACATTGGATTTTTATCAAGCTTAACAGGTACTTCACAAACTTGAAATTTAAAATTTTTGGTGTTTTTGTTTATGTGTGTGCTTGCTTGCTTGTTTGGTTTCTTTGGGATAAAGTGTTATTATGAACGCAAAGGCTGGGAACACACTACACCTGGCTGGCTTTGAACTAGTGATCCTCATGCCTCAGCCACCAAAGTGATGGACTCACAGGCATATAGCACCATGTCCAGTTTAAACTTCACACATTTAAGGATTTCTGTACTCTAGCATTAAATAACATTATAATGTTATTTTAATGGGATGTACAGCAGATTGGAAGTACTTTAACTTGTATGGAACTCTGCTGACATTTAGAGATCACTTTAATACTCAGTTAACACGTAAGTATAACTGAAAGGACAAAGAGAAGGACTGCTGCTCAGAGAGGCAGAGACTGAAGGCCGTTAGTCATGATGTATTGGGGAAGCATTGTGTTCAGGTAGGGGACTACATCATAAGCTCCAATTTCTGCCTTCCTACTTTTGAGTCAACTCATCACCTTAAAATTAAAATTCCAGTGTCAGAAATAACTCATAAATATATTAAAAGGAACAAGCCAGGGACACAGAGATATACGCATATGATCTCAGGCAAAGGTCAAATCGAGCTTACAGAATTTGCATGTGGGATTGTGGTTAACTGAGTAGAGAGAACAGGGACTGAAAGAAAGGCTACTCAGCAGGCACAAGGTGGGAGTTAGTACAGTTGCAGGTAACAATAATAAACTTTGCATTACTGAAGGTAGAAGAACTATTCTAATTTCTTTGTGGCAGATTTTGTCTCTAGCCCTGGCTGGCCCAGAACTCATTGTCTATACCAGGCTTGCCTCAAAGTCCAGATCTGCCTGCCTCTTTTTGTTGAGTACAAGGATTAAGGTGTGTGCCATCATGCTTGGCTATTTTAAACGTTTTTATCATAACGAAATGAAAAAGTCTGAGGAGCTACATATGTCTAATCGAACTGAAACAGTACTGTGCTCAGTATACACCTTTATTTACATGACACGATCTCTTTTACATATATATATATATATATGTATGTTTTTTTGTACTAATTAAGACATATCAAATAGAAACAAAACCACATTTGCAGCCCTGTATTTTTCCAAAGGTTTCACTCGTTGTTGAGCAGGACCTAGGGAAGGGCAGGGCAGAGGGGCCTCCTTGCCTGGGTGCTCTGCGTTGGGATCTGCAGTAGTAAGGCCAAGCTGCTGTAGTCGAAGTTCTCGTCCAGGGCTATAAGCGAGCCGTGCACTCCACTCTCGAGGATGTTATTTGCATATTCTCGAAGTCCAATCGCCTGTATCCAGCGAATAACTCTATCATTGCTCCACACTAAAACGTCTAGGGAAAAAAAAAGATGGATCCTGTGAAGATACAACGCCTCCTTCGCATGATGACCAAAATTCTAGCTGAAATGGGCCACAGGCCTCTGGCCAAGTCACGGTTATGCTGAGCTCCCTGCTCCTTAGAGCTCCTTAGAGCTCCTTAGAGCTCTTATATGAACAGGCTGTTCTAATCGTCAGCCTCCCTGGAATCAATCTTGCTATTAGTTGGCACTTTTAGAACGCTTATTATTACTGATAGCGTTCCTATCATACTAAACACTCTATGCAAGAGTTGCTTGCTAGTTTTAAATCTGAGCTGTGGGATCTAGCTGAAGTTGAGATTTTTGCCACCAGATGGGGATAGCTCACCTTCCGTGCCCCCTCTCTAGACATTCTTCCTCCTTCCTTTCTTTTTCCTTCCTCTCTCTCCCTCCTTCCCTCACTCCATCCTATAGCCTGTCCTTCTCCCTTCCCCTCAGTATGCTTCTAAAGCTGATTTTCATTTGAAATGGTTATTACTACTATTTCAGTATTGCATATGATTAGATGCCTGTTTTCCTCCTGAAATTACAGAGCAGCAGCATAATACAGAAAGTACATTGATATTTCGGTATTGTTAAACCATTTTTCCCCCAACAATTTACGAGTGAAAAACTGAAATGTGCATTGACACAGGTTGATTTTTCTTTGTTTAAAAGGAGTTTACATGAAGTATAAAATATTTTAACATTTACTTCCTAAATATAAAACCTTCAAAAAAAAAAAAAAAGGCCATCTGTGCCTGTTAAAGGCAAAACCTGAAAAAACATTATTTTCATTGATTCTATCATATCTTTTCTTTCTGAATCAGCAGGATGATGCATACAGACTACATAATCATATGTAGACCATAATGCTCCGTACAAAGAAACATTAAAGAATTAAAAATTAAGAAAAAGTAAAAGACATTCTCCACTTGCAAAAAGATCTGAGTGTTTCCTAGTGCCAAGCTGAAATCTGCATTTCTGTAAATAGTTTTCTTTCTCAGTAAAATTTATATTAAATATATGTATATATGTATATATACTTAATGTTTTGCAAACTTTTACTAACAAGTTTTATTTCACTTATGTGTTCTCATCATGTGCTTCCTCATGCATAACATTTAAACAAAATGATACCAGTGTCCCACACAGGAGCATTACCCTCAACCACGGTCTCTCTCTACAGTGATATATGGTAGCACTGATTTATGCTTTTAAATAAATAAATATATATATATATATTACTTCTAATGTTTACATATAATGGTGTGTGCTCTAGATACACCACATCAATTCTATTTTTTTATTTCTCTTTGAATACATTAGTTAGAATATCTCTATTTCATATTATTACTCAGATATTTCAGTTTAAACCTACCATCATTATACTTGTCTTAGCTTTCAGTTTTTCTTTAGCTTTTTATTACATATTTTAAATTTTTTATGCTAACTCCTTATTAAAGTTCTAGTTTATATTATTCTGCCATAAGTCACACATAAAACTTGACTTACTAAGAATGTAAATATCTTCTATATCTTGGCCGTTATATAGATAATTTATAGATAATTTAAAGGTCTTCAAATCTTTTAAATTCTTTTGCTCCACTACAGTAATTGAAGTGTTTCAGTTGTTGTTTGTTGTATCTCCGTGTATAATCTAAGCCCTCTAGACATGATTGCCTGTGGGGATAATAATAATTTTCCTCTTCAGATACGTATTCCTGCTGCAACTTGTTTTATCTTCATAGCTTTTTCTTCGAAGTTTGTGATTCTAATATTTATTCTCCACTTCAACTTTGAGATTCTGTTTTCTTAAAACCGTATTGACTCTGGCTTTGGTGTTCGAGAGCTTGAAGAACCCTAACTATGGATTACCTGCCCTGGGTACGTGTGAACATCCACCACTAGTTCACTTCATTTTACTAAATGCATCATTTTTAGACTGATTTTCTTCAAAAGATGACAAGAAATGTCCTGTTTTCAGCCTCCCAATGTGTAGGTGTAAATGTGGACAAACACAGTTGTTCACGTTTGGTAATCTAAGACATACTAGCTCATTTCCGCAAATATATAGCATGCAAAATCTCCATCAGACATGTAGTTAAGACTATCAATAAAATAACACATTTATGGCATTAAGACCAACTCTAATCATAAATTTTCTTATTCAGAATAGTCTCATGGCAATTATAATATTATAAACATCTTCCATAGCAAAATTATAGCCTAGAATGAATGTGTAATAAGAATACTCTTGACCCAAACAACAAATGGCTGGAGAGCAATGTCAACTGTTTCTTAGCAACAAATTAAAAGTTAGTACATTCTCGACACATTCCTCACATCAGAAGCCTATTTTCTAAGGTCTAGGTTAATTGGCATTTCTGATAATGACAGAGAAGTCCAGTCAGAATTGTGAACTGTTTCTCTAAATGCCATCAGATCAATTGTCGGAAGCAGGGGCTATTTATGATCCCACTCACAGCCACTTATCTTATGTGGTTGTTTGTATGTAATCACCGTGAATCAGTACAACTTTTTTCTCAGGGCTCCAGTCTAAGCAGCAATTGCCAAATAATAATAGAACATTTGCTATTGGGCCAAATGTGTAATTCTCCTGTTTTCACATTGATCTATTGTAAAAAATGTTCCTGTAATGTGACCAAGCATAATGAAATCTAACTGGGAAAAATACTTCAGAAAGAACACTGAAAAGTGGGATCCCATGGACAAAATCTCCTTATTAAACAAAACATCTTTTGTTATGTCAAGCACACATTTCTTTCTAGGGTCTGTCCTCAGTCCATCAGTTCTTGGATTTTAATTCATAATACACTTAAAATAACCTACCATTTCCTGGGGTCCAAAAATAAAAAACGATAAAAAAAACTGTTTTAAAACGAGAAATACATTCTTGTTTCTTTGTAGCCAGCTAAATGAAGTCTTAGAAGAAATCAATAGTGTGTTTATCTATTCACTAATGAAAAATGTATGGAAAAATACTTTCAAATATTCATCTTCATTAGCATTTAGGTACTGCTTTCTAGAAGTAATAAATATAATGTTCAAATTTGCTAGAGATAAATTTTTTGAAGTTGACAAAAATAAGTATAAGGAAAACCTGAAACAGGTAATTTTAAATAAAAATACAACAGTGTTAAACTTTAATATGGGAAGAGAGAGGTATATAACACATGCCAATTTCTTATGTAAAAAAAAAAAAAAAGGATCCCAAGGGAAATTAAGATGAAAAGGGAGTTGTACCAACTTTGAGTAGTTAATGTAGCATAGACAGTTCCACTCAATATGATGAAATGCTTGCAAGTGTCAATTCATGGGTCATTGGAAATGGAAATGTAACTGATAAATACTTTCATATCTGTGCTGGATATTTTATGAAAATAAAGCTAAGTTCATCTCAGAGGATATAACCTCAATTTAAAAATGTCTCCACATTATCAAGTTGTAGACAGCCCTAGAAGGCATTTTCTTATTGATTGATGGGGGAGAGCTGGGCCCATTGTTGAGTGATACTATACCTGGACCAGTGGTCCTGGGTTCTATAAAAAAGCAGACTAAGCAAGACATGAGGAGTAAGTCAGTAAGCGGCACTCCTTCATGGTCTCTGCACCAGCTCCTATCTCCAGGTTCCTATCCTGTTGGAGTCCCTGTCCTGGTTTCCTTCAATATGAACATTGATATCAATATTCTAAGTCAAATAAGTGCTTTCCTATCCAACTTGGTTTGGGTCATGGTGTTTTGTCATAGCAATAGAAACCTTAACATAGAAAATATCTAAATCCAACCCTCCTCCTTGCTGGTGGGAATGTAAACTGGTACAACCACTTTGGAAGTCAATCTGGCACTTTCTCAAACAATTAGGAATAG
>REGO01000924.1:304908-318819 GCA_010120015.1 Rhombomys opimus
GTGGCTTTGGGAGGGAATGAGGGAGGAGGATACAGCTGTGACACAAAGTTAATAAACTGTAACTAATATTAAAAAAATTTAAAAATTTAAAAATTTAAAAAAATCCAATCAAGAAAAAACAAAATTATGCACTATGAGAATAACTCTTACATGGACCTTTGCATAAATTTCAGGCATATAAGAAAAACATAGCTCTCATTAGACAAACCTTCACTGTGCTGCCCGAACACTTGTTCCAAGTAGACGACGCATGCCTTTTGAACACTAAATATTTTATTTCTACTGCCCTTCTTTTTTTTTTCAATGTTTGATAGCTGCATATTGTTTATGGTTTCACTTTTGTCATTCGTTGCTGAAAACCTACCGATGGAAGCTATCCACCATTTTTAAATGGACACGAAGATCCTTTTTTGTGAGGTGATCTAACATCCTTGCATCAACCAAGCATTCCATGAAGTAACTTCTGTACTGAGGTAACCCCAGGCTGGGAAGCCATTCGTTTCCAATCCATTCATGGTTCATATCTCCATAAGCCAGGGTCTGTAGAAAGACCGGACACTGGAATTGTTTTATAGCAGTCAAGTTTCTTAACCAATAGGATGAAATGGTAAATGGAGAGTATTAGCAATTATTGTAACTGAAATTTCATTAATATGATACATGTATCAACAAAGAAGAGATAATATTTAACCTACATGTATTTTATTTAATTTAGCACAAAATAAAGTCTGCATAATTTGTTAGACCATACAAAAATAATTAACTTCATTTGTATTTTAAGAAAATAAATTTTGTGCAAATATTTGTTTTATTAATGAAAAGCATATAGCTAGATATACGGTTTTCCATCTCAATACTGGTAGAATTTTTGTTTTTAAAGTACTATACAATTTTGCTCTTATCAATGGTCCTATTGTCATTGCCCCTGTATTATAGCAAAGCCTGATGTGATACAGAAATCTCAGTAAACAAATAGAGAAAAAATAGTGAGGGTGAAAGACAGCATGCTGACAGTTAAGCCAGCGTTATGTTTCCAAGAGGAGCATATATCTGGCATTCCATTAGTTCCCTTGAAGAATCCTTAACCAGAAATCAGTCAATTTAGATTATGCCTGTAAAGAAGACATGACGAAAACTGAGACAGAGAAGCTAATTCTTATATTTTTTGAGTGTGATGTAAGCATTGATCTTGCCTGATAATGTTCAAAACAGGTAAAAGAATTGTCATATCCAGTATTACAAACCCAATTTTTATAAAAGGATCATTCATTTTTGAGACTGTCAATCTAAAGGATGTATATTATTAATTATTTAAAGGATATTAATTTCAGAGTTATCTACCTAGTTCCTATTTGTGCTATGAATTCACAGTTCTAATTATAATATGTAAATATAAGAAAATATGAATGTTCATTTTTTAATTATGAAATTTGTTTCAGTTTCAAAATTAATTATCATCCTTTGCTAGAGCATGCTTAAATAAAGATTCTTATAAAGGTACTAAATTTTATTTATTTTTCTCAAATTTATTCTTCCGGTTACTCGCCTTGAAGAAATACTGAATAAGATTTGCACTATTTTTGGCACACACAACTTATTTAATATAAATTTCTGTCTCTTGTGATCATTTTAATAATTGTGACTGAACCTGTCTCACACTTGCTCTGCTAACACCTTTTGTTTTCCCACCAACCCCCAAATGTGACACATGATACCATAAAGCAAATGGAACACCAAAATAGTCTTTGTACATTTCCCCAGAGATGCAACGCGAATGAATACACATCTTGGTTACACATACTACAGAGGAATTTCAGATAAATGTAAGTTGTAGGTCCATCCTTGAGGAAGAAAGAAAATTACCCTGTTATGTATACCAATTATGAAATGATAATCATCATAGTTATAAAATACGGTATGTAAAGATGCACGTATAATATTAGGTATAATACTAATTTAATTATATATAGCATTCTCATTACTAAGGTAAGTGATGACTTCAAATATCACAATCTACAATTGTTTCCTCATTTGTATCTGAATAGTTTACCACATCTTAAAGCATATGAGTTTCCTACCTGGGCCCAGCTTCCTTCCTCAGATTCTTTCTGGGTTAGCAGCAGGAAGTGATTAATAAAGTAGGCAAACATAAATTAATTTCAAATGAATACTGGAATAAATTCTACCAGAAGCATGACTTTAACTTAGTATGTTAATTATCATGACATAAGCAGACATGCACAGTGTTATACCCATTCACTCTCCCAGATACAAAGAACACACACAATTTAATTAACTCTAATTTAAATATACGTAAAACACATGGGAGTTTATGAGTTTTGTAAAAAACTTATATTGTCATTTTCAAATGTATATAAAATTTTAAATTTATTACAAACTTATGGTTATGTAATATAGAATACATAAAGTTTATATAATAGAAATTAATGAAGTGAAGAAAATAACCATATCTTTTTGTCACAGTTTATGGGTAAACAAACCCAAAAACAACCAAAAAAGAAGAAAGTATGTTAAAAAAAGCAACTTAGGATGTGCCTTTACATTGTTGCCTTTTGCAGCATTGCGTTCTAGATAATCAAAAATTTAAGTGGGAACTAAAGTGAGAGTCCTTAAAATGAAGTTGCTAGATGTAAAAGACATAATGTTCCCAACTTTGATCCTTCTCATGAAAAATTACTCTATAAAACATCACATTTTCACACCTGGTGACTGGAGTCCTCAAAGTTATTTAAAACTGATTTTAAAACCAAATGAATTTAACGCTTCAATATGTTTTTCTTAGAGGTCTATATGTGGTTGGTAGAGCCCAAGAAAGTACATACTCACACTGAAACTGAAGATTCAATGTAATCTTTTCTACAAGATTAAGAAGGATTTAGTAACATATATTCCTTTGACCATGCCCAGTCCTAGGAGGCACTGACTACCAAAATTTCCAGTGTTCTAAATTTTACTAAATTATTTCTTATTGTTTGAATCTTACAACACGTAGACTCTTAGGATGAAAAGCAATGGCAGTCTAAGACTGATTCATTTTAAATTGTCAAAAAGGCAAGCTAGTTCCCAAAGCATCAGTTATCTTTTTGTGCAACTCCATAACCACACCCCATTTCTACGGTTTATACTAAATACATTACTCTTCTATTACTCCCCCTGTATCTAGGACAGCACAATCATTTTGTCCTGGTTTAACATGGCTATAACACTAACCGTTTTTGCTGGAGCTGCAAGATTTTCCATTTCTTCGTGGGTCACCCAGACATTTCCTGAAGGCTAGTGAGGAGCCCACAGGAAACAGCGTCGTCCATGGAAGGGAACCGGGGTAGGGAGAAAGGAGGCACCTCTGTCAGTCAACAGCATCGCACACGTCACATTGACCCTGATCTGCGCATGCGTCATGAGCCTACAGCTGGGAGCCTGTTTCTTCTATTCAAGGGAATAACTGAACAGAGACAGGCGGTGATACTCGTTTTTGTAATAATTCTTTGGCTCTTAAAAAAAAATCCATGGCAAAACTTCATATTCTATGGGCTGGAGAGATGGCTCAGAGGTTAAGAGCACTAGCTGCTCTTCCAGAGGACTTGGGTTCAATTTCCAGCACCCACATGACAGCTCACAACTGTCTGTAACTTCTGTTCCAGGGGATCCGACACCCTCACAAAGACATGCATGTAGTCAAATGCCAATGTACATAAAAACTAAACCTGTAAAGCTTCACATTCTTAAATAATATGACCATCAGATCAATTTTTTAAAAAATGACAAACTGGCTTCTAACATGATAACCCAATATACTAGCTGTTTATCAAGAGAATTTCATTCGCACATTTTTTTTATTCATCAACATCCTTCAAAACAGTAATGAATGTCACAGAGAAACTGTAAGCCATATAGACTATTTGGAAAACAGCATAAGCTTTACCAAGTGGTTTTTAATTCAATAAATTCTCCTTCCTCATATTCTTGGAGAGGAAAAAGAACTGAAACATTATTTCGACATTGTATTGATATAGCATAAGGTATTTCTCAGCCTCATCAATACTTTCAAATTCCAAAAACACTCATTTCCTTATTCTTTAGCTGTGTCTTGTTACCATTTGTTGTGGTTTGAATGTGAAATACCTTCTGTGGGCTCAAGCATTTGAAAACTTTGTTTCCAAATGTAGGAAGGCTGCAAAACCATGGGAAGGAGAGCCTCATAGGACAACTGAGTCACCATGGCCAGGCCTGTGGCCTGCTGCTGCTTCCTGACATGATGTTTCCCTGCCCGCTGCCATGTCTTCCTGAGTCCAGACACAGCTGGCCTGTTACTGCTTCCTGCCACCACGGTTCCCTGCCCGCTGCCATGCCTTCCCCACCACGCTCAACTGTGTCTCTCTGAAACTGTAAGACAACGTAAATTCTTTCTCTTTTTACTTGTTTTTGTCAGTAGCAGAAGGGTAACTAACACACCATTATGATATGTTTGTCTTGTATATGCAAAGAGCTTTGCCCCAGAGTCACACCCATACTATGGCAGAAAAATCACAGAATGAATTAAAAACTTTTTTCTACAATGGACTATTCCTTTGGGAAGTCTCTCCTTTCTTTTCTTTTTTTTTTGTTTTTTATTTTATTTTAAAATTTATTCATTATATATCCTGATTGAAGTCCCCTCCCTAAACTAAAGATTTTTAGAGATGCCACACACATAGATCAATAAATGAACGGTATGTTGAGGAGGTCTTGTGACCCTGGGAGTGAGAAGAATGTTCTAGGAGCAGCAGCAGCAGCAGCAAAAACCCCTTTAAGGCTGACTAAAGATAGCATCTTAGTATCATAATAATTCTTCATTTTTATGTTTGTTTTTTAAACATAATAATGTAGTTTTATCTTTAATCTGTAATTTATCTTGCTTCAGGGTAAACATTTTTTGTGTGTGCAGGTAAATGTGCTTTAATAAAATATTTTCTACTATAAAAGGTATTTGCTTTTGCAACTGAAACAAGTAAGATTGTTTAGCCTACTTTTCAAACCTGAAATTTAGAACTTCGGATGTTCTAATTTCTGCAGGTCTTGAGTGTATAATATGTTTCTTACTGTGTTTAGTTTTGGGAGAAGACAACTCTATGGCCTAGTCACAATGCTTGTTATCTCAGCTGTAAACACTCAGGAAAGCCCTCTGATCTGAATGTGGCTTAGTAACAACTATTTTAATAACTTCAGATATTAGCGCAAGTATATTCTAAGTTACCTTTTTAGCTGGAATACATTGGCAGTGTACATTTTTATGTATTTTAAATAACATTGTAAGTAGAATTTACACGCACATACACACACACACACACACACACATATGTTAAACAGTACAGAGCAATTAAGTGAAATGTAATTAAACAAGCAATATACAACTCCTTGAAACCTTACCATGAGTCCCCGTCTTTAGAATCTGGGAGAAAGTGGTGTAAGTATGATAAACTCAAATCAAATTCTTTATGATTACTTGAGGCCATCTTAAGAATACATTGAAGTCATTGCTTCAATAAGTTTTGCTTCATTGAATACATTGCTTGAAAGCTGCAATAACGCAATACCAATTTTCTCCACCATTTTTTATTGTACGCTCTCACATTTTGTTGTGTTGTGGGGTGGAGAAATCTAGTTAACACTAGAGATACATTTCTCAGGAAAAAGTACTCAATAGTGGAATAAAAGATCATTTGAGACTATTTCATGATGATTGTATTTGCCATTATGAATGCCTTTGTTTGTTTGTTTGTTTGTTTGTTTGGTTGATTGGTTGGTTTGTTTTTTTAGTATATTCATTTTTAATGCTATGTTATGGATACAAATATAAACGGGATTAAAAATGGGAGGCATGTTTTGAAGTAGAGGATTCCAATTGTATTTTTGAAACTTACAATTTTTAAGCATGAACTTTTTCTGTAAGTAATAAATTAAAGGTGCATCTTTAGAAACCTCTGATGCTTCAGGATAACCCCAAGAAGATGCCGGGTTTCAATGAAAAGAAAAGGAGATTCTGAGAAATAGCGAGATTTGGGATCTTTTAACTTGGAAGGGAAATCTACTGTCATCTAAATGCTAGCGCCAAAGTCATCTTGCTTGCAGCTTTCAAGTCTGATAGGCACCAGAATGGAGAGCAAGCCGCACCTCTTTAAATAACTCATGCTGACATGGAAATGTGAGCTGTCACATTTTGCTCTGTGAGCTTAGGGTGCTTTGCGGTCATCATCAGAGGAAGGGGGAGGGCGCACATTGACTCACAGTGCGCGATGTAGGAGGAGCCGAGGGGCTTGTGAGGGAAACCATCTCCTGGATCGCTAGTCTGAGCTTTAAGCGGTGCAGAGGGTTGCTGATGCCAATCTCTCTTTGGATTTCGGTGTCCGATAAAGCCGACATGATGGCACCACTTTTCACATTGGCTCTGCATGCTGCCACGTACCAAGCAGGCATTCCCAGCCAGAGCTGTTGTGTTGGGAAAAAAAATACAGAGTTAGAATAATGTGTTTATTGCAACTTAATTTTAGATTTTAGAATCACCTGTGAAACACACCTCTGAGAATGCCTGTGAAGAACTTTTAGAATATAACTGGACAAGCCATAACTGAGGAAGAACGACAGTGCTGAATGTGGATAGAACAACTATCTGATGGCAGTTTCAGAATGCAAACAAACCAGAAGCAAGGTGAACGTCAGCGTTAGCTTTTTCTGCTCCTTATTGACGCTGCATTGGACCAGCTGACTCACAGTCCTGCCAGTTTTGTCATCCCTGCCTTCCATTCTATAACAGACATGTACCATCAAAATGTTATCCAAAATAAATCCTTCCTTCCTTTAGCTGCTTTTGTTACGTATTTTTCACACCAGCAGGAAACTAACACATCAATTTAGTGTCTTTTACATCCTCCAGATGTTCATCCATCCAAGTTTATTTGTTGTCTACAACTCCATGTGATGAATGCTATAATATTTTGACTAGGGAGATAAACATACAAAGACATTGAGTATATGATCCAAACAACAATTAGGTAGTAATTGATTTGAAATTAAGACATTCTGGTTTTAGAGCTAAACTGGACAGGCACCAAATTTCTCTTTATGTATAATGACAAGAACAGCTATCTGTAAGATCCATTGAGTAAGTGGCTTGAACAACCTTTAATGAATATATTATAATTCTTCTTTTGAATTCTGAGAGCAGAGACAGTTTCTCTGCTATGGATTGAGATAGGTCCACTATTGCTAGCCTTGTGATTTTAAAGAAAGCATGAACTTTAGCTAAACAAATTTCTCCACTCAAGTACTTACATTTGACCCATAAAACTAGTGAGATAATATATCCATGTTTGGGGATAATTTGTTTCACAGGAGTGGATCACTGTTCTTTCTATCCAACAACTCATGATATGTTTATAATGGGAAAGAGACAAGAAAAAAATTCCAAGTCTGAATCAATGTGGTTTGGGATGTGGCTGAAACCAAACACAGGACAGAAAGATGTAATATAGCGATTGTATAGTCCGAGCTGTGTTTCAGAAGAGGAGGCACATTGGGGTTAGCCTTATATTGACAGAAACACTGGGGATGACAGATGATGGACAGTTCATCTTGGTACATACTTAAACTCTTTAAGATAATTCAGCATCTATATACATTCAAGGGTCCACAGAGATTTTCTATCTATCTTATAAGATATTTGAATTTCCACTCTGGCAAACATTACACAAATGTTACCTATCCATTGTTACAACTGGCACCTGTGAGTAGGCATTAAGGAGTTTTGATGTGGACAAATTTTTGTGAGAAGCAGTAGACTCTCTCCCACACCACATCCTTTACAGAATGTGCACACAAAGAGGAGGGAAAGAAGCTAAATGTTATGGGCTCCCATTCATGGGCTCAGCACGCTTGTTCATCTTATTTGTTCCATTTTGTGATTTGTGTCACATTAGGAAATGCATTAGAAGCAATTTCTGCTCCCAGGATAGGTTTAATTAGCTCTGGCTTCATTGGCTGTCATTTATCAGCACTTCAGTGTCAGGAAATCTACTTTTTTTTTTTTTATATCTGAAGGATTTATTCATCCCTTACCAAAATAGCAACTAACTCTCTGTCAAAACATAGCTGATTGTATTGGAATGGCATCCAAACAAGAAATCCCTGTCATTGTTTAGGTGTGATCTCTTGAACTCTTTCTGTAGTACCTGAGGCCTTTTCATTTCTTTTTTAAGACTTGTAACTTAAAAGATAGGTTTGGAAGAGGTAACTTCAGGAATTAAATGCTTTGAACTAATATAACAAAAGCAAAACACAGTTTTATTTCAGTCAGTCCATAAAAAAGCATATTTTTTGACTACCTATGTAAGTGAATAGTTTTAAAGCAAAATAAGCTGTAGGTTTTCCTCACTGGCTACTTGCTTAGCTCTGGAAGGATCAAATGCTAACTCAATGCTCACAAGTCTGTAAAGATATGTGTGATTCTGTATGGGAAGTTGTAGGACACAGGGAAGCCATGATTTCAGAAATAACCCTTTACCCGTCTCTAAACAACCAAACCAGCAATGACTTACCTCCAACCACGCAACCACGGTGGGCCCATCCCACTGGGCAAATGGCAATCCTTTTCTACGTGCTTCTTCAAGAAGTTCATGCCTGAAGTACAGCAAAGATCATCAGTTAAGTAAAATGGGAAAATATGCCTGTGATTGTTTATAAACCACCAGCAAGACCTTGCAAGTATTTAATGAAGGGTTATTAAAGGCAGAATTCCTTATTCCTTTGAGTCATATGTGGAAATTCCCTTTTGATTTCACTGAGTGAAATATTAAGATTTAAAAATAATTTTCTCCAACATTGATTCACAAAGATTTGAACACTGTTAATCAACTAAGCTAAACTGTGTTGTCAGCCAATACCTTTGTTTTAGATTGCAGAATGTATAATTACTCTTCTCTCTGCCCTTCTCCCAACCCTTACTTTCTTAGTAGCTGAGACAAAGCCTGTATGTTGGGACAAGCTACATCTGGTGGTTCTAGCTGCATTCTCGTGATGTTTACTTTAAGCATGATGTCTGAGCCAACATTCAATTTTAGAAGGTAGTTCCTTCTAAAACTAATGAATGAAACTAATGGATTTGATTCTTAAACTATATAAAGACCTATACCTCAAGATTTTCTTGATAAATATTTTAAATACAACATATATTGCTTAAAATAAATGTATAGTAAGATAAAGTGAATAGAAGTGAAGTTTACATGAAGCCAAGAAGAAAAGCTAGGAGCTCTGGGGCTTGGGGAACACAGGAGATACTGCATGCTCTTAAAGCAAACCCTGCCATCTATGATCTACAGTTTATACTGTAAATGACTGAACTATGCTGAAATCCTGTAAGCTCCCAAGCTCCCACACATGCTCCTGCGGCTATTCTAACACTCTGATCTTTCGATTTCTCAAGAACAGCTTAAAACACATGCCGCATTTGAAACGAGACCAATATAAGTTGCTTTCCTTCTCTAGGAAGCAATGTGAAATATATAATTCAACAGAGATTTTAATCACTACTATTTATTAATGAAAGGTGAGAACATTAGTGAAAGTAAGTGCTTCTTTCTGATAACTATAATCTTTATACACTATGTCTGACTTCATTGACCCCTAAGAATTTAAGATTGACACTGGTGTTCAAAATCAGCTTAAGATGATTTACTACTGAAGTAATAGAATATATTTGTATGCAATCTCAAACTATTATGTATCTATCTGGAGATATAGTGAGAAATATATTCTCTGTACTTCTGTACACATACATTTATATAAAAATGATAAAAACATAGTTTAATAATTATTTATTTTTATGTATTTTTTCATGTTAACAAATATATCATGGATAATGCATATGAGCTCACAAAGTATGTGGTTATTTCCCATTACAAATAGTTACTTAGTATTGAAGAGTCATATATTAAAACACGTGAGAGGATGCCTTTGGACACAAGAAATTTTGTGTTTTTCAATAGATGCTATAAAATACATGGAAACCTACTAAAAAGGCAAAGAAAAAACTGAGATTATAGCAACCTAAAAGACACGTAAGTTAACTGCTGTTTGAGCTGAGGAGACAGCAAGGGCAACTTCTGCATATAAACTATTCAAGTGCTGGATATGTGTACAGAGACACGATGCTCTGAATACAGTAGAAAGCACAAGCATTCTCAAATGTAGCTTTCTATCCCATCATCCAATTCCCTTGGGCTTCCCGGTGACAGCGCACTGAGAGTCTGTTTTCAGTAAGTTAGTCGTACTCTGACAGATGTATTTATAGAAGTGGCATGAGGTATCAACTGTCCAACTATTCTGTCTGCGCACATGCTACAAGCTGAGACTGGTGCTCAGTGAGGTAAGTAGCAATATTGATCTGGATTCCAAAAAATTCCCTGTCAGACGCAGCAAATGCACAAGAGCATCCAAATGTATACAACACACAGATAGCAGCTTAAACTTGTAGATGCCCGTCCTGAGGCTCAACAGGTTAGTTTATTAATCACCGTTTTGCTTAATAACAATGGAGAGAATGGTGCTGGTTTTGCAACAGCTGAGCTGGCTTTGAATAACAAGTAGGAAAAGTATAGCATGCTAAGAGTATACAGAGTGATAGACTTAGCATGGAGTGTGTGTGAGTAAGTTTAGAGTAGTCTTCGAAAGAACTAAATTGTTATACTTGTCACATCCTACCCAGTAATGAGAGGATTATAGCCAAGTGTACAATCTGAATCACACTACATGGCAAGAAGTACACATAATTTTATTAGCAATGTTTTTATTCATCCAGTAAATGAGGAAGAGATGATGACAACATTCTGTTTTTTTAGGAAGTGAACACTATGAGTTATACAAAAGTATTTTTAAATATTAGAATGCTTTTTATTGAATAAATTATAATAAGCAATAATAATTAATGGAAAAAAAGAATGCCTCACTCCTGACTGGTTCACTAATAAACATTGCAATGTGAAGTAGAGGATCCTATTAAAACTTAAGTTTGATGGTTTCACGTCTTTCCTATCACTGCTTGTACAGCTGTGTAGCTCTAACTCTCTGACCTCGTTCTTCCTACATTCCCATGCCTCACCTTGCAATACTGCTCTGGTTACGTCCTTTCCGTCACCTCCCTGTCTCTTCCACCTATGAAGAATATTTCTAAGCCCACTGCTTTCCATCGTTCTCCTTCACAGCACTGAAGTCTATGATCGCCTGAAGGGCATAAGGTCAAGACGACCAGTAATTCCACACACTCTGCAGTTTACGACACATTTCGTATTTAAAGGCCTCAGTAGAGAACATGCTCTTAAAACAGTTGTGAAAGTTGTATGTACAAATGACGCCAACCAATGTGCCAAGAAGTTCTGTTCTCTTCATGATGAGAGTAATGACATGATCGCATGGAAACTTTTAGAAAAATCTGCTCCCTAACTTAAACCTGGAACCTAACTTAAATCACAACTTTCATTACATAATGTCTTCAGGAGAATAATAATAACAATTCAAAGAATGAGACAAAGGAGCCATTTTCTGCACCTGACATCCAATTCCTAGGGATGAGTCCCAAGCAATGACTATATTGTCATGAATTTGAGACTATAGAAGTGACTGACTGGGTTCCCCCCCACCCTGGGCTTATGCAATGTGAGAGTAAAAGAATAAGACTTCCTTATCCTTAACACAATGGGGTATCAGTTACATGCAAATATCTGGACACAGTGATGTGTGAGGAAATCAACGCTGGAAAGGTAACATGTTCAGTGTTCTAACAGAAATAAATAAATATAAAATATGATGATCTGTTGATAAATATTAAGGGGCTGACTGAATACATGGAGGATGATTGTTCTTGTGAAAAATTTCTTTTTAATTACATAAAAATAATGAACTGAGCTCTTTATAAAAACAAGCAGACAAATCAGCTTCAAAGAAAAAAAAAGAGCAACTAACTTGGAACCTAGCATGTTTGCAGATGCCTGATTTAAAAACACATTTGAGAGTCAGAAACAGGAAGATCATGAATTTATGACCATCCCCTGTTACATAATGAGACTGTCTCAATAAATCAGTCTCAGGTTGCAAGTCAGTAAGAGAGCATTTGCCTTGCTTGCACAAGGTCCTGGTTTGATTATCCAGGAAAAATAAAACAAACAAAAAGCACTAAAGCAGATTGGAAGCAAAGAGCACTGAGGATGCCTGACCAATTCTCATCTAAGAGGTGTATATTCCAGAACTCCTTCCCCCTGTAACTGGAACTCAGCCTTTGACATAGCGAACCCCAGTTCCAGAAAGAGTCCCTGACCATTTCATCCAGAACTACTTGCCTTTCTACTCAGAACTAAAAGTCATTTTTATTTTCCTTTTTCAAGCCAGAGAATTTAATATTTAATCGTCTTTCCCCTAAGAATTCTTTGCATCTCATTGTAGTTGTAAGAATGATTTTTAAAAAATTCATTACAGTTTATTCACTTTGTATCCTGGCTGTATCTCCCTAAGTCATCTTCTCCTAGCCGCCCCGCCCCCTCCTCTCTCCCTATTCATCTCCCCTAGTCCACTGATAGGGGAGGTCCTACTCCCCTACTATCTGATCCTAGCCTATCAGGTCTCATCAGGACTGGCTGCATCATCTTCCTCTGTGGCCTGGCAAGGCTGCCCGTTCCCATTACGGGGAGGATGTCAAAGAGCCAGCCATTGAGTCCATGTCAGAGACAGCCCATGCTCCTCTTTCTAGGGACTGCACATTGAGACTGAGCTGCCTATGGGTTACATCTGAGCAGGGGGTCTAGGTCCTCTCCATGCATGGTCCTTGGTTAAAGCATTGGTCTCTGCAGGGGCCCCTGGGCCCAGAATATTTTTGGCTCTCTTGCTCTCCTCATGAAGCTCCTGCCCCTTCCAGGTCTTTCTTCCTTTCCCTTCTTCCAAAAGATTCCCTGCACTCTGCCCAAGATTTAGCTATGAGACTCAGCATCTCCTTCAATATCCTGCTGGGTAGATTCATTCAGAGGCTATCTGCGGTATTGAGTTTTCAGGGATCATTTCTATAGTTCATGAACATGATTTTCAGTTCCCAGATTTAGAGTAGATGTCAAGGACATTGACTGAACTTTGTTCACAGGGAGCTAATAGGTACAGACTTGTCATTACCTGTGTGAAAACTCAAAAAAAAAAAAAAAAAAAAAAGGAAGGGACTAATTATAGAGGAAGCTAGTTTTGCTAGTTTTAAACACATAAAACTCCTAAGGCTTTCTGTGATTTTAGGAACTGTGGTCTCATTTGCACTAAGGAACATACTTAGATCTTTCAAGGGCCTGGGCCTCTTATCATCAGAGCCAGAGTACAGTAATGGGATGTGATGTGTTAATAAAGCCCAGACTATGGAGAGCATCTGGGAATAGGGAATTTGCCTGACTTCATATAAAGAGGCAGAGGGAAGTCTATGCTGCCTATGTCTGATCTTTAGAACAGAACAAAGGTTGTATATCCTATGAATGATCATATGCAAAATTTTCTAGTAAAAATATCCAGAGCTGGGTCTGGGGAGATGGGCCATCTGTCCAGAGCACATGCTGCTATTCCAGAAACCTGACTCAGTTCCCAGCAGCAGTCTCAGAGGTATCACAGCATTCCTATCTCTGGCTCCAAAGGATTTGGACAAGTCTGTTCACCGCAGGCACCTGCATTCATGTGTATACAATGCATATATAACCACTTGGCTTCACACATAATAAAAATAAGTAAATAAATCTAAAGAAAAGTAAGGTTTGAAATATCTGTGGAATGTAAATAAAAGCAGGACACGTATCATTCATGACTTCTAACTCCTCTAGACATATATATATATATATATATATA
>REGO01000924.1:318894-349796 GCA_010120015.1 Rhombomys opimus
GTGAGCTGTATCTCCTCTATACTGGACAACAAATATGCTTCCCTGCCTCTTGTCATAATGTCACATTTTCTAAATTATTACATTAATAATGTCAGATTTTCTGAATTATTATGTTTTTTTTTACAATTTATTCATTTTATATCCCAATATTAGCCCTTTCCCTCAACTCCTCCTGGTCCAACCTTCCCTCCTTCATCCCCCTATCCCTTCCCCTAGTCTACTGAAAGGGGGAGTTCTCCTCCTCTGCCATCTGTGCGTAGATTATCAAGTCTCCCAGATTTAAGAAAGTGAAAAATTTGCCTGCAATCTCTCCTCCCTGTCTTTCTTTGCCTTTCTTCCCTTTCCTTACTTCTCTCCTCTCTTCTGTTTCTCCCTCCTCTTCTCACATTCAAATCTCTGATTTTGTTATGTTATTTCTATTAACTTCTTTTTTTATACTGGAGGTGATAGACCCTATGACACCACATATGATAACTTGAAGTCATTTTCTGCCTTGATGTCAAGGCAATATGTATATATTTATTTTTATAGGCATCAAAGTATTAAACAATCTTCCCTAATTCCCTCTTCAACATTTTAATGATTTGATTGGTTCATAAATTGTTTGTGCTTTCTCTGTGAGCTTTGGAAAAGGGATTTTGTATGAACTGTTGCTAAGCAAGATAGGCAGTCAGCTGACTTTTGTAGATCCCAGCATGCTACAGTCTGTTTGCAACCTATAGAATAAAGTTAATTGAATCATTTTTTCAACGAGATCGTAGGTTTCAATGGGAAAATATTGATATAATGACACATTAAAAAGAAACACACCAGGCACGGTGGCACATTCCTGTGACCTTAGCGTTCTGAAACCTGAGGCAGGAGTTTGAGGCATGCCTGGGAGAAGTAGTGCATGGGTTGGAGGTCACCAGGGGCTATCTAGACCTTTCACAAAAGCACAGAAAACTAAGTAATCTCAGGCCATTGTATGGGTGGCAAAGCAATTAGTGTCAGAGGGCATCGCTTTACCTCCAGTCTCTTGGGATGTTTCTTTTGAAGAGACATGATTTGGCCAACAATATTGTTTTGAAATGAAACTGGGATTTATGCTCTTGAAAAACAAGCATTTCAAGGAGAAGAAACAAAAAAATATTTTAAAAAGTACAGGCCTAGTCTTTGAACCACCATGCACTTTTAACAATGGAGCTAGAAGAGCCAGTGAGGCTGGGCCCGTGTCCTGGAGATCAGCACATACAAGGGAGCAGGCTTCTTGATACACAACAGTCTTCCACATAATAAGAGCAGCTTTATTCAAGCGATTAGGAAGGTTGGGATAGAACTCACTCTGATGTGTATTGACACACAGATATGAACACAGGAATAGAGGCTACCTGGAATCAGAGCAATTGAGGAGAAAAGCTAAATGTTACACCCCACCATTCTGGCCACAAAATCTGAAACTTTTAAAATCTAAAACAAAACAAACAAAATAAAAAACCACAATGCAATGAAACAAAAACCTTACAAATGCATGCCTCTAATATGTCTTTCTGTCCTTACTATCACACATGCCATTTTTATCTCTACACAGAACCAAGGAACGACAGCTTTATTTCTACCATTACTACTGAGTTCTGTATGTTGGCGAGAGGATGATGGATATAGATTATCATCTACTGGTTGAAAGACGTCTCTTGAGAGTTTATGATGCATTGCAAGTACTTAGTTAAAACTAAAGAAATAAATGCATGCCTGAACATTTTTTCAATGATTTGACAATTTAACCGTCAATCAATTTTAAATGTTATGTCAGAGGCTTTTCCACCTATAAAGAGTTAGTAGAAAGTATACTTAGAATTCACAGCTATTCATTGTAAAATGCCTTCATCTATTAAAATCCGAAAGTCTACAGGGTAAGATACAATCTTCCCAGAGCTCACCTAAAGAATGAGTGTGCTATCCACATTCATGGAGGCACAGCCCTGTAATACACACTCTTTGGAGACAGAGGTGGGAATTTTATGATTATAAAGCCAGCCTGGACTACATAGGAAGTGGGGTGTGATTTATTGCTCTATTACTAAGTGATTTGTATTTGTTGATAAATCTTATGGATATCATAAGAACATACTTGGAATTCTTCTAGGCAACTGTGAATGATGTAAGGTGCCACCTAATTTGTGAAACATCTGCAAGCTGATAAGTATATATTCATTAACATAATTATTCTGAACATAAATACGTCAAAAAAATCCCAATCAGATGTTTCGGAACACTGATTAGATAAATACATAGTTAGCATCAGAAATCTAAGTTTTAAGTTCAACATTATCAATGTTGATTAGTTTTAAAGTACAAGGATATTATGTGTGTCTATGTGTGAGAGAAAGAGAGAGAGAGATTACTGGGCACTTTCATACAGTGAAAGTGGAAAAAGTCTATGACATTTAAATAGAATTTATGTAGACTCCAATAACATTTATAAGGCTTTTTAAAAAAATAAATACATCACACTAAGGTTGGAATTTATTCATGTTTAAGCTCTCTCTCTTTCTTTATTCTAGGAGCTCTGGGAACAGAGGAACTAGTCTCAGGGAAGAAGTTTAGTTTATTTGTGAATTTCAGTTGGAATTTACATAATTGCCTCCTTTGATTTCTTTTAAATGTAATCATTTTCAAAACCATTAAAAAGGAGTAAACACATACACATGAGGAATTCACTTAGCTGTGTTGCTTTTTAAAAACAGAGTGTCTTGTGTTACTTTCCATTGAATGATTTCATTTTTACCTGACACCACAGGCTGAAATCCCCATTCACTTCCTAATAGTAATTAAGGATTTACTGGAAGGCATTGGTAATGCTCCAAGTATATAGATATCACTTAGATTAGAGTGTTTCAGCGCTTTATCTAATTATGAGGTCTCTTTTGTTCCATTTGGAAGCTTTCAGTTTCCATGCTCCTGTGGCTATGCATTCAGTAATGCCCTTACTGCAGGCAAGGGAGCACTCAGGCCTCCAAGGGTACACAGCAAGAGAGTACAACTCTGTGTCCTGATTTTTAAATCTCAAACCTTAACCTCGTCCCTCCTCGCTGTTGCTAACCCTCACTATCTGTCTGCTTTCCTATAGCCTTACTTTCTTCTGCTCTTGATTTTAGTAACTTTACTAAGGAAATAGTTTTGATGCATAAACTATGTGTAAACCCTGAAACACTTTGAGGCAGTGTTGTCTATGGGGACTTCTGTGATTTCCCTTTTACACAAAAGAAGGATTTTAATTTTGAAACTGCTTTCTGAGAAATATGTTTGTAATCACTTTTTAAAAACCAATAAAGTTTGACTATGAGTCTCAGTATTTACTTTGATACCTGGTGGTTAGAGTCTTTCAGAGGCCCCCTGTGGAAGGCTCCTGTCCTGTTCCCTGTCTTCACCTACTTCTAATGTCTGTCTGTTTGCCCTTTTGAATGAGGATTAAGCATCTTCCCTTGGGTTCTCCTTGTTTTGCTTCTTTAGGAGTATAGATTTTAGTATGTTTATCCTATATTATATAGCTAATATCTATTTATAAGTAAGTATATACCATGTATGTCTTTCTATTATCTCACTCAGGAAGATCTTTTCTAGTTCCATCCATTTGCCTGCAAATTTAGTAGGGGAGGAGGACCTCCCCTGTCAGTGTACCAGGAGAGGGACATAGGGGGAGAAGAGTAAGGGAGGGGATAGGTAGGAGATGAAGAAGGGGGCTACAGTCAGGATGCAAAGAAAATAAATGTAATAATAATAATGAAAAATTCAAAAATAACCACTAAAATAATAAACAATTAGAAAAGGCACATATCTAGATAGAATCCAGGGCTACCTTAACCGTCATAAATACTTTGCTGAGATGACACACTTAACCCTTTCAAGCTAAATAAGGTCAGAAGACAGACAAATAAGCTTATCTCCTGAATGTAACGTTGCAGAACTGAACTGCATGCCCAAGAAAAACACATTTTCTGACATGCAGCACACGGGGTCAAAGTTCATCCTGAAAGTATGACTTGAGCATTGTAGCTCCCCCATTAACTCCTGAAGGATGACTCGAGAGCTAGGAGAATGGTGTCGGCAGGGTCACTTGGCATGCATCTCATGGAACTAAGCAGTAACAGTGTCCGAAAGGCCAATGTAATTCAAATACAAGTATTTCTCTGAACCAATGATTTCTTTCTCTTTGTAGAAATGAGTGCACATCATGAATTTCATTTCAGGTCAGAGGCAGTGCAGTTTGTGTTACAACTGAAAAGAGAAATACCAAGGATAAAACAAACTTAAAAAAAGAGATGGTTGCTGAAAATCAACATGTTCAGCAGCCACTGTGAGTCAACTTACCCAGATGTGCTTTTCATGAGATGGGGAAGGATGGATGAAAAAGAAAAGCACACAAATGTTAATGGATACATTTCAATCCAAAGAAAGCCATGGAATAAAACAATAGCATCATTTCAGATGTGAGAAATCTCGTATGAGAACAACATGGTGCCTTAGAAATCATTTCAGTGGTGGTAGTACTGTTTTTATTCCATAACGATACACAAACTATATCCAGGAGTCTGGTTAAGCTGAAGGCAAGTCTGAGCGTTGACCAATAAGCCTGTGTTTAGTATGAGCCACTCTGAAGCATGCGGGGCCAAATTTTCTTAGCCTCTAGTACATCCCAGGGAAGAAGCAAAGAGCATTCTTTATGTGTGGCCACATCTGTGTTGTGTCATAGATAGGAAAAATACCTTGCTGAACAGCCTACAGTCTTTTAAGGCCTCTGTTAAACTCAAGAAAAAAAAATGTCAAACAGAGATCCACACCTCAAGTAGAAAAAAAAAAAAAACAATACTATTTGAGGGACAGAATAATGGCATTCCACTTTTTACACAAGCTTTGATTAGAGTGTTAACAGGTGCTTTGTCAATTTTATATAGTACAACAAAAAATAAATTAAAGTCCATTCCACATGAAGAAATTTTATTGTAACAAGTTTTACAGTAATCACTGTTTTTAAAAGACATGCACCTGTAATAAGAAATGGTGAATGTACAAAACAACTTGATGAATCATCTTCTATCATTTTATTATATTCTCTTGTATATGTGCTATGAAAGCAAATATTAAGTTTGTTCCAACCATTCAGATTCTAGTAGAAGATATAGTTACTTGAATAGATATTTATAAATGTTGCTTAGAAAAAAATGTAAACTGAGTGATTTTTCAGTCTTACCGGAAATCATCACAAAACTCATCTCATTCTAATTTAGCTTTGAACTTAACCACTTACTCCCTGGGTGTAGTAGAGGCATTTAGAAAATATGGCAGTTAAATAATCCAACAAAAGCCATGAGAATAATATTTTAAAATTTCTACATAAAGAACAGAATAATTAATAGAATGTGAAACTGTTAATACAACTCATAAGCTATATTCACTATAACAAAATATGAGGCAGAATTCTTCTTTCAGAAATTAAGCAATGTAAAGCATTTTGTTTTTGATTGCAGAGATTCTGTAAAGAAAAGCTGGATGTGTGACAGAACACGCTGCACATGCCTCCTCCGGTAGCATTCATTCAGAGAAACCAGGAGAACTTTGAGAAATCACATAGTCTTTGGCCTCAGCTCCGGGACAGCTGGAGCAAGCTCTTTAAATTTTCTTATAAACCAATATGCAGTGTCTAAATGTTGGCAACACAATTTCCTAAGAAATGTTTAAGTCATATTTTTTTCACATCATATATGGAACATAAAAAAGATATGATCTGAAAGAGATAATTTTATACATTTTAACTGGAACACGCCTGCAACACGCCTGTGTGCTATATCATGAACTTTGAAAAAAAAAAAGACCTAAGGACATTTTTGAGCCTTCCAGAAAAACTGCCCAGTGCATCTGACGTGAGTTGAGACCGCTAGCAAAGGAATCTCTCCTATCCTGACTGCAATCTTCAGTAACACTAGTTGATTAAATTTGTGACAATGAAGTATTAATAGTTTTAACATCATCATTTGCCATGGTTTTAAAAGTTAGGAATTGAACAGTAATATACAAATACTCGATATACAAAATATAATAAACATTATGAAACTTAACATGAAAGCCAAATTTCAAAGTGGAGTTCATAGTTCTAAAATTTTATCCTGTCGGTGTGTTCGAATTGTTTGACTTCTCATCACTGCTATATTTTCTTCTCCTTCATAGTTAATGAATTCTAAGTTGCTATCTCATTTCAGAATATTTAGCATTTCAACTCAGAAATGTGATATGCAAAGGTTAAAAACGTGTAAACATGACAAGTGACTCTGAGACTGTGTGATAACAGTTTAATTATGAGGTGATATGTATATCAGTAGAGAAGTTTCTCTTCTATATGAAGTATTTATTTTTCTTTGTAAAACTCATTTCATTCTCTCCTACAAATAATTGCTTACAATAAATTGTAAACATTACTATTTTATCACCTATTCTAGTGTGTCAGAGAGAAGATGATAGGAATAGATAGGAATATAGATTTTGTCAAAAACAGACTTCTTTTTGTTAAGGATCATTGACTATAACAAATCAAAGATGGTTTTATTGATACGTAACGGAATGAGTTATATTAATAATTAAAAACCAAATCCAATTATTGATATGTTTTTGGAAACTTTAGTTTACATTCAGCCCCAACAATTACCACATGGTGTGTGTTTATGTTTGTGTTTGTTTATGGGTGTGGGGTATGTGTGTGTTATTTCAAGGGGTGGAGCTTAACCTTTGTAGTCCGTTCACTTGAGTCTACACAATCTGCTAGGAAACAAGGACCTCTGCATTTTAGATTTGAATATTCAGATGAGGAGCAGCTCACTCAGAAAGTCTCTCCTGAGGTTCAAGTGGGTGAGTCAAAAGCACTTGAAATCATTTATCACGAGCAAATTCAGAAATGAGTGGGTAGTCGTGGGAATAGATGAGTACAGTAAAAGTTGTGCTTGAGGCTGTTTCATGCATTCACTTAAACACTCTGGGTTCTTTTCTAGTGGTCGTTAATATTGTGTCTTTTAGATTTGCAAATTTGGATTTTTTGTTTGTTTGTTTTTTGGTCTTGTTAAAGACACAGATGAGATGAGATTTGGAAGAATTAATCATACAATGGCCTAGGGAATTAGAAGAACGTATCTTGGATTCTTCTACATATCTGGTAGATACTAGAGCAGAGTAGTTTCCTGGTGGTAGTTTTTCTCTATCTTTCTGTCTGTCTCATTGACTCATCCTAAGCTAATGAGAAGAAGATGCATGTCGAATTTTGGGAAGAGAAGGAGCTCATTAACAAGAATTGAAGAAAGTGGAAAAAGCATCGGTGTGAAGACTACCGTCCTAGCAGGCAGTGAAGCCCCGCTAGTGAATCAGGCACACTTTCCCAGGGGATGTCTAAGACCAGCGGAAAACACAGATATTTACATCACAATTCACAACAGTATCTCAATTACTGTTGTGAAGTTGCAATGAAAATAACTTTATGGTTGGGGATCAGCACAGTGCGAGGAACTGTGTTAAGGGATCACAGCACTAGGAAAGTTGAGAACTACTGGTCTACAAGCTTTGTAGGGGGCCTCTCTAGGGATCATGCTTTCAAGAGTGCCCATTCATGCTGAGTTAGACGTTTTAGTGATGGTAGGTAGCTACCTTTGAGTCAGCCAAGGAAAGGTCATACAAATGAAAAACTGACATGTAATCCTTTATTTGTGATGAGAAATACAGAGAATTATCATAGGATGCGTCTGCAATGCAAATTTGTGGAATTTCATCATTTAATAAAATTATAATTCCTTACTAAATTTTATAGACAAAAATTTTAGAGAAATAAATACTTAAGTCGATTCATTCATGTGTTTAAATTACTCCATGGTTTGTTTTCTAGTAAACTTAAATACTGTATCAAACAATGGAATATTATATGTATATTATATTTATGTATGTGATATAACAAAAATTATTGTTTTCATAAAGAATACCTTTCCTGGTCTGAGCCTGTCATTTTACTCAAAGTGCCTCCTGGAAATCTATGCTTACTCTTTAATATTATTTGTTTTGGTGATGGAAGTATAATTATATGATATCCCCTTTACTTATTCTCCTCTATATATTCTCCATGTACCATCTTGTTGCTTTTTGAATTCTTGAATTTTTTTTCTTTATTGTTGCTACATTTATATATAGATACATGTATATACGTGTGTGAATTTCTCTATATATGTTGTTTTTCTTTTTATAGTTCATTATTTTAGTTTATTTATTTATTACAATTTATTTACTTTGTATCCCAGATGTAGCTCCCTCCTTCTCCTCCCAACTTTCTTTTTCTTTCCCTATGCCCCTTACCCAGTCCACTGAGAGAGGAGGACTTCCTTCCCTTGTGTGTGAATTTCTAAATTCATGAATATAAGCTGCTCCGTCTGGGCACTGGCTCAGTCTGTACGCTTCTGTCCACTTGCATGTGTGTGTTCTCAGTTGGTGTGGTTTCCTCTGAGTAAGACTGCTTCTTCTGCTCTGTTCTTATTATTTACCTGCAGGTTTGTTTTGTTTTGCTGTTTGTTGTTGGGTTTTTTTGTCCACAGTTGAGTCCTCAAAAGTTTTTCCTGACCATATTAATATATTTGTTACTATCATCCTTGTTCAGGTTATGTGTTGGCAACTAATTTCTTGAGTGCTTCTGAAATGTAGCTTCTGCCCTCTGTAGGAGACTTCATGTGTGGAAGAAGAGCAGTTTCTAAGTCAGAGACATCATATGATATTAGAATAATACAATTAAACAGAACAATGCCCAGCCTTGCACATTTTAGCTGCTTGCTGTGGTTACTGAGTAGTTGATACACATAAGACAGATATATTCACGGTTATGACAGAAAATATGAGGAGTGAAATCAAGCAGAAGCAATGTACACAACACAATAGAAGAAATTATAACCAATAAGTTGCTGATAAGTGCTTCAAAATCATGAAGCAGGACATGATACGCAGAGAGCAGTGGGACTAGTGAGATAAATAGATCCCTGGTAAAGTGAGGATACGTAGGCTACTTGAAGGCATCTGACAACTACAGAAGGACTCCAGGGAATGACTGAGGGATATTAAGCTCCTCAGAAATATGATTTAAATTAATTTCTTTGGCTGATATGTGAGGAATGCATTATAGAAATGGTATCTGATATAAGAGAGACAGCTATACAATGAGAACGTCAGCTGCAAAGGATCAAATAAGCTGACTTAATAGATCAAAAAGCATTGTAAACTGCAAGATTTACTATAATATTGGGGTGCAGTGAAGAAAGAGAAGTATGTGAAGAAAGCCAAAGCCCAGGACTTGGGTTTTGTTAGCCGACTAGAAATTAATATCTGTGTTTCGACTTGATCTGAAGATTTCCTCTTCATCCAGATCCAGCTCCCAATTGTGAATTCAGATATTCTGGAAACATAGTTTAAACAGCTACAAAAATGCAACTCAGTTGAGTAATCCAAATGTTCTCTTGATATTAGTTCATCTCTGAATCAAATTCCAGAATCTTAGAACAAAGACAACTTAAAGAAGATGTTGTTCAATCTCTGAAGGTGAAGTTTATTCACCTATTAAAATCCCACCAAGTGCACAGTTGACTGGTCTTGGTTGAATGTAATCACTGGTCCACACTCCCTTCCAGGCAGTCGGCACTCTCCTCTCTGATATGTGATTATAGGTAACTCTATGTTAGAGTTGGCTCAACTTAATCAGCTTAATGATCTCTGTCTTTGGCTCAAGTTCTTGTCAAAAGACCAGAATAGGACATATTTGATTGTTATTGATGTGACATTTCTTGTGTTGTCATTTTACATATTCAGTATATACTCAATCCTTTCTACCAGAATTTGAAAACATGTTGTGCTGTCTTCCAACTATTTTTTGATGATGTTCCTCTGAATACACATGATAATAATTTCAAATATATTCCCAGAATGTTACACAAGGTCCAATTAAAATCTAGTTAGTGTATAGAATTTTGGCCATTCACTACCTTTGTTGAATGTAAATTTTTTCATTAGGCATTGTTCATTTATGTACTTTATAGAAATAATTCTTCCCACCCCTGAGGACCTGCAAATATATATGCACATACTCACACATGTACAATAGTCTTGCAGTTGGAAGCAAAATTATACAAAGATCTTTATTAAAATTTATAAATTTTGGATAAAACCATAAAGGAGCTGATTAAAGCACTTTATGTAAAATTTTAGGTGTACCTTCTCTTACATAGCTTGACAAAATTCTGTTATTTTAGTCATTTATAGTAGTGACTTAATAGTATTTTTCATTTTGTGCAGTAATCATCACATCATTTGCTTAGCTCCTTTTGTCAGAAAGGTCATTGGTCTTAGTCTTGAAAAATAAGTTTAAAATAAGATCAATAGGTGGCTTTCAGGCTTTTGTTGTTTTCTTCAAAGACTTGTGACTTGGATAAATTGTCATAGAACCAGAATAATTAAGTTCAGGCATTTGTCCCCATGTCTGTCTCCCTTACAGATTTGTAAAATGGAAATGTCAGTTGTCTACACGACAGTCATTGGGTATAGGAATGAATGAATGAAGTGTTATGATTTGCCAAATTTATCCTGGTCTCATTTAACTCAGGAGTTTTTTAGTCATAATAATAATAGGATTTTAGTCAAATCAAGGATAGAAATTATTTAGCAAATAAAGTTATTTCAGAATTTTCAAACATTTATAGTTTAATATCTAATTATTCCTTATTATTTTATCATTTCTTGATCAAAATATTTCTTGAATGCAAAAATGTGTAGATAATACGTGACTTTAATCGTGCTTGTCTTGTAACAGTCACTAAACTGATAGATCAAAATAGCTATCTCATTTCTCATTCTTTTCCTTTCTTCTAATAGATCAGACATATCTAAACACAAATAAAAAGCCCTGGCACTTTTCTTCACTTTAGTTTTAGTGAAAGAACATTATATTACTTTCCACTGTTAGTATTTGCATCTTATTATTTACTTTCAAGTAATGCTTTTAATTGTCCTTGGCTGGAACACAACAGATCTCTGAAGTGATATCTGGGTCTTGGTACAGGCACAAAGCCACCTCTGAGTTCTGAGTAGAAAACTGAGACATATTTTTCCAGAGGAATATTAGGGTGTGGGGTTGGGTTAGATTCTGAAGTTCTACTATAATGGAACCTTTGATCTGGCTGCCCACAGCATATACCGATAGTGTCTAGATGAACCTTTGACTGCAACATACTTACAAAGTACAAATTCTGGCTTTCCATTATTTATTTGGGTTTCAAGACATGAATGTAGAGTAATGAAAAAGAATGAATGTGCTTATGATAGCACATTGCAGAAATATGATTTCTTATTTTCATCTGGAAGTCCCCTGCCTCTGATATCTCAGGAATCTGTGAAGGGCACAGTATCTAGCCAGCTGTTCCTTTATGCTTCATAAAACTCAAGTCCATTCATATAGTGTAACTAGAAAATGTTCTTGTGTGATGAAGCACAGATGTTTGCCTTCCATGTACACAGCACCACTCAGAAAGAAAAACATGTTCATATATTTGAACACAAGTTCTTGACTACAACTCATTTATGAGCTAAAATTGGCACATAGTCACTTGATAAATATTTATTGAATGAAAAACATTAAGGAGTTTTGTGGTACCTTAGAGTATGAATAATTTAAGTGACATTTACTTGCTTAGAGATATGCTTACTCTGAACCTTTCAAATGCCAAAGAGTATAAGTGAAGCATCTTTAAACATAATAAATATTATGCGTGGAAACAGAGCCTCGGGACTGTGTTGAGAATAAATTTAGCCAAATCTATGAAGCTTCACTTGGAGCTCTTTGAATTTCTAATATAAAGATTCATTGGTGGTGATTAAGTTTGCCTGCCTTGCTTTAAGGATAATTTTGTCTCTCTGGAGGGGATGCTGTTGATAGCTGAATGGGAGTGTTAATTTCATTTTAATGATGTTGAAAAATTGATTCAAATACAAAATCAATGTTCATTTAGTAGTGTTATTCGTTCAGGAGGATGTAGAAAATTAAACCATGTAATAACATATTATTGATGTTATAACAAAAGAATGAAATGACAAATTACCCTTACCAAAATTCATTTAATATATTTTGATTACATACAAAGGTATCAGATATTTTTAGCATATCTGTATCTTTCACTAAAAATTTATACAATGTTTAAAACCTAGGGGAAAATATAACCAGGAAGTTTTGCTAAAATTTCAATGATTAATGGTTTTGAAGGTATGTAGTCACTGAGTGACATTTCTGTTGGTTTTCAAAAGTGCCCTGCCTACTCCCAGTTTTCTTTAGAGTTAGACAGGTTTCATTATTCAAGAAGATATCTTTAGCTTTAGTCAGGTCAGTATGTTTCTTGGGATCAAAGAAAACATCATAAATGTAAGCCCATCAGGTCACTTTATATTGAATTGTCTAGTTTGACAACTGTACAGAGTAAAAAAAATTAAAACAAGTGAAACATACACATAATTCATAATAGCTGGGTTAGAGATGATTGCTGGAGTGTTTTTCCAGCACACACACGGTCCTGTGTCATCACAATAAATAAAACAACTTGATGGAGTTAGAGCTACCATGGAGACAAAGCTGGAAGGAGTTTCTAGAGTAGGTTAATTGAAGTGGGAAGAACAACTCTAAATGTGGCCAGTACTATTCCCAGGGCTGGGTTCCCCTTCTGAATAAAGACCATCAGTATTGATCACTTTTGCCTTCCTAACTGTAAATGCAATGTGATCAGCTTTCTCTTGCTACTACCAATACCCATTCCCCATGATAAAGGACTGTATCCCCTGAAACTATTAGCCAATGTAAACTTTTCCTTCCTTAAATGACTTTTGTTAGGCATTTTGTAACAGCAAGAGGAAAAAAAAACTAAGATATAACTCCAAAAAGCCGAATCTAGACTTTACATAAAATTTGGATAAATTGAAACTTATTCAGAAATTGAAGGGTTTTTGTCATATCTTTCTAATTTAGTATTTGGCTAATTATATTATTCTGTGCTCTTTTGTTTAATGCCTGTGTAGTTAGCATTACTTTTTAAACTATCCCAAGAAATAGTTTAACGTTTCAAGAAGAGATAGACGGCTAAGAAAGCGAAATGAGCACTTAATGACCAGGGTGAGAGACACAAAAGCGCAGGTGCAAAATTCGTATTTCTAGGTGCTCTCAACATCAATCTCAGAAAAAAGTCGTTCAATTCCATTGATTAGAAAAATGTATCTGTGGTTCAGTGAAATAAGAGAGGATGATGGGCCGGATCACAATATCGTGATGAACGCAAAGTGAGCTCACATGACAGACATCACAACATCCCCTGGAGACTAAATCCTGAGGACAAGTGACCCAAACCTTAAACACTAAGAGACTGAAGGCAGGAACTGTATGAAAAACCGAAAATTTGAATGAGAACCACGAAGACTATTTATGTGAAATATTTGAATGAGAAAATTACAGCTTGAGAACAAGCCACCGAAATGTAATGAGAATAACAAATTGAGATTAGTGCAAACTGAAGGTAATTGATACATGACTAAACATGACTTTCTGATAAATTGCAACAGAAATAACAGTTTCATGAAAGTGCTGAGTCAACTTAGTCACAGCAAATCTCACAGCACTGGCTCCATGTATATGCTGCTGGGACCTTGTCATGGAATAGTCAAAATGAAGGGCAATATTTTTGTGTATTATCTAATTAACTATGTCCATTAGGCAGACTTGTAATAAACTAACCATGATATAAAAGAATAATTCTTCATAGAAGAATATTCCCCAAAGATAACTATGAAATTAAAGATTGCATTTAATAGGATTATAGAAATAAAGATATTTGAAGCAGGTTATGACAAATACTAATATGTATCTTTAAGTTATCAGTAACTGAATAATATTTCATGATGGAACCTTTAGTCCTATTGAAGACATAACATTCTCAAAGTATTGTTCTAGTTTGTATTTCTATTGGGTCTGGATAAATAGTTTCAGTAAAGTATTGCCAACTAATAAATAACTGTTAATTAACTTCTACTGTATTATACTTATATTTCCTGTTATTGGCAAATGTCTGCAACACAAGTAGAGAGACAAAATGTGAAGTAAATTGAGAAGCCTGTGTTTTGAAACAGTAGAAATACATCTATCACTAATTGGTAGCTAGAGCAATCAGTAGAAATGCATTGACCATAAATTGGTAGCGGTAGGAAGCAGAAATATAAAAATCATTAAAATAATGTAATAAATATTTTAGGGACTGGTGAAGGAGCAACTCACAAAAAGACGAGAATAAAATGAAATTATAATACTTTTAAAGACTATGCTTTTAGAGTGATGATTTTATGTCACTGAAAATGTTACTATGCAGCTAAAAATGTGTTATTTATAGAATCCCTTCTCAACAGCTGTTGAAACTCAAAATTTTCAAATTTTACAAGTCATTTAAATGTTCCATATTACATGTGAATGGGAAGATACACTCTCAGTTTCTTGGCAGGTGCCAAACAATCTGTTCTCACCTAAAATAAGCTTATATTCAGCCAGAGAAATACTCTTCCTCCTAAATTCTTCTTTATGAACACTAGACACATAGCTATCATGAAAGGAAACACATAATACAACTTTCATTTTGTTGTACCAAATCAGAACTTCATTTGGCTTCAATAATGCATCATATTGCCTTCAATACTACATCTAACTGTATTATATATAAAATATAATTTTGAAATCACTGCTTTGGTCAGTAGCTTAAATTTTGCAGTTTATTGTGTAGACAAGTTTTATACTCATTTGAAGCTTCAATTCATTATCACCATGAAACATGAGCACTGAATTGCTTGCCATAGTTTCAGGAAAAATTGCTATATAGTTTTATTTCCCAATTTATCTCTTCTTAAATTCCTTATAAGAGAAAAGGATGAAGCATCATAATAAAGTGTGTGAAAAAGGAGAAAAATTAATTTCCAAACCTACTTTTTCTTCAGTCTTCTGTCCTTTTCTGCTTGGGTTCCAAGTTTGCCTAAGCCCAGAGACTCCTGTGCTGCAGCTTCAGTCTCCATAAACCCCCCTGGGAAGAAAAAAAAAAGCAACTTAAGATCAAGATAGAGGCATTTGTCCATTCTGAAGTTACCATCTCAAAGGTTTATTGGTGCAACCACTCAGAAACTTTCTTATTTTTAGGATTGCCCCTTGTATTGCATACGTCAAAGGACACAGTTACACATACAAACGAACGAATTGGGAAAGTCAACACACACAAAAAAGTACCTACGGGTGTTCATTCATTTGCACAAGCACAGCTGTGGAAGACCATATGTATGTGTACCTACAAACCGTTGTAGAGTATTCAATGCTCAAGGCCATTCTGTTTGACTTCTCTAGTGAGAGGTCAGAGTGAAGACCTGGCAAAGAGGTCTTTTCTGAGACTGATACTCGAACCCAGGACGAAGCATGGAGATAACTTAGAACCCCTGCACAGATGTAACCCATGGTAGCTCAGTATCCAAGTGGGTACCCTAGCAAGGGGAACAGGGAGTGTCTCTGATATGAACTCAGTGGCAGGTTCTTTGACTATCTCTCCCTGAGGTGGGGGGCAGCTTACCAGGCCACAGAGGAAAACAATGAAGCTACTCCTGATGAGACCTGATAGGCTAGGGTCAGAGGGAAGGGGAGAAAGACCTCTCCTATCAGTGGAATAAGGGAGGGTCATGGAAGGAGATGGGGAGAAAGGGTGTGATTGGGTAGGGAGGAGGGACGGGGATATAACTGGGATACAAAGAGAATAAACTGTAATTAATAAAAAAAGTTAATTTAAAAAAAGAGCAAAGACCGGGAATAGCATGCTTGTCATATCTCACAGTGAGAAACAGTCTGCTGAACAGAAAACAAATGTATGTTTTCAGACCAGGCTTAAAGAATGCATAGGCCTGTGTTGGCTGCTGAAGGATCTGCATGTAGAGCTCCTGGAACTCAGCGAGTACAGCATGCTGAGTCGTCTAGCCTTGCTCAGAAGCCTCATCTTTTCTGAGATAACTTTTGCTTTGATTTTTTTATAAGCCAAAAGTAATTTAGGTGTTTCTTCGAAAGACCACATAAGTTTATTGTTTTATCTAATCTACCAAAAATTATGTGAACTAGTGTCAGCATTAATAGAGTCAGAAATTATAGTATGTATGCATAGTCTTGCTGGGAACAAGAGAAATTTCATGAGTGTCAGTGATGGAAAGACACATTTTATAATGTACTTATTTCACGCCAAACCCCTAAATGAATTTGGTTCATAAATTGCTAATTATAGTGAAAAATGTGGGATTAATATTGTGTTTTTCTTTTTCGTTGATATTTATTGTTTGTAAAAGAAAACACAAAGTCACAGTCAAAGAAAATTATTCATATTTTCATGTGGATGAAGGTATACGTATATTTTAAATAGAAGGGATATAAGTTACATTTAAACACAATCTTCAAATAATACTAATCTGATGCTAATAATAACTTCATTCTTAATGAATACCATCCTCCAAATTTAACCAATATACCAGAAAATAACCATTGAAGACAACTGTCACTACCTTTTTTGTATATTTTTCTTGTATAAAGGTTGAGTACTTGAATATGCTATGGTTTCTCAATTATTGCCAGAAAGAAATGGTAAATTGGCTACTACTGTTTTCCATAATTTATTTTAGCAAATACTTTGTTAAGCTGGAGACTATTAATACAGAAAATTGCTGTGAATTAACTTAACTTTTACCTTGATAATCTTATTACTGGGCTAGATAATTGTAAAAAGTCTCATTTAATCAAAACACATCAGTCACTGTCCAGATTTAATTCAGTGTAATAGAGATAGAAGGCCAAATTTATTTTATTCCTTATATTCATGTGCAATTAATGCTGCAGGAAAGGTTTTTATTACATAAGAGACTCACTGTGGCTCTTATTTGGGAAACCATTGGGTGGAGAACTGAAAGTCTCTTAGGGAACATTTTCAAATCTGAAATTTTCCATTATGCATAGTGATCGAATATTGTGGCTTCATTTCTCTCACTTGTGTATGTGTCTCAGTATACATCCATAAATTATCATTTATAATCACAATAAAAAATGTTCTCTTAAAGTGGAGATGAAGTGAATGATTGACTTAAAACTCATAAAATTCTTGGTTGATCCATATTGTTTCAGTGCATATTGATGAGACAAATCTACTTGGTAAGTGATAAAACTCTTCCAATATCAAGGTTATTGGATGAATCAGGCATTTTGGTTTTCAAAGAAATAAAAGAACAATTAACTTGTGATTTAAAGTTTTTCATCAAGAACTCAACTTTTTAAATAAAACATGATCATTTTTAAGCAATGAGCATTTTGGAAGAAAAAAATAATTCTACAGTTATACTGCAAACAGGTTTTGCTGCTTCCTGAGTTTGGAGGAGTTGATATGACTGTAACTATAATTTAGGACAGTTTCATATATTCTTATCTAAAAATGCAGTCTCAGAAAATAGAAAACAAAGCTTAGGTTTATAGAAGACTGTGTATTTTCTACGTTTTAAATGATACCTTAGTATCCTGATAAAATGAAATTTTGTTGAAAAATTATTTATTGTTTTCTCATCAAGTTCAATTAAACAATAAAAAGTATGTGTAAAGGATAATCAAAATAATTTTAAAGAGAAAAAGTTAGGTTATAGAACATAGGATAAGCATATATGCTAAATAAAATGTTAGTAAAGGAATGATCCCTCTATTAGCAAGCATCTTAATAAAATGTGAGTTTTACTACAATATATTAAAAATGACCAATAATTTGTTAAATGTCATGATAAGTCAGCAAATTCGATAAAACAAACATTATTGACTGGTATGTTGATTTATATGTGAAAATAGCTTTTTATTTCCTATGTTATATTTCTATTGATGAAGAGATTCTTCTCCTGGGAAATAGAAATCCAAGGAGGATTTGCCTGTCACATTGAATTATGATATTCACATAGTCCCATGTACGTCAGCTTTCCACAGCTCATGTTTTGTATGGTTGCGCACCACGGATGTCAGGGAAGGGAGGCTGAATGAATTTGCTGTCACAAACCTGCAAGCATGAACATTATAAGTAGAAATTCCTTGGTGCTATAGCAAAAATTATCCCCAGGTGATGGAGAATCTCCTACATGTCATCATTCCATTAACTGAGTAACTGCAGAACATACTTAGGAATCTCTATCACTGTAGCTAACACTTATTATTAGAAGAAATTTAATTTTTTTCCTAATAACTTAAGCCTGAAGAGGAATATACAGAAAGCTCTCTCTCTCTCCCTCTGCCTATCTCTTCCCTCTCTCTTCCTATCTTTCCCTCCCCAAGCCTTTCTCCATAGTGATCAGGATATAGGATGCAAAGCTCTTTGCTTCTGCTCCCCTGTCACACTTGTCTGCTTCCCGCCATGATGTTCATGGACTGAGCTTCTAAAGCTATGATCAGGACCCCAATTAAATAAACGCTTTTTTTCATAAGAGTTGCCTGGGTCATGGTGTGTCATCACACCAGTACAACAGGGACTAAGACAATATTCTTCCCAAAGTGCCAGTGATATATATTTTATTTCAGAAATTTCAATTGTTATTGTTTTGATATTTTTGTGTATGAATGTGTACATGTGCCTTTTTCATGGTTATATACTTAGCTGGAGTCACTTCAAAAGCACTAATTCATATTGCCTATTATTAGTCATTGATAATATTTTATCCTACCATGCACAGAGATGTAACCCACCTAGAACCCCTGTTCAGAGGTAGCCCATAAACAGCTCATTCCCCATGTGAGTTCTCTAGTTAGGGGGAAAGAGATACTCTCCGACATGAACTTGGTTGTCTGCTCCTTGATCACTTTGCCCTGTTGGGGTGACCTTGCCATCCCACAGAGGAAGAGGATCTAGGCAGTACTGATGGAACCTGATAGAGTAAAGTTAGATAGTAGGGGAGAAGGATTTCCCCTATCAGTGGACTAGGGGACAGGAATAAGGGAAGAAGAGAGAGGGAGGGTGGAACAGAAAGGAGATGAGGGAGCGGGCTACAACTGGGATACAAAGTGAAAACATTGTAAATAATAATAATAACAATAATAATAATAATAAATAAGTTATCCTAGCCAAACTTGTAATGTTTATTTCTTCCTCCCAATCTGATAGATATTCTTTAGAGCCATCAGGGAGAAACTGTGATAGCTTTTACTTGTCCTTCATATTTTGTTCCCTTGCACTATGTTATTTAGTCTTTTGGCGTATGTAGGCTTCATCTCTTTCCTCCAGAAGATAAATTTTAAATTCACATAATTAAGAGTTCGTATTTAACTATGCTCTAAAATGGCAGCACATTACTCTATTTCTTTTGCCCGGTACATCTGGGTATGTGTGTTTGGTGTCTATACACACTCTTGTAACTGTGTGCACCTGTATATAGATGTGTATGCGTATGTATGTGTGTGTGCATGTGTTTGTGGGTGTCTTCCTTAATCATCCTCTTTTTAATCTCTTTATTGTCTGTCCGTCAATGAACCTAAACTTTCCTGACGAAGTTGGGATGGCTGGTCAGGAAGTAACAAGGTTTTACCTATTTTTGGCCCTACCAGCACTGGAGTTGCACACATTCGCTGTCACACTGACGTTTCCATATGCTCTGGGGATCTGGATTCAGGTCCCCATAGCTGAGCATTTGGCATTTTATCAAGTGGGCCATAGGCCTAGCTCCCTGGATTGTGGTCTCTGTTCTGAAAAGGGCTAAGACTTTATCAACTCATCAGTAAAATATGGACGACAGTCACAGCACTTGATTCACAACATTAGTGCAACTTCGTTATATTAGCCTTAAAACACACCAGCTTTTATTTAGCTGTAGTTAGCTCATCTGGCTTTACAAAGTTGACTAAATTGAAAGCTCACTAGGGATGGAAAAGAACTTACGGGTGAGAAATGAAACACCAGGACACTCAGAAGTGACAAATCCAAGTGGTTGCAGAAAATGAAAGGCCCATACTTACGAAGCTGCCCGAGTCGAGCCTTTTCTTTTTTACCAAACAAGCGCCCGATTGAAGACTTGATTCCTTTCTTCTTTGGGGCTTTGTGAAGTGAGTCTTGGCTGCTATTGGCACTGCCAAGCCCAAGGCTTTCTGGCTCAAGAGAGGCAGATAAACTGCTGCAAAACACAAAAGAGTAAAGATGCTCGTTTAGGCTGCACTGGCCACAAAGTACACGAGGTATCTTTCCTTTATAAACGACAAAGGAAGGAGAAAGTAGATTTTGAATTTGATTTTTCCCTTTTCTTCTCATCTTTCTCTAAGTTATTGAACTATATCTTTTTTGGTTCCATTGGGACTTCAAATTTTCAATAGAAATGAAATATCATTTTGTTCCAAACATCTTTTTTCTCTTATTCCTGTACACTGTAGAATAATCAACCACCTTTTCCGCAACTGAATAACTGCATGGTTAGTGTCTTTTTGTTGAGCATTTGGCTCCTTATTTTTCTTTTCAGAGTTTCTTTTTTCTTTCTAACCCATGGCAATCTTTAATTATGAAATTGAAGTGGCTAATTTAATCTTTGTCTTCATGGGTGGCCCTTTTAGCTATCTTTCTTTCACTATCACACATTTGCGACTTTATTATAAATGCCATCTTATTGGGATCTAAAAGCGCCACATTACAAATGCTCATCACTGTCTTACACATCTATGACAATCAATAAAATAGTACTTTAGTTCTACAGTAAACTGAAATGACTTCCAAATGGCTGGTCAGCTCTCAATTCTGATCAACATGTCTGACATATTTTCGAAACCATTTGTCATGAAGCTACTAATTGGAAGATATGATGATCTTTAGTTCATTCTGCTTGTGTTCAGAAATGCCTCTGCTACTGAGAACCAGTGAGATGTCCAGGGTGTAAGATGAACTAAATGCTGAGACATTTTCCTGCTGTTGATTATGGAACTCAATTTAAAGTTTTCAGCATTTGGATAGAACATTTTGAAGAATCATATGGCATATAAAATGCTTCCTCAACATTTAAAAAATATTTTGTTCAGCATTCGTTTTAATGCTAAGGCCTTCTTATCTGAGGACTTAGAATCAGCACAGTAGCATGTGATATGCAACAAATGAGGCCCAAGAATAGATTTTTCAGAACTTTATTTCCCTTACAGTACCCATTTTTAGTCTTGTCCTAGAAATCCTATAATAATCTAGGACTAGTCACAAATCTAAGAAGAAATGTCTTCTCAATATATGAATGATTCTTATGTGCTTATTGGCTGGTAACAAAACACAAAGATAAATATATTTGCTTGTTCATTTTAAAAGTAAAGTTTGGTACATGATTGGAAATTTTCAAGTGTCACAAGAGGTATGGAAAAAGAGAACACAGAAACAGTATGATGGAGAATTATATTTCAAGTGAAGTTATGCACATAATTTTATTTTTAGTGATGTGTCTATATGTATGTCTGTACATGAGTCCTGTGCACATGAGTGAAGATGCCTGCAAACAGTAGAGGGTGTTGGACCCCTTGGTGCTAGAGTTATATGTGTCCAGTCGCTGCCTGAAGTCTGGGCTGGAAAGGAGACTCAGGTTGTCTGCAAAAGCAGTAAGCACTCTGCAAAAGCAGTAAGCACTCTTAGCGACTGAGCCATCTCTTGATTCTTGTTTGTCTATAAACTATGTAACAATTTTTATTTGACAACAGTGAAGGGAGAGAAAGAATTAGGGGAAGAAAGTCTTTAATGTGTTCCCTGCTTGAGTCTTACCTCCTGGCGTCATTGTGGTAGGAAGAAGGGAGTGTGTGAGTCATTCTAATGGCTCTGGGCGTTGGGGGAGGAGAGGTTTCACATTTAATTGTTGCTTTATCCTCCCGTCCATCTTCTTCCACCACGGCAATCTAAAAACGGAAGCAGAACATTCAATGAGCTAATTACAATTTCAAGTGAAATTGCCTCAAAGGAAGAATCTTTAAGGTAAAAGCACTAGAGTAATTCTAACACACACATATATGCCTTACACAGGCAAGTTCTTATTATTAAGGGTCTTATTTCCATATCTATTTGCGATTAAAGCTAATATGTCTTGAAACTATCAAGCTAATGACATGAAAAATACGGTTTAAGCCTAAACAATGCCGTACATCGATAAAAAGTTATTCTTGCTATTCTTTGATACACACACTTTTGTTTTCAGTACTGCAAATTGAACCCAGCACCTCTGACAGTAGGCAAGCATGCCACAGAGCAGCACTGACAGCCCGTGAAGATATGCCCTTTACAGAAAGCCCTAACGCATTTCAGGAAATTCACTGAAGAAAAAGATGTTACGCCTATTAAGAGTCTCATAAGAAAGACATCCTTAAGCATGGGAGTAGAAAAGGTAAGGACAAGTTGGTAAAATATGGTTTATCATATAAAATGGTTTAAATTAGTCAACATAATGAAACATATATGAAGAATGTTTAAACTGTGTAGTGGGTTATAAGAAAAAAAATTTTTTTCCCAGTGAGAAAAAAATGAAAGGTAAGAATATAAATTCTGGGGGGCTGGAGAGATGGCTCAGTGGTTAAGAGCACTGTCTGCTCTTCCAAAGGTTCTGAGTTCAATTCCCAGTAACCACATGGTGGCTCACAACCATCTATAGTAAGATCTGCTGCCCAGAGGCACATATGCAGGCAGAATACTGTATAAATAATAAATAAATCTTTAAAAAAAAAGAATATAAATTCTGAAAATTGTTTTATTTCACTACAAGCCATGGGAAAATTTTGAAGATAAGCATAAAACAAGAACCAGAAAAGGCGAGAGGCATGTTAGTAAAGACCTATGTTGTTCAGAAACCTGAATAATTCCAAAAAATCCTTCATTTTTTTGAAGAGAGAGAGAGAGAGAGAAAATGGTGATTAAAAAATAAGTTGGCAAAAAAAAAAAAAACAAATCAGTGTTATCATTGCATAGTACAACATGCTTCAAGAGATCAAGTTGTAGAAAAACTGCTACTGCTCTATGACTCTTGAAATGTACCTGTGAGTTTCTTCTGTGGCTGCAGCACACACTAAAAGCTGTACTCGGCAGAAATGTCTTACTTGTTTCTACATTAAACACACTGTTCACAAAAGTTTTTATAAACAATGAAGAACTCTTGCCTTCCAAGAGCTTAATGCTAATTTTTTTTCTAGCATTTTGTCTCCTTGGCTTAGATTAATCTTACAGTTCAGAGAGACCCCTGCATATACTAAATTTCTACTAATTTAATTCATGTAGTTGTAATATAGATTTCCTTCAGGAAACAATGTTTTCTGGATTCAGATTTTAGCATATACTGACTACCAAATCTTTTAAAAAATCAAGATTTATCTATTTTTGTTTCATTTGCATGAGTTTTTTTTCTGCATGTATGCATATGTAGATTCCTGCAGAGGCCTAAAGAGGCCGTTGCATGCTCTAGAAATAGAGTTATGGATGTTGATGAGCCACTATGTGGGTGCTGGAAATCAAATTCCAGTCTTCAGTAAGAGCAGCAGATATTCCCAATGTCTGAACCATCTTCATAGTCCCTGACCACCTCACCTGGTGAAAATCAGATAGCCTGCTGGGCTGAAACTCTGAAATCTTTCCCAGTTGATATCTAGTGACTGAAAATTTTGCTCTTCTCATTTATCTAATAAGATGGAATTTTAATTCACAATCAAGATCACTGTCTCTTATATTGTATTCATGTCATATTTAGTGTTTTGGTTTTGTCTCATAACCAAGAAAATGTCGGTGTTCCTCTGTCTGTTTGTCTGCCTGCCTCCTGCTCTCTGCAAACGTGTGTGTGTGTGTGTGTGTGTGTGTGTGTGTGTGTGTGTGGTCTTGGGTGTCGGGATCAGAGGACAACTTGCATGAATTTTTTTTTTCGTTCTTTCCTCCATGTGGGGTCTGGTGCCTTCATATTGGGTAGCATATGTAGCAAATACCTATTCTGTCTGAGTTATCTAGTTGCCCTTTGCCATCTGGAGATTTTTTTCTTTCATAGCTTACTAATATGTAGAGATAGTAGATTACTTGTATGAAAACCTATCAACTCAGAGCCTGTGCTGGGATTCATCCTCTGTAGCAGATGTCTATACTCCTGATGTAATGACAGCCTGCCATACTGCCCAAGGCCAGGTGTTAGACACCCCTGCCCACCTGAACTCATTCTATCAATCCTACAACTTCCCTTACCTGACTTGTCATTTCCCGAAAGATAACTCAAAATGTTTCCTAGCTCTGTTTCTTCTCACTACTACTTTCTGGCTACCCTGGTGCTTTTTCAGGGCACAGAGTTCCTCTTCTTTTGCAACTGGTAAAGAACTATTAAATTTTCTTTGATAGGTGTAACAAGATATACTGGTCCATCATCACTGAGTAACAACAAATGCAACATTAAAAGAAATAAGTAGTGAAAAAAAATATAAAAAAGTGAAAACAACCAGTGTTTCTCTAACAGTTTATCTTAAGACGCCTCACTCTGCCATGGGTGGCTTATATAAGTTAATTTTCATAATTCAACCTTCACTTAGAAAAGAGAAACAATACAATTTTAAAGTATTCTTCTTACAACTATATTTTAAAGTTACAATGCATAGTTACATCAATGATTATTCCATTCTAATAAAAGAGTTTGAATAACAGTATTTTAAATGCTTTATATAACAAAATGATACCCAACTAGTAAACACATAAAAGTTATTTACAGTACCTTTCTCCGATGTTTCCTTAGGTCACTTGGCTGTAACAGGCAGTAATAAAAACAACAAAAAAGGGAACTAATTAATGATTAGCTTTTAATGATGTTACAGTTTTTTTCAGTATCTAACAAATTGTTCACCAGATTTCCATATAAGCAGAGCATAATGTTTATTAGTACACCTGATGACTAAAACTCAGTGTATTGACCATAACTTTGAGCTATATTTTGTTGAGGTGAATTTTGATTAGTTAATTATTATTCTGATTTCACATTCTTGTCTACTATTTGTATATATATATATATATATATATATATACTTTCCTAATGATCACAGAGAAAGATGAAATGGCTGAAAAAGGCATTTTTAAAGTTCTTTTTATCTTATGTAGATTTTATTGCTTACACCTTTTCATGCTATAGAATTTGAATAGTAATAATGTTCCAAACACATATAAATAGTTTTGTTTCAGTTCCCAATTTCAACATAAAACAAGATAATTCCTAAACTTTCTGTATAAAATAAAAGTTTCATGATGGTGAACTAAAATCCTTTGAGAATAAAATAAACTTGGATAACTGCTTTTCCAATGTTGAAAAACATGTGTTTCTATACATATGTAAATTAGATAGACTAGTAAAGGCATGCATATATATTTATGAAAATTAACTTTAAAAATGAAGTATTTTCCCATTATCAACTATACTGCACATTATATTAAAAAATTACTGCACATTATATTAAAAAATGTTAAAATTAACATTTAGACATTGTATTGAACTTCTCAATTCAGATAGAAGGGGCATATACACAGATAGATGAGGGCAGTATGTACTTTCATAATCGACCCAAGGCCTTCTGACCATAAATAGTACATAAAATCCAGGTGAATCTACGACATCATTAATTTTTCTTCACTTAATTATAGCTGGCTAGATTTTTCAGGGTAAATCTATTTGTAGCTCAATTAGTTTCTGCTAATAAACTGTTTTATTTCAATTGGAATTATATAATTTTAATCTTCTTTACAGAAAAAAATTTACTTCATTTTTACAATGATTTCTATTTATTCAACAAATGTCAAGAACAAAAATTACATCATTTTAGAGTTAAGCAAATTTGAGAAAAACCCAACTTCCCTTTAATAGTCATTTTTTAGCACAGGCAATCTATCCATGCTTTCAAAGCTTTAGTTATATCTTCCGTTACCTGAGAAAGCGTTCTCTTCCTGAATGGCGTATGGGACATCCAATGAGCACACGTTGAGGCATGCAATAGTCATTCATATCAGAGCTTTCCTACATTACTTTTTTATTAACATTTATTCACTTTGCATCCCAGCTGTAACCTCCTCCCTCATCCCTTCCCAATCCCATTCTCCCTCTCTTTTCCTCTCCCATGGCCCTACCCAAATCCACTGATAGGGAAGTTCCTCCTCCCCATCCACCTGAACCTAGCCTATTGGGTCTCATCAGGATTGGCAGCATTATCTTCCTCTGTGACCTGGTAAGGGTACCCTCCACCCCCTGGGGGGAGGTGATCAAAAAGACAGCCACTGAGTTCATGTCACAGATAGTCCCTGTTCCCCTTACTAGGGTACCCACTTCGAGAATGAGATGCCATGGGCTACATCTGTGCAGAGGTTCTAGGTCAACTCCATGCATGGTCCTTGGTTGGAATATCAGTCTCAGAAAAGACCCCTGGGCCCAGATATTTTGGTTCTGTTGCTCTTTTCTGTGGAGCTCCTGGCCCCTTTGGGTCTTTCATCTCCCCCTTCTTTAATAAGATTCCCTGCACTCTGCCCCAAGTTTGGCTGAGTCTCACCATCTGCTTCGATACCCTGCTGGGTAGAGTCTTTCAGAGCCCCTCTGTGGAAGGCTCCTGTCCTGTTCCCTGTTTTCTCCCTCTTCCGTTCCCATTTGCCTTTCTGAGTGAGGACTGAGCATCCTACCCAGGGTCCTTCTTGCTTAGCTTCCTTAGGTGTACAGATTTTAGTGCATTTATCCTATGTTATATGTCTAATATCCACGTATAATTGAGTTTATACCATGTGTGTCTTTCGGCTTCTGGAATACCTCACTCAAGATGATCTTTTCTAGTTCCATCCATTTGTCTGAAAATTTCATGATCGTAGCAGCTTTATTCATAAAAGCCAGAATCTGGAAACAACCCAGATGTCCCTCAACTGAGGAATGGATACATAAATCGTGGTGCATTTACACAATGGAATAGTACTCAGCAATGAAAATAAAGGAAATCATGAAATATGTAAGCAAATGGATCAAACTAGAAAAGATCATCCTATATTACTTTTAAAATGAATGCGGCCCTTTAATTTGCTTTCAGTTCTTTAATATCCAATATCTTTAAATAGCTAAGTGTAACAACAAAAGAAAAAATCCAAAAGGAAATATGAAAATGCTTATATTAAATATAAAAATAATCAGGGAAGAGCTGATGATGTATTGGAAGCTTTTATAGAAATTATATATTACAAAATTATACATTTTATCTTGCTGTAGTATGTACACTATTTTTGTTACTAGCTATGTTTTTAAAGGCACTGGTGTATTTCCTACCTTCTAAAAGATGCTTACTGGTTTCAGTCCCTCATATTTCTGATGTGTATTTACATCCCTGCTTTCCTAGTGACTTTAAGAAATTTTTGTCACCACCTTTAAGGGCTACTGTTCATTCAACCAATAAGGTGATTGATTAATGATGATAACTATAACAAATGGCTGTTGTGCCAAACCAATTCACACATTAACTACATGTGTTAATAAGCAATAAAATGCACAGAAAACCAGATGAGATGAAATATCCTGTAGTGTTAGCTAAAAGACAAATAACCCTAACAAGTCAAGTTTCTCTTGATACAAAATCATACCAGGGTCATGACTCCCATGCGGTCCATTTCCCTGGCAGGGCTTCTTGGTGTGAGCTTTGGCGTTGAGTGTCCACTTGGGGGAGATGAGCTGGCCAGTGATGAAGCTGTAACAGAGGCAGTGATGGAGGTACCTGGATGAACCCTTGCCAAATTCAGACCTTCCAAGCTGACACTAGCCACTCTATTCTCAATTTCTTCAGCACGCAGTTCTGTAGATTCCTTTTCTTCTTGAATTAGCCTAGAAGAGAGAATTAATTCTTTTCATTATGAGATCTCTTAATGGCAATTTAATTTCTCTTAATAAATTACTCAGTTAAGTACTGTGAAAATTTTATCTCAAACGAAGCATTTTTATTTTCTTCAGAGATTGGACAGCTTTAAACTTCATAGAATTACCAGTTATGATTGAGAAAAATTTGTGTTTTTTCCTTTCAAATTATTATGGTGTATATTTAAAACTTCAAGTTCTAAGTCTTTAGTTGCATAATGGAATTTTCCACTTGAACACCTCTTCTGCATATAATGTGTAATTTAAAACATTATCATTCATACTGTGAAATAATTCATAATTAAAACATCTTTTATGTGTTTCATTGGCTCTGAATTTTAAAAATAATGAAGCCAGGCAGAGTAGCGTATGCCTATAATCCCACTTGTTGGAAGAAAAGGGGATGTAGTTATAATAATAAGGTCAAAGCCAACTTGGGTGACATAAGAAGTTTTAGAAGAGCCCAAACAGAAACTCTCACTTTCTCTCTCACTCTCTCTTTTTCCCTCTCTTTCCCTCTCTTTCTCTCTCTCTCTCTTCTGCTATACACACCCACCAACACACATAGTCACAAACCCAGAATGCAAAAAAATAGAGTATTCAAGCTATTCCACTAAATTATCTTAATTATCCTTCATATATGTTATGCATTCCATTTTTAAGGAATGTACATCCATGTAAAAGTTGTCTACACACTTCTTAAATATTAGAAAAAATTATTGGTCACTCTGATTCGCCAATAAATGTGCTATTAAAGTTGTTCATGATTTAATACTAATGGACAGTTTCTCTAGTATTAGGATTTTCTGTGTATTTTATCGCTTATTTATTTTGATTTACCACAACAGACTTTTGTATAGGTAACATTAATAATATCATTATTAGTTATGGAAAAAATAGCCCAAAAAGGTGATAGAAGTTTTTGAAAGCCAGTCAGAATGGAGGAATCTAAATATACATTAGAAATGTGAATGATGTAAACTATTAACTACATTTTAACTTACATCACAGATATTTTCTCAGCTAGAAACAAAAATGCAATCATGAAAATTATACCAAGAAGCCAAGAAATTCAATTTAAAAAAATGAAGTCAAAGCTAAACAGAGAATTCTCAACAGAGGAATATGGAATGCCAGAGAAACACTTTAAAGAATGCTTAATCAACATTCTTAGTCATCAGAGAAATGCAAATCAAAACAACCCTGAAATTCTGCTTTACATCCATCAGAGTGGATAAGATCAGAAACTCAAGTGACAACACATGCTGGAGAGGTTGTGGAGAAAGGGAACCCTCCTCTGTTGCTGGTGGGAATGTAAACTTGTACAACCACTTTGGAATCAATCTGGCGCTTTCTCAGACAATTAGGAATAGTGCTACCTCAAGATCCAGCCATACCACTCCTAGGCATGTATCTGAAATATGCTCAACTATACAACAAGGACATTTGCTCAACTGTGTTTGTAGCAGCTCTATTTGTAAATGGCCAGAATCTGGAAACAACCTAGATGACTGTCAACTGAGGAATGGATATAGAAATTGTGGTACAATCACACAATAGAATACTACCTAGGTGAATGTTTGGAACTAAAACACATTATACCAAATGAGATAAACCAGACCCTGAAAGATAAGCACTGCATGTGCTTTCTTATTTGTGTATCTTAGTTTCAAAGCTTTAGATGTGAGGTGTGTTTGTTAGCTTGACAACCCGTGATATAAGAAAAATAAGAAGGGTCCATGAGGGAGAAAGGGAGAGTTTTGGGAGAAAATTATTTGGGTAAAGGGGAGGCAGAGCAACATACGGAGAAGAAGGGGTTCAAAAAAAAAAAACCAAAAAGGTTTAAAAAAAAACATAAGAAATTATCTTTTTATGTTTGTTTAAAATTGTGTGTGGGTGTTTGTGTGTTTATAATTTAAAAGAAGGTAGGAGACAATGATCCCTCCAAAAGCTATAGATTATCTCTAAAAAAATTGTGAAACTGGTAACTTCCTTTTGACTAGGTGGCTTTTGCTGATGCCCTTGATTGCCTTTCGAAACTTGAAGCTTATACCCAACAGCTAAAAACAAACAAACAAACAAACAAACAAACAATTTTGAAAAACTGCTTTGAATGAACTGAGCTGGAACTGACCATGAAGCCTCTTCCCTTCTAACTCTCAGAATGAGCTTCCAGGGGAAAAAGAAATCAATAGTTCTACCCAGCTGGAAAACCTCTGGAAAACAATTACCAGAAAGACAAAATATGTCATAAGGTGTAACAGTCTTCTGTCTGAACTTCAGACTCTCTCAATAGGAAGGTATTATGTCTATAGTTATGTACTATAAACCTATCCTCCAAACCTTGACCTGGTGAGAACCTTGACCTTAGAGGAGAACCTACATTCTACTTCCTAAAGCAGTAGAGTGTCTGCCTGCATTCTAAATACTTATCCTTAGACTCACAGGTAAAGATAGCTCTTACCCCTCACTAGTGATGCTTAGTTTTGAAAAAGAGAGAGGCGGTTAGAGAGCCACAACTACTCCAAATGCAAGGAATACTAAACATGGGTTGTACCAACTGATACAGGTACAAAACAACCCCTTCTCAAAAGTAAGGTCCAGAGAGCATCAAGGAAGAAGGGGTGAGAAGAATAAAAGAGCCAGAGTACCAGGGTGTCTTGTTAGATAGTTTCTTCCATAAAGCACAGTGACGTTGCACCAATGAAATGTCAAGCATATGGTTCCTTAAATAAGACCTGAAAGATGACAATACCAATTGACATATCAAGGAGGTCAGGAGAAATATCCCAAGATCACAATCCTAGATGAAGAGATACAGACAACTAATAGTTGCAGAGAGAAGGTGACTCAGATTTCTCCATGGACTGGTTTTTCAACAAGTTATCCAATCCCAAGTAATCACCTCTACACACACACACACACACACA
>REGO01000924.1:349819-372161 GCA_010120015.1 Rhombomys opimus
AGAGAGAGAGAGAAAGAGAGAGAGAACGGGAGGAGACAGAGACACACAGAGAGAGTAGGCAAGAGAGAGGCTGATATTCTGTATGTGTAATAAAACATCAGGAGATGCCAAGAAAGATAGTTTGAGAAACACGTTTTAAGCATTAAAGTTTTTATTTAAATTATTTTTTTAAATTTATCCTCTTAATATCACTCGCAGCCCCTCACTCATCTCATCCTGGTCCCTCCCTCCCTCCCTCTTCACCCTCATCTCCTTCCCCTAAACCTAAGAAAGGGGGAGCCCTTCTCCCCTACCAACTGACCCTAGCGTATCATGTCTCATCATGACTGTCTGCATTCTCCTACTCTGTGTCCTGGCAAGGCCATCCCACCTTACGTGGGATGAAGTGATCAAAGACCAAGTAACAGAGTCCATGGCAGAGACAGTCCCTGCTCCCTTTACTAGAACAACCACATGCAGACTGGGCTGCCTATTGGTTACATCTGAGCCCCTAGGTCCTCTCCCTGCACGCTCTTTGGTTGGTGCATATTTCTCTGATGACCTCTGGGCCCAAATTTGTTGGCTCTGTTGGTCTTCTTGTAGAACTCCTGTCCCTCTGGTTTCTTCTGTCACCCACTCTTCCATAAAACTTCCTGTGCTCTTCTCAAAGTTTGGCTGTGGGTCTCAGCATCTGCTTCCATTCCCTGCTGGGTAGAGTCGTTCAGAGGACTTGAACGAGTTTTCTAAGCTCTTGAAAACATCAGTATTAATACCTTATTTCTTTGTTGATTGCATCCAGTTGTTCTTGAAGCATCATAGCTAGAGTCTGGGCATCAGAATGACCACTTGGAGAGAGCAGATCCATTGAGCTAAAAATTGTCTCTCTGTCATCATCATCAATATCGGACATTTCAGTGTCACTTTCGAATGGGTGGCTGCCTAGTACTCCAATTTGCTGAGTTCTGTTCCATTCATGATCTCCAAGAGATTTAACCTGAATGATAAGTCGACAACTGAGATAATCATATTAAAAAAATAACTACTCTGAAAACTGACAACTACAACATCAGAAAATGTATGCATGCCTTCATAACTGCCCAGTCAAATGCAGACTGCATAGCAATATTTTAATTTAATGGTTCAATAAAATAGTTCCTGACACCTTATGAGATGGCAAGTATTAATTGTTTACTTACATTAATGTTTCAGCAGGAACAGATTTCATAAATTTACATATAATTTATATTCAACCAGCTTTCAAGGTGGCAATCATTTTTAAGCTTTTACACTTGCAACACCTTTTTTCCCCCCAGATTTCTAAATATAACTCAAGCATTTTCATTTCTTATACTAATTAGACACACCTACACTTTTCTTATGAAAAGATGAGCACATGAATATTACCAGGTAGTATACTGAATTATAATTGTCTTCTCAAAATTCACTTAAAAGGTCTGAACATAATATTACTTCCATTACTGAAAAACAACATAATTTTATCTCTGTTGTCATGTTCATTTTTACCCTCTCCACTAAACTTTTAACACAAACATGGTAATTTTAATGGTTGATGTTTTTATCTTAACAAAGTATTTTTTTTACTTGAGAGTTTTGAGTAATCAACAGATCAATTATTTTGCCAACCATGACCCCAAATAGACAGGCCTTAGAATTTTTTTCTCTTAGTATAATTAATTTCACTACTTTGGTCATTCAAATTGCATTATATGAAAGATAAAATCGCATTTTGAGGTATATTGAATTAATGGCTACAGACCCAAAGTAACATTTGTGTTACCTGTTATTTTAATACCAAAGAAAACAAATTTATTTCTTTACAAGTAAGAAGAAAAGAACTGAGACTCTCTTATCTTTTATGTCCATTTATATGTTCATGTTTTTCACAAATAGTTGATGCTACTGTGATGTTTTAATTTACAAGTGACCTATTTACGATAATTATCAACCAAAAATATTAAGTGCCTATTAAGAAAAAAACAGAATTTTGAATAAAAAAATGATTGTACAGGGATAGAGAGATTGCTCAGCAATTAAAGGCTAGGCTCACAAACAAAAATGAACAAAATATACTTAGGGTAAAGAGGAGGGTTTTTTTTTTTTCACCTTTTATACAGCTACATTGATTATACAAAAATATGACTTAAAAGTTTGTTACGTCCACTGAATCTCTAAAATAAGTTTGCCTAAAGAAGACCTGCACAGTGACAGCACCAGGTACTATGACAGCTTGGATAGGGGAGATCCACAAGACCCTCATAAGCTAATGAAATAATGGCTGCTGAGAGAGAACCAGTCTTCTCTTGGGAAGTCTTTTGATGATTTCTCTAATCCCAGGAAATCAGCCCTACGTATACACATACCTCAGCAAGTTATAGTTATAAATGTGTGTGCATATAGATATATCAGTTAGGGTGCCATGAGCTTCTGAAGGAGTAAGAGTGATTGAGGAGGAGTTGAAGAGAAGAAAGGAATAAGGGAAATGATACATGTACAGTACTCATATCTGAAATTGACTATAGAATTATAAATTATTTTATACTGTTCTAATCTTCATTAGTCTGTATGTTTCATATATGTTCTATAAAGAGGGTGACCTATCTTAAGACTAGCTATCCTGGGTCTCTTATAATAATTCAATAATGGAATCAACAGGCTGCTTTGTATACACACATACACATATGTAGTCATAATAATTAATGAAGAGATCATGAATCTGAGAAAGAGTAGGGAACACAGGAAGGGTTGGATCAGAGAGAGGCAGTGGTGGGCATGATGGGAACACAGTATAGATGTACACCATTTAAAAACTAGATGAAAACAAATTACAGATTAAAAAGGCAGAGTAGCCGTTTATCGGGAACAGGACTCCACCGTCCTGTGGCTCCTTTAAAGGGTGTTTTTAAAATAGTAAATATTAGCAAAACATTTTATTAATTTTAGATAAAAATATAGCTGCCAGCAATATTTCGTATCCAAGCATACCTAATATCCATTTGCTTGGCAATATAATTGTTAAGACATGGAATCTGTCATCATCTACATCTAGACCCAATTTTGAATCGGTCATTGTGCTGGCTCTGTAATGTGGAATGGTTAATCTTTTGGTGCTTAAATCTTAAAATTTGTATAAAAGTTTCACACAGCTAATAATGGCAAATAAATAAATAAATAAATACACAGGAAAGCTCTGGTACATGTTAGATGCCTTACATTAGCTAATTTTAAAATATATCATTTTCTATCCTCAAAACCAACATATTTATTGCCTGTATTTGAGATTCTCTTCTAGTAGAAATTCTCTCTAGAACAATACCATATATTTAGCCAAAATAACTAATGCTCAAAGAAAACAATTACCTTTGGCTCATCTCTTCTCACACCCATACGGCCTCTCCTTGGTCTTCGTATCACTTTAGTGGTTCTGTAATCAGACTGACTGTCCACAAGGGACCCAACTGAATACCTCAACTCAGCCGAGGTGTCTAGATGTGTTCTGGAAAACAAACAAAGATATCAAGTCTCGCAAATTAAATTTACAACTAAATGCTTCTAAAATATGAATAAGGCAGATTCTCTCAAGCAAATAAACTTCAAGAGAGAAGAGTTTTATTATTGTTATGTTCTTGGACATGTGTTTCAGATGGTGCAGTAAAATTTCATTTTTGTGGGTAAAGTTCATGATCTCATTTTCTGCTACCTTATAACCTTGTTATTTCTAATTTATTTATTTACTTATTTATTTATTTTACAATTTATTCACTTTGTATCTCAGCTGTGGTATCCTCTCTCATCTTCCCTCAACCCCATCCTCCTTACCTCTTCTTCCCCTATGCCCCTCCCCTAGTCCACTGATAGGGGAGGACCTCCTGCCCTTCTATCTGACCCTAGCCTATCAGGTCTCATCAGGATTGGTCACAGAGGAAGATGCTTCAGTCAGTTCTTATTATTTTCAGTGTTCTACTATGATGAAGCATCCTAACATTAATAGTCAAATTCTATTGATTTCAACTGTAGATATCATGTATGGTCTTACAATTTATTGCAATATTTTTAATGCTTCATGTTGTACTTGTGGAAAATGTACCATTCAGAACTTTTATGTTTTATAAATTATAGAGAAATTCATTAACATTTTTAGAACCTACAGTGTTCAGTTGTCCATCTTAGGAAAACACTAAAATTCTTGCTTCACAGTGAATAATCTTATTGTAGTAATTAGCTAGGATTTTAGTTTGGAGTAAATCATTATTACAAGATGAAGACAAATCCTGGTAATCACACTCAATGCTGCAATTTGCTTAGAGATGAAATAGGTCTAAAATTACCATTGAAAAATATCACCACACAGTTTTTAACAAACACTGTAATAAGGTATACTGCAATTGCAACATAAGAGTCAGGCACACTGTCTGTGTGTAGACTTAAAGCAAATTCGACTTATTCCTGTAATCATAATGATGGTAACAAAAGTGATTTGGTGCTGTCACAAAAAATGAAACCACAGATTATCATTAGGAGGTGTTTTCTCTTCAACCTGAGGTCTGGCTGAGGTGGCCCCCTCTCTGTTAGCCAACTTTGATATTAGAGATAAGCATTATATATATTTGTCAAGATTTATAAAGTTTGGATGAGCTCCAGCAGTTTGCAGTAGTAGGATGTGATGACGTAACTTGCTAAAGACCTAGTTTTACCAGATGCTAAATTAGATTAAATGAAATAAGGAATCGTTCTTCAAACAGAGGATGCATATTGTTATGACAATGAACACGGACTGAATGTCAACCTGTCAGGTATTGAATGAGTCACACATAAAAGGAAACTAACCAAGCCATACTCAGAAATGACATAACTCTTGGTCTTCAGTCTCTTGGGTAGACATTTGCATTTTGCAAACATGCAGATTAAACTTTAGTCACAATTATTGTCTCAGAAAGATGTACCTTCCACACAGTGATGATGTTATCAGTTCTAGTGAGCCAATGAGTGAAAGGATAGAATTATGATCCACAAACGACCTACCCCAACAGAGCCAAGGTCCGTATCACCAATGGCTACTTTGGGTGTCACAGTGGAGTTTCTGACACTACAATTTCTTGATTTGTTTTGTTTTGTTTTCTCTGAATTTTATCATTTTAAACATTGTGAAACAAGGAAAATTTCACACATCAACATTGTGCCTACAACACCTTGATGTCCCCTTGAAGTCATTATAATTTAGGACTTGTTACTGCTCAGAATCATGTTAACTACTTGCTCCTTCCTGCCCTTCTCCATCAAGCTTGACTGAATAGCATTCAGTTCCTTCAATAGCTCACACTTTATTTCATATCTGAGACTTTGAACACACTGTTGTTTCTGCTAGAACAGTTTCTTAACACTTTTATATAGCTAGCATTGAGTTTCAGCTTTAATGTCCAATTGCCAAATACTATTCTATTTTTTTTTCTTATTTCATCTTTGCAAGAGTCCACAAAGCAGCATCCCACGGTTTCCTTTCAGCAACATGTTTTAACACAACTGAAACCCTAGTGCATCTCTGTTTGACAAATAAAACATGGCAAATAGATCCCTGGAGCCAACACCAGTCTAGAAGAGGCATTGCACAAACTTCATATAAAAATTTTTGCTTGCCTCTCAACTTTTTGTCACCTTTTTTAGCTTGATCTCTAACAACAACAAAAAAACCCAACAACAACAAAAAAACAGAGGCAGTGTCTCTACTCTATTTAAATTTTCAAATCATTTTGTACATAACTTATGAAAGAGTTTTAGGAAGTCTAGATAAGTTTGAAAAAAAAGTCTTTCACTCCTTTAAACAATGATTTGTATGGATTTTCAATGTAACTGTATTACCAAATTTTATAAATGCTTACCTGTGATATGACTGTGAAATAATTATCCTTTTCTAAGAAAATTCATTTGAAAAGTTAGTGTGATGACCTGGATATATTAATTACACATATATATTTACATGAAAATATATGGTGAGAATCTGAGTATGAAAAATTATTTCCCATACTAAATGGCAAACATGTCAATCTGAAGTCTAGGAATATGGATTCTTTAATACATGGTCTTGTAACCACCTCTTACTTCCTTGAATAAATGATTTTTCTGGTATCAACAATCTTTTCTGTAGATGAAGGCCATGATTTCAGGCTATCAGGAGATCTCACTATACCAATGGAACATTTTATATTTTAAAAATATAAATATAATATTTTAAATAGATATTTTTAAAACCCTATTTCTGAGACATAATTGAAAAGAAATATGGACATGGCATTTGGACATATTAGAATATAATTGATGTGTTGATAAGACTTTGATTTATTTATGCATTGATTCCTATGATAGTTCAGCAGCTATTCTCTTTATTGTCATCATCATCACCATTATCATCTTTCTCTCACATTCTGTGGACACATATCAATAATTTAGTCATATAAATGATTTTGGAGGTATCTTTGTGGACACAGCACTGTACTGTATTTCACGTACTAAACTCAATTTAAAAACACTTCACTATTGAATATTTTGTTAATTTATAGTTATTTTGGAAAGAGTAGACAACTCTTCAGGAATATTTTAATATTTATTTTATTATTCAATGATAATATTATTGAATGTAAAAATAGTCTGCATGTATGTATTTGACAGGTGTACATGCATGGTACAAATGAAAGAAAGTCAAATGAGGGAGTCTGATCCCCTTAAACTCGAGTAACATAGGGTTTAGGGAAACCCATGGTTTCCAGATGAATCTTTATCTCTGCAGAAGCAACAAATGCTCTTAAACCACTGAGCTCTCTCTCCAACTGGGTATATAATAAGGGAATACGGAGGGAATAGGATAGGTAGTTATGAATAGATGAAAAGGAGGTACTGGATCAAGTGAGAAAGACAAGTGTAGATGGAAATGAGGGAGGAAATATAGCGAGAGACAGATAAATTAAGAGCCACATGAGGAATAGTAAAAAATGTAATACAGTAAAAGCTTCATATTATATTTGAAGGTTATATAAATGAAATTGCCAAATACTGTGGAGACAGATCCCTAATGTACAATTTTGTCACCAAATGAAGTTTTCAGTATTTGGTTTGGGCTTCATTTCATTGAGTTGGTGGCCAATATCTTCCTATGAGAACCCATGAACAACCCAGGCTGTTGCCAAAACTATAGATAAATTGCTTTCCACAAGCTTACAGCAAGTCCCTATTGCTGAAGACAATGCCTACACAACTTATTAGATATGGAGAAGGTGAACTGGTGCCTACCTAGAAACTGTATCCACGGGTGCTAGCATCTTTGATATAGGAAGGTACTCTGCACATTGCCAAAGAAAAAAATGTACCACCAACCCAGCTTTAAAAAAAATACCTTCGATCTACAATGGAAGAGTAGCCAGTGTTCTTAAATGCTGAGCCATTTCTCCAGGGGAAACCCGCACCCGCACACACGAAATGCTAGGGAAATGGCAGAACAAAGATTGTGGGGATAACCAACCAATATCTGATTTGATTTAAGACCACTTCATGATTTGGAACTCAGACCTGATGCTGCTTCACTGATAAAATATCAGAGACTGTATAGATTTCATTATGTTTATCATATCTTATAGGTCTATATAAGTGAGTATATACCGTGTTTGTCTTTCTCCTTCCGGAATATTTCACTCAGAATGATGTTTTCTAGATCCCACCATTTGCCTGCAAATTTCATGATTTCCTCCTTTAGATAATCAAGAGAGCGGACATGGGGTAAGATGATCAATCCTCGTTTAGAAAGTCAGATGGGATGTGCATTGAACGCATGACAGGAGTCTACTGAGCACATCTGAAAGCCTCTAACTAGCAGTGTTTTCAAAGCAAAGACTCATGACCAAAGCTTTGGCAGAGTACAGGGAATCATAAGAAAGAAGGGGAGTTAGTCTGATGGGGAAAGGATAGGAGCTCCACAAAGACCAAATATATCTGGGCACAGGGTCTTTCCTGAAACTGACATTCAACCAAGGACAATGTGTGGATATAACCTAGAACCTCTGCTCAGATGTAGCCTGTGGTAGCTCAGTAACCAATTGGTTTCCCATAGTGAGGGGAACAAGGACTATTTCTAACAGGAACTCAATGAAGATACCTGATAAAACAGGATCAGATGAATGTGGGGAGGTCCCCCCCTATCAGTGGACTTGGAAAGGGGCACAGTGGTGATGAGTGAGGGAGGGAGGGACTGGGAGGGAATGAGGGTTCGGGGCACGGCTGGGATACAGAATTAATAAAATGTAACTGATAAAAATAAAAAAAAAATATCAGAGACTGGATAGTACATGGGCCTAAGGTAAAACCCAAAACTACTGTTCTACAGGAAGAAATAGCAATAAAATGACTTTAATGACATTCTGCTATAATCATAGACCAGTTCATTGCTCAGCAATAAGAAGAGAATCTTCTTTCTAAAGCAGATGGCAATTAATACAGAGACTACAGCCTCTCTATATTCAGTGTGAGAATTCCAAGGTTTTCTCCCTAAATGGGATGTATCCATCAAGTCCTTCCCCTAATGGCTCAGGGAATCCTATAGAAAAGGAGGTAGAAAGGGTGTACTGAACATACACTACTAAATATGCTAAGAAAACAAAACTCTCTAACACCAACAGGATAATACATACAGAAACTCAGAGAGACTGAGGTATGTACTGGTCCTTACTGTATATACTATGGCTTCCAGTTTAATGTTTTTATGGGATTCCTGAGTGTGTGAGCAAGTGGTTGTTCTGAACATCTCCATATATTTCTTGTGCTGTTTCATGTGCATCTTTCATTTTGTTTGTTTGGTTCTATTCTGATGTGTTAGTTTTTGTTTTGTCTTATTATATTATATACATTTGTCTCTTAGAAGCCATTTTGTTTTCTAATTAGAGAAAGGGGATGGATGCAGATGGGAGGAGAGGTGCAGAGGAAATGGATGGCATAAATGGAGGAGGACTAAATCATAATCAGCATATATTATGTGGCAAAAATAAATTTTCAATATAAGATAAAAGATAATTTTATAAAAACTAAAAGCTAATGTTTCCTCTTGAAGTACAATGCATTTTATATGTCTTCTCATTTTTTATTTAAGAATTACTTCTGCATTTATAACTTAGACACAGTACACAAAAGATTTTCAGTTATATTTTGAATGCATATCTTCAGAGGATTTCTAAATTAGTTAGTTATCTTTGAATTCAGAATCTAATATCATATATTAAATTATTACAATGTCTACTGAGAAATATGAGATGTTTATTTTGTGTGAGGAAGCATTAAAATATAAGAAAATTTACATTGTTCTTTGCTTAACCATAAAGTAAACAACATTTAACTTATTGTTACCTTGATATAGTGGGTTCAATTAGAGAGCCAGTTCTCATTTTCATTTGGTCAAGTTCAGATCTTAACTTCTCAATTTCTTCTGCTAGTCTTTCCTAAAAATCAAAAGGTAGTTACTCAGATGATGGTCACATCCAATGTATCAGCAATAAATTATAAATAAACACTCATAAATATTTAAAAAGGAAAATATGAATATTTATTGAAGAACACTACATATAATCAGAAAATATACTTGTGTTTACTTTTCAAAATAAATATGCCATCAACAGAAGTCAACAATAATACCTCTATTTCTTTGTGTTTATTAATCCTAAATATTGGCAAATTTTATGAGATTATTAAGATCATGAATACTTACAGATATTTCATATCAAATGCAAAAGTGAATGTGATGGCAACTCTTTTCATTTTCAACTTGACTACAACTAGAATTAACTAAAAAGTCCAAGATCTGTTTTCATCTTTGAAATACTTTTTTAATTAATTTGAAGTGAGGAGACCCACTTTTATTCCAGAACTTTTGAGGGTGTAAGATATTTAATCCTGAATTTTTGAGGTGGAAGGTACAGCTTCAATCCAGGCCACCTCTGTTTCTGTCAGCCTACATGAAAGACATGTAAGAAGGAAGCTTGCTCTTTGCAGGCTTTCTCTTGCAAATTCACTTTTTTTTCTTGTCATTAGAGCCTACTTCTTCAGGATTCCAGTGTGTAGTGAAGACCAGCTGAGACTTTCAGCCTTGTGAACTGAATTACTTTATTTTTGGACCTTCTATTTATAGGCAGCCGTTTTGTTGTACCATATATTGTAAGCCATTGTAATAAATCCTCTAGCCACATATGTGTGTGTGTGTGTGTATATATATATATGGATATATATATATATATGGATATATATATATGGATATATATAAAAATAAATATGCAAATACATATATTTCAAAGGAACCCAATATTCCAGTAAATAATGAATAGATAAAGTGTATTTATGATTGGAAGATTCAGCATGAAGGAAAGTCTGTCAATAACCTAATTGCAATCTTGTTTGTGTTTCTCTATATATAATTATTTCAGACTAGTATTAAATACCTCAGAGTGTAAGTTTGTGAAGATTGGAGTTGTCTCACAGCTATTCAGTAAATACTCATTAAATTACTTCATAATGTTTTTATTTGATTTTAATGTGTGTGTTTTGAGTCCTTAGTTTCTATAAATTCTCTCCCAGTAGCCAACTCTTACATTTTGTTTGATTCATATTTCTTTTCCTACCACACTGTAACTGGGTTTAATGAGAATGATCCCCTTAGGCTCAAATATTTGAATGCTTAGTCTCCAGTTTGTGGAACTGTTTAGGTTGGGTTAGGAGGTGTGGCCTTTTTGGAAGAAGCATGACATTGGACATGGGCTATGTGGTATCAAGAGGGCACAATATTCCAGTTAGTTGTCTTTTTTTTTTCTTCTTTGTGGATCAGATTTAAACTCTCAGCTCCTGCCCCAACGCCACGCCTGTGCTAGCTTCCAGGTACCACAGATGATCATAGACTCACTTTTTGGAACTGTAAACCCTAATAAACTCTGTCCTTTATAACTGGCCTTAGGCATGATATCTCTTCACAGCAATAGAAAAATAGCTAACACAGTGGCATTTACTTTTTTGTGACATTTACTTTTTATGTTCTTTATATTTTCAGGACCTCAATCTTATTTACTCTAAGTTTCTTTGACAAATTTCTAAATTATTTATCAAATTCAGTATCTTTGGCATAAATTCTTTGGCAAGCATATCATTTTAAAACATATGATTAATTAAATATATAATTTGCTTTAAACAATTTTTATATAATTACTTAATTTCATTATTTTCAGAAAAAATATTAACTGAGTTTCTCTTCTGTGCACCTATGTGTACAATGAATGCATGGTCTTTTCTTAATGTACATTGGTAGAAAAGACAACAAATAAATACATACATAGAATGTAGATTTAGTAAAATTATTACTGTATTAAGGGAAAAGGTAAGTATGGAAGACATTAAATCATTGTAAAACTCTTTGGCCTTTTACTATGAGTAGTAAAAGGGGTAAATGTGAGAAATCTTGGCAGAGAAGCATTGTAGCATGATGACTGCATAGCTCTGAATAAATGCTTGCATAAAATTGGGGGCAAGGAAAAAGGAAAATTATTTGGAGTTCTCTAAAATTATATCAGCAGAGTCATCGGATGGTCATGAATGTTCACTGGGACAAAAATGGATAGATTTTTATTATGTTTTGATGATATAACTTACAGAATTTATCTGTTAGGTTTGACAAAGTAAATATTACTTTGAAACATATGTATATTCAAATAAATAATTTGCTTGAAATATTTTCTTGTTTAATTACTTAATTGTATTGTTCGGAAAATTGTTCACTGAGTTTTCTCTTCTGTGTACCTAGTACATAATGAATGCACTGCCTGTCCTTAATGTACATGAGTAGATATTGTTTATGTTTACTAATGGGGGCGGATGTAATTTACTCAGAAAATCACTGGTCATGTTGGCCAGGTTAGGTGGCAGTAGTTTCTGGTGTGTGTGAACGCCTTGCAGGTGGGTAACGCTGTGCAGAAGGGTAACGCTGTGCAGAAGGGTAACTCTGTGCAGAATTGACATGTTGGATAAGAATTTTTGTGTCCAAATGGAAACATGAGTTGGCCCAGAAATATAAAAATGTCTTCCTGTACAAGTACCCAGTAGGTGATCTAAATTAGGAAATGCTTAAGCAGAATTGACATTGGAAGTAGAAAAAGACAGGGAACAGGACAAAAGCCCTCCACACATGCCCTCTGAAAAACTCTTCTCATGGGGGTATCGAGGCAGATGCTGAGAGTCATAGCCAAACTTTGGGCAAAGTTCAGGGAATCTTATGGAAGAAGGGGGAGAGAGAAAGACCTGGAGGAGACAGGACCTCCACCTGGAGACTAAAATAGCCAAAAATTCTGAGCACAGGAGAGCCCAGCTGAGACTCACGAATCAACCAAGGACCATGCAAGAAGAGGACCTGTTCAGAGGTAGCCCATGGCAGCTCAGTCTCCAAGTGGGCTCCCTAGTGAGGGGAGGAGGGTCTGTCTCTTGCATGAACTCAGGGGCAGGCTCTTTGATCACCTCTCTCTTGGGAGAGCAGCCTTACCAGGCCACAGAATAAGACAATGCAGCCAGCCCTGATGTGACCTGATAGGCTAGGGTCAGAGATAGGGGAAGAGGACTAGGGGAGGGACATAGGTGGGGAGAAGAAGGGAGAGTGAGTCCAGAAGGAGATGATGGAGGGGGATGAAACAGGAATATAAAGTGAATAAGTTGTAATTAATAGTAATAATGATGATGATGATGATAATGATCAAAAGGAAAAAAATAAAAAAGAAATTCAGCAGATCAAATAAGCCTGTCAGGGACTGAACAAAAAGAGCTTCAGAAAGCAGTGTAAGTATTTTAGATTTCAAAGATAAAGTTAGGAAAAGAAAATGAGAGATGACTTGGGATGCAAAAGATATTGTGGGTTGTGATCCTAGTTATTTGAGTGGACGTTTGAACAAGGTGTGCTGAGATCAGTGAGTGTACTTAGCTGTATGAAACGATAATCCAAAAATGATCCATGACCTAGGAATACGTTCTATGGAGACGGACATTAACAAGGACATAATGCATGAGATGACTTGCAATGTTGGTTGCTTGGACAGGATGCTGAAGCTATAGGCTTGAGTAGGTGCTGGGGAGTAGGCACTGAGGATCTTGCCAGAAGCACACAGAACTTTAAATAACTTAACACTGCATAACAAGATCAAGTCCAAAATTCACAATCTGGCCATAACTACTGCACTGAACATGTGATACTTCTTGCAAAATTCTGATGATTCATCTAGTCTTTCATGTTTGGTTCCTCTGTGCTGTCAGGTAAAGTCCAGCCTCCTCCACCTGGACCACTCGCTGCTCACTGAATGTGTCTGAGAGCCTATTGAAACATTGTCTCCACTGGGCAGCCTTTCTAAGCCCTTCAGTGATAATGTGATGCCGTCCTTCAGCGACCTGCAACAGTGCTCTACTCTATGCATCATAAAAGCATGGGCCTCCTGACTGTGGAACCAAATGATGACTGTTTTCAAATTATCACAACATGCATTGTAGTCTATAAACTTGTTAAGTTTTCTTTTCCAGTCATATTTTCAGTACCTTTTACATTATTGTAGTGCTATCAGATTTTTAATACTTTCTTCCTCCCTCTTTTGCCTCCTTTCGTTTTTTTAACTCTCTTCTTCTTCTTTTTTTTTTTTTTTTTTTTTTTTTTTTTTTTCCTTTTTTTTTTTTTTTTTTTTTTTTGATTCATTCCTTTTCACCCTGCTTGTTCTTTATTTCTTTCTGGGTGTTTCCAATACACACATAGAGGATGTACATCAAATGGCATTTTAAATGAAAATTTAAGGGAACAAGGCTAATGAAGTAGGAAGCTACGTGTTACTATTTCAGCTCTGAAGATTTTATAACCCATGTTATGTTAGCCTCTTAGGCCAACTTGAATGGCATTGTCAACCTACAACATGAACGGCTAATCCTCACCAAACTCCTGACCAACGTTAAAGCATCACACTTATGAATAACGCCCCCCCCCAAAAAAAAACAGCATGTACCAATGGTCATGCTGTGTGTTCTGTGCTTAGGAGGTCAGCAGCACCTTCTAATCTTGCCTGATTCTTTAGTCACATCCCGAGTCCCTGAAGCCTTCTTTATATCATCAGTATACTATGACCTCTACCGTCTGTGGCTCACTGGACTGACCTTTGGTTTCTGCCATTCTGAATCACTATTTGCAAAGTACGCGTCTTCTCTTATATTTTCAAACACCTCAGAAATGAGATAATACCAGGAAATATTTAATGACATAACTGTATAATAGGTACTTAGTATGTTTTTATAGTGATAACTCCTCAAATCACAAAATTTAGAGAACATATATTTTTTTATTTTATTTCTATAAGGTTCAAACCAGTGCAAGATCATATTGATTAGTGGAGATATTGATTAATAATAATTTAAAACTAAAATTAGTTGAGTTTCCAGAATGCTAATGTTCAGTGCGTTAATGCTAAAAACTTCTTAATTTCTGCCTAAATGCATTCTTTGCTATAAACATAGAAGTTAAAGTTGTTTTAAAATCTAACACAAAATTATTTTTATCATACTTATTTTGTAATATATTCATTAACGAGAATAAGATAAGTGGGCTTCCATAATACCTTATCATGTAAAGATTCTTCAAGATTTTTTCTGAAGGTTTCTGATTCTTGAATCAAAACATTCTATGGAAAAAAGAAAGATGCAATATGCTGAAAATATTTAAAATGTATGTGAATACTCTAACACTCCAGAGCCTCTTACTGACTACTTCCTTGGTAAATCTGTTTCCTGGTTTCTATGGAAACCAAGTTCCACTGAAATCTTCAAAAGTGACACTCAACATTTTGCAAAATAAATTATTTAAATGAGAAATGCTATTTTGCTCTACTTGGATAGATAAACAATGTAAATATTACCCTCTGAGCTGTTACTCTGATTTTTCACAAACTTTATTTTAGATGGGAAATAAGCGATTCAACTGTTAGCCAGCTATGAGCAGTATGCTTTGATCTCCTAATTTGTCAACAAATCAAAATTTGTTAATATTTTGTTAAAACATTTTCCTAGTTTTTTCTTGCTTGTATGTCAATGGGAAATGCCTGAATAAGATAGTGAGTGAAATTCAGTTTAGATTTCTGAAATAATTTGTCCCCATGAGGTTTTTGTACCCTCTGGCTTAGCTCTGAAGTTGGCCACCAGCTCTAACAATTCTAACTGGTATAATAGGTTCCAGTTACTAATGTGACAAACATGATTCTGAATCAAATATTAGACTGACTGAAGCAAGTTTCTTGAAACAATGCAGTTGAAAATAGACATACCCAAGCCCCCCAATGCTAGCAATAATACACCTCTTGCTGCCATGGCCTCTCTCGTTGTTGGCTCTCAGGGTTGTTAGTTATCAGGTAGATTAAACACACAGTAGTCTCAAGTAAACCCATACTCATTATTTATTTTTCTCTCTGGTGTATATAACAAACGAGAAGGTAATTACAATTTTAATTACTTTTTATTACATGGCACAGCATATTTTGATACATTAGCTTCTTACAAACATACTGACATATGACGTTTATCATGTGCCATGCAGTTACTCATTCAATACACGATGTTATAGCATCTTATTGAAACTATTTACTCACTTCCTAAGACTGTCTCAGTGGTTTTAGACTAGGGAAAGTAGGTTGAATGCCTGACACAAACAGTGAGAGCAGCAGGCTAGAAAACAGCAACCTGGATAACATGGCGAAGCACCCCAGTGCTTCCCTCCCCGTCTGCAACTGTACCTTCTCTTCCAAGGCAGCCATTCTTTCCTTCAAGTGAAGTTGTAGGCGCTCATTGGATTCTGTCAGAAGCCTGTCCACAGTATCAGATAATCTTTTATTATGTTCCTCATTCATTTTCTCTCTTTGTCTAGCCTTACATTTAAGAAAAAGAGAAAATATATTTGGCATGAAAAAAAAAAACACTCACAACTGTTCGAGCTTAATTTTATAATTGTGTTGGTTTTACGCTGAATATAATTTTATGCAAATTTTTTATTAAATTTGTAACAACTGTTTTTTTCAAATGCCTAGAACATAACCATATGATTTTAAACACAGCTTCTAAATTACAACGCAACCAGTCCTGATGAGACCTGAGAGCCTAGGATCAGATAGTAGGGGAGGAGGACCTCCCCTATCAGTGGACTAGGGGAGAGACATAGGAGGAAAAAAGGGAGGGAGGGTGAGGCTGGGAGGAGACAAGGGAGGGGGGCTACAGCTGGGATACAAAGTGAATGAATTATAATAAATAATAAATAGATAGAAATTGTTAAAAGTATGCTTTCCTTTGATATGCATTTTGTTAATTAAAACACTAATGATGAATGGGAAAGTTTCATACATACTCTTTGAAGTTCTTGATTCTTCTCTTCAAGTTGACCCTCTAGGTGTCTCATACGTTCTTCAATATTTCCATGTCTCTCTTCAGCCTGTTAAGAAATATGAATAGTAGACCTAAAGTGTAAGATGAGTTAATTCTTCCCATATTAATAAACAGAAATAAAATGTAAAGCAAGCTACTACCAACTGCCAACATAGTTTCCAAAAAATAAACTTTCTTTAAACAGGCAGCTGAACAGCATTGCTTGAAATGTGTCAGCTAACAAAGGCCTGTTAACATCCAAGCATCAGCAAAACACTGGAGTCATTTATGAGCAATGAAATCAGCCAGATGTAACATGCAGACTGTGCGTGGTTTGAACACAAACCTGCCACTGTCCAGTCTTAAGCCCCTGAAGCACTGAACTGCACAGATGGTCGATTATCAATAAATAAAAGTAACATAATTTTTATAAATAAAAAGAAAAAAAACTTAGATGGATTCTATTTAGCGATAGAAAGTAAAGTCCAGTAGGACTACCTTCCTACGTATGGAGATCATTTCTTGTAGTTTAGCTTCCATAACATATTGATAATCATCAGATGAGGTAGAAGAGGTTGGATCAGACTAACAAGTCAAGGAAAAGGAGAGGGACAAAATTGAAAAAATCAGAACTAAAGACACTGACACCAAACAGAACATAGTACAGAATGCTTAAAATAAAAGTGACAGCAAATTCAATACTTTAATCGACAAAACTTTATGTAGAAAGAACTACTTTGGTATCTAGTGAAGATAATGCAGTTAATGGTTATAAATGGAAGACAATGATATGCTCAAATAAAAAGCTGTGAACCTGAGGTATGGAGGGTTAGTGACAGCTGGCCGTGAAGGACCACTGTACAGGATGAGTTAAAGCAACTCTGGAAATGACATAATGTAATAACTGGAATTTTGAGAAATGAAACACTTGAATGTCTCTGATAGATATGTAGTCACTTGTCTTTTGTTTTTTCATGTTACTTGAAAAAAAAAAAACTGATATAAACCTTGCATTTCCACATTGAAAACAGTTCTTTGCTATGACTCGGGGGTTTCGTATTTGGATCAGGAGTATATAAGGCCTCGTATGCAGACCTCAGAAGGAAAACTAAGCCGCAGGAGGTGTTAGTAGAAAAGTTCTTCAATTAAAGCAAGGTTGAGTTTGCTCAGCAAAAGTGGTCCAAGTAAGAGATGACTCCTGTACCCAATGCACATTGCCCAAGGCCACAATGGTCTTATTCTCAAGCATAATTTAATTTTTTTAAAATTAAAACTTCTCTGTTTATAAGGAGATAATTATGTCTTGCGGACAAGAAACTTTTGTTGAATGCTCAGAAATCACACTAAAGATCACACCAAGGTGTATCTACATTAATTTGTTGCTATGGAAACAAAATAGTTCCCAGGGTGCGTAGGAAGCACAGAGCCTTTGTGAGTTAAAGATTGTCTAGGGCTGGGGTTAGTTGCATGTCTTGTCAAGATACCACAAGTGTAGCCTTAACCCATGGCACTTTGCTGAGAGCTGAATTATATTAGCATGTTATGCAGAAGTACTTACAATACTACATCAAGATTTTAATTATAATCACAAGTTAAATAATTATGACACCAAAACATTATGTCAGCAATACAATTTTAACTATATTGGCTCATTCTGATATGTGAAAATTATTTTAAACTAGTTTAGGATTATAAGCAAATACTGCATGCAGTAACTGAAAAGAAATAGTAATAAGTTAATATACATTTGTTCTACTTTGTACAACAAACTCCAATTTACTCTAAGGAGTGGCAATGAACATTTCAAATCTGATGTATTAGTATAAGTTATGTTTTTATCATTCGCATCTCTGAGCATTTTCCCTCATAAATTGGTTTTATAAACATGGATCACCACAGTTTCCTCCCCAGTGTCATACACAGGTTTCCAAATAGAAACAATGAAAGCTACCATGATCTTCAAATAGAAGCAAATGAAGTTTGTATTATTTAACTATTTTCATTGTTTCAAATTTTATTCGTATGTGTGCTTCTGTGTGTGGGTTAGCGTGTGTGACTGCAATGTTGTGGAAGGTAGGAAGAGGGTGGCAGATAAATGGAACTAGGTTTTCAGGTGATAGTGAAAGCTAACGGATCTGATTGCTGTGACCTGAATCAAGGTCTTCTATATGCAATCTTTCTATTGCTCTGATTCTATACCGTTTAGAAATTCCAAGTCCCACCAAGGAAAAGTACAGATGATTGGTGAATAGGTTGTTGGAATTCTGGGACCTAAATTTGTAATTGAGCCTGTATATTTTATGCAGGTTTAAGTTATTAAAAATAAGTAAGTGACTGATTCAGAAGAGTGCTGTGAATATGTGAACTTCTAGAAGTTTCTTCTTAAAAAATACAAGTTCTTTAACATTTTTAAACCTTTTCATGTTTTTTTCCTTCACTAAAGAACTTGCAAAACCATTCAGAAGATGCTTCAGATTCAAAACACACATTCTGCCATTTCTAAATTATGTTATTACTGAAATGCTTCATTAGTACTAAAATGAATGAAATGCCTCATAAAACTCAAGAAGAGTTATGTTCTACTTGAGGAAATGTGGATTTTAATTAAACAGTAGGTATAACAAATAATAACATTGGGAGTCCAGAGTGATCTGGACATATCAAATTTATTTTTATTTATGGCCATTAATTGAGAATTCCTTCTAAAAGGTTTAAACAAGCTTTACCTACTTTGCATCTCTAGCTAGATGATTAAAAAAACAACACAGTCCTATAATCCAAACAACAAATCCAGTCATCATCTCTGACACCAGGAGTTTTACCCAACACTACTGTGCTGTGTTGCTCTTAGACTTGTACAGCACAATTGTAGCAGCTGACACAAGCCCAATAATGAAGAGTCAATCTTCTTCTATTTGCCCATAAGGAGTTTACCTTGGTTTCACTCTTTGAAATAGGGAAATCTCAAATGAGTTAAGATTTTAGCAAAAAAAGCAGAGTGCCATTGTTAGTGTCAGGGGTTGCCCTCTACCCTGGGGTGGGTCTCAGGTTGGGCCAATTATTGTTTGGATTTTCCTTCTATCTTTGCTCCCTCCTTATCCTTACACTTCTTGCAGGCATGGCAATTTTGGGTTCACAGGTCTGTTGGTAAGTTGTTGATCCCCTCCTTCCACTAGTCCTACCTGGCTAGGCTGTGGTCACTTCAGTCTTCATGTCCCCTCCCTGTTAAAAAAGCTAGAATCACACCCATATCCTCCCAGGCGCCTACCCTGCAGCAGGCCTCCAGCTTGACCACGAGATGCCCCTCTACAGTTTCTCTTCTTGTGCCCAGCCCTCTCACCTCCCACCCCATACTCCCCACATGTGATCCCCACCCCATCCTTGTTTCTGCATTCCACCTCCTGCCCAGTTTCCCTCTGTTCATTCACTTCTGCTGACAGGAGCCTAACTTGGCTGTCTTCTGGAAGGCTCCAACCAGACAGAGCTAGGGTTTGCAGCCAAGCATGGGGTAGAATTATGGGGGTCTTGAGAAGTGTTGGGGAACGATGGAAGGATCTGGAGGGGACAGGAACCTCATAAGAAGACCAACAGAGACAACCAACCCAGTCACTTGGAGGCTTTCAGAGACTGAGACATCAACCAAAACATGCATGATTTGCACCTAGGCCCCCTGCACACATGTAACCGAAGGGCAGCTTGGTCTCAAATGGGGTGCTTGTCAAGTGGGCAGGGATGGGGGCGCTGGTTCTAACATGGACTCTATTGCCTGCTTTTGGAGCACTTCGTCCTGGCAGGACTGTCTTGCTCTTAGCCACAGGGGATGAAGAAATGCTCAGTCCTCTTGTGACTTGATATGCTGGGGAAGGTTAATAAGGGTGGGGTGAAGGGTCTTCCCATTTCTGAGGGAAAAAAAGAGGATAAGGGGAAGGAGGGAAAGCGCTGGGACTGAGAGGAGGGGAGCATCTATGGGACGTAAAGTAAATAAACTAATATAAAAAGTTTAAAGGATTTTAGCAAAATAATGACAGAAATCATTGAGAAGAATGTAAATACATTCAGAATGAAGAACAGAGTTAGTAAAGGAAAACCTTAAAAAAATGAAGTTATAGCTAGACAAAAATAAATACACACATTCAATTAAATACTTGATTAGTTGCTGGAATATCATTTAAAAACATAAGAGAAAGAAATCTGAGGCTTAAGCTAAGTAGACATTTTGTAATTTAGAGTAGTCAATAGCACAAAGAGTAAGAAAAAGACCACTGATAATAATGACGGTATATTGACTATGAAGTGAAATTCAAGGAAATTGAAACATTATTTAGAGTATCTCTGACCATTCTGAGTTATTCTATGATGAGGGCAAGATGGCTGAAGTCAGAGTGCTCAGAGGAACTGAGTCATCCTCAGTTCTTATGGACTCACTGTAGGATAACAGATATGACTTTAGTGGTTAAGAATCTACAAAACAAAACACTCTTCAGTAATATAAAAACTGTCATATACACCTGAAATACATTGTCACTAGAAAAGTTGTTGGAAGCCAAAGTGATGGGAAGCAAAGAATAAATTACACACTAGTAGAGCATTTAAAAAAAATGCTAAATGCTTTCTGAAATATTGAAAACTCAGAGAGCTCTGATTAAGGAAGTTTATTCACCATCGTAATTCCTTTTGTATAATAAAAAAAGTGTACCCTAATAAAAGTGATGAAGATTTGTGGGATGATGATAGTAATAACAGAGTCAATGTCTAGGGTTTCTATATCATAAAAGAATGATTTAGGACTATTTCATTTAAAGCCATGTAAATCTGTTAATACATTTTAAATTATATTTTATTATAAAGCTATCAAAGGATAACTTGTAGCAATGATTTAATGAATTATAAGATGTATTTCTTTAGGAAAAATTCTAAATTTTGTTATTTTGTTCAGTAAAATAAATACTGATATATTTTTTCAGCTGTATAAAATTTAATTAACAATGTAAAGTGTCTAACTGGAAACGTAAGCAATTAAGTTAAAATGACTACTAAGGCACAAATAAATTTTAGACAAAATAACAATTATTAATTTCAAGGTTACTAACTTGTTAGATTGAATTATTTTGAAATTTATTCAAATTGCCTTAAGACACTGATTACACAAACTAAAATTTTAACATTGAACACTAGGTTCAAAGATAAGGTATATAATTTTATGCTTATATTGTCTCTTGTGTCATAGATCTAGTTAAAATGTCTATGACTCACTGTTCACTGTGTTTCAGTGGTATCTCAGAGCATTGCTTACACTTTCTTACTGGGCAAAACTACCTTAAATGTTTCATACTTCATTTTTCAGTCACTGTTTACACAGACACTGGTCTAATTTTTCATTCTTACATAATATATGTCTGGATAGGCATCTGCCTTTGACTATAAATCAGTCAATCAGTCACCAGGCTTTTCTTCAGTCACCATAATAAAATCAACCATCAGTCAAATCAACATCTACCCTGCAATTTTAGAAAATTTCTTCTATATGATACTTTTGATGGAGTTTTTTGTCTGAGTTCAAAAAGTTGTTCCTGATCTTTATTTTACTCAGTTTTTAAGTTATTTTCTTATTCAGTCCTACAATAGCAAATTTTAACATGGTAACTCTTTGTACAAATTACTGAGAAACTATCTATATGTTAATCTGCATTATAGTATTTTGCAAGAAAAAGCATAATAATATTGGTATGTGTGAATAGCATTATATAACGTAAGATATATTTTGCAGTGGCCTGATTGTTCTTGCTAAGTTTTGAGGCCCTATCCAGAGTGATTTAGGTATGGTCTATAGTTATAGAAATATTTAAATTTAATAGTCTTCCCCTAAAAGAAAAATGTTTCAACAAATGGTACCCTATTACTTTAAAAATCA
>REGO01000924.1:375175-426990 GCA_010120015.1 Rhombomys opimus
CTTTAGAAGAGGAGCCATTGCTCTTAACCTTTGAGCCATCATCCAGCCCTTGTTTTTATATTTTTAGAATAGATTGATCATGAACGTTCTAGTATTATGGAAGAAGGGGGATAGAGAAGGACCCAGAGGAAACAGGAGCCCCACAAGGAGACAAGCAAAGCCATAAATAAGCAGAGTCTAGGGGATTACTGCAGAGACTAGTACATCAACCAAAGACCATACATAGAGAGGACCTAGACCCCTGCTCAGAAGTAGCCCATAGACAGCTCAGTCTTCATGTGGGAAAGGAAAGGAAAAAGCAACAGCCTCTGACATGAACTCAGTTGCCTGTTCCTTGATCACTTCTCCCTGGAGGAGATACCTAGCCAGCCCACAGAGGGAGAGGATTCAGGTAGTTTTGATGGATCCTGGTAGACTAGGGTCAGACATTAGGGAAGGAGGACTTCCTCTATCAGTGGACTAGGGAAAAGTGATAAGGGAGGAAGAGAAGAGGAGGGTGGGACAGTGAGGAGATCAAGGAGGGAGCTAAAACCATGATAGAAAGTGAATAAATTTTAAATAATAATAATAGTAATAATAAAGGTGAAAAAGTTAAAAAAAAGAAGGAAGAATGTTTTCAAACTTCCTGCTGTAGAACTAAGGAGAGGAACTGTTGCTTATTATAAAGTAGAGAGAGATACAACTATAGGTAGAGTTGAAATTCATGAGATTATTATAATGGTGACCCTAGTTTAAAGGATATCTACAGATAAGACATAGATCCACCAAAAACCTGGAAAGACGGCTTAGTGGCTTAATACACTTGTTGCTTTTGCAGAAGGACCAGGTTTGGTTCCCAGTATCCATTTGGCAGTTAAGAGCCTTATGTATTTTCACATCAAGACAATCCGACAGCCTTTTCAGCTCCTCAAGTCACCACACACAAAGTGCAATGCGGGCACACCACCACACATACACATACAGCAGAAGTAACAAATAGTTTTAAAAAATCTGCTCAGTGATACTCAAGCCATGATTATTAGAAGAGCATCTGCAACCACTAATTTACTAAATCAACACAATTCCTACCAACTGTATATAAACATCTATAATGATACCCTCAAATAAATATTGTTTTCACACCTCATAAAGGGAATACAGCAGACACAGAGCACACTACAGAAAACCACAACTGATCAAAAGGCAGACTTGTGGAGCCCTGGCCTAGTGGCTACATCTGCAGAACAAGTGTGCAGCTAAGGCTGGGGAACACTGTTGGATTGGGGCCAGAAAGATTGTAAGAGCCAGAGGATCAGGGAGTTTGCAGTGAAATTGTGTCTCTTAGTTATTTCAGAATCTATACCTCCCAAAATTTTCACACACATGACTTCTTGGATGTGAACCAGACAAGGATGATACCACTGAACATGCCAAAATGGATGGAGAAAAGCCCACAAGACCTCAACCCCAAACAGGTAACTATGGACAACTGAGAGTATCAGGGAGCAGGAGAGGAAGTCTTTCCCAGGGAAATAAACAGGAATTATTTTCCAGAGTCAAATGATCAGCTCTGAAAATATGCATACAAGTAACATTATATCTACTGAACAGGATATATTTAGGAATATAAGGAACTGAGGGATGGTTGTAGGTTTTTTTTTTCATATTATTGGGATTCATCATGTCATTCCATTTCTGCTTTTCTCCAGAGTCCAGCAATTGTCAGCAACCTCTAATGTGCAGTGTTTTCCCTCAAATATATAAAAGCAATAGAAGCCCTTAAAAGGGAAATTCTTTCTTCACCATCATCTATAAATACTGTTATTTATATATAAGTCCATAATTTTTTCAATGTAGATAAATATCCCACTTTCACTCAAAGAAAAATTGCTTTCAGTGTTCTAGTTCTCCTAAAGGACCTTGATGGCTCCATTTTTTTCCCCACTTGGATTTTTAAGATAACAGTCATCCTATGTCATTTCTATTGCCCTCACCAATATTCTGACAAAAAAAAAATAAGAAATGTGGAGAGGGAAAGGGTTTATTTGGCTTACAATTTCAAGTTGTACTCAATCATTTTAGGGAAGTCAAAGGAGGAAGTAAGGTGTCTAACCATACATATCCACAGTCAAGAGTTAGCATCTTTGCTTGCTTACTCCCAACTAGGTTTGTCCTTTCTCACTGTAGAGTGACCCCTATCTAGAGAATGAGCAGCCTCAAATAGACTGGACTTCCACAGCAGACATTCCTACTGGCAACCTTGATCTAGAATACTCCTTATTAAGACTCTCTTCTGAGATGAGTTTCTGTTGTTTCAAGTTCACAGTTAAACAGAGCTAAGTCAAACAACAAAGAGTGCTACAGATCAGAAAAGGAAGGAGGGTGATTCCAAGGAAATAAAAATCTAACTGGTAAGTCTCTTTCCGGTTATTGGTGGACATTTAAAAGATTGATGTCAAACTATTAGAGATAATGAGAAGATTTAAGCATAGATTTAAAAAACAAGTACAGAATGAACCTAAGAATTAGCTAATAAGATCCTAAAAAAGAAAACCAAACAGAGTTGTACACAATAGAAAATATTATAGGAAATGACTGCTTGGATCCATTGTGAAAGTTATTTACATAATAACAATAACGGTAACGCTGAACGTAAGTTTGATATAATTATAATTGAAGATAAATATAAGATCAGGTAAGGCAGGAGTATAAGCTAAAATCCATACCTAATTAACAGGACTTATATCAGGTTTAAGTAAAAGAGAAAAATGCTAAAGAAAAAGCTCAAAGGGTTGAAAATAAGAATTTACAGAAAATGATACAGAGAAAAATTAGGTAAGAAGTTGGGAGGAGGGTTGTCTTTGTGTTTCTCTCTCTCTTTCTGTAAGCTTCCTGAAATTATTTTCTGTTGGAAATTTATGTTTATGCAATAATTAATTGAAAGATGATAAGTCATTCTGCCCCTGGTCTCTCGGTCCACACACAAGCCAGGTTTTCTCCCTGAGCACAGGTACCCATCATTCTTGAGAACCGAGTAACCTCACCTACCTACTATCTTTTGGTATTCTTTGCCATGCTATTGACCAAAAGGCTGATTTTGAATGCTGATTCCATCATATTATTCCTTGAATTAAATTTATTTATTTATTTTCTGCTATCTTCAAGGTAAAATATCAGCCACGAAACTCTTCCTTTCTTGACTTAATACATCTGTAGTTCTGTATGTTGAGGTATATAACATTCCTTCCAAATTTGTACCTTTTCTGGGTTTATAAAAGGAAGTTTATAGGCAAATAAGATGTTAAAGTTATAATCAAGTTAAGATGAAACAAAGCAGCATTTGAGTAGAGCCTAAATTGAATGCTGGCTTCCTCATGGAGAGAACCGGAAGCATAGACACAGAGTAGCAAAAGCTGTTGTGAGTAAAAGTTGTCCTTTGGTTCACTTTCACATGCTTTTATTTGTCAGATTATTAATAACTACTCTATAATTACTAAGAATTAGGTAGTGCAATAATTTAGTTACTTTGTATAATGCCTAGAGTGGAGTATACACTCATTTAATAGCTACTTTGTATCAGGGATTACAAACTGTCCACACTTAGCTGCTCCGATCCAAGTAGGAGCTGCTCAGATCAGCTGCACACAGTTCACGTAGGAGTCAGTGTATGCAGATTTGGAATTGCATTTTTGACTCAGTGATTCATGTGAGTGATTCAATTTTTAACAGCAGGCTGTGTTACCAAAAATAAAATTTGAATTTACAAGTCATAGAAATAGCTTTTCCTCTGTGTTATTTGGAGATCAGAAAAAGAAAGCTTTTTTTCTTTAGTTCCTAAAAGCTATTATATAAAATGAAAAATAGCATGAAATTCCAAGGACCCCCTAAACTGAAGTTTACATATAACTGGATTTTTAGTATAATAAACAAATAGAGTTCTATAGTAATGTAGTGTGGTCAAGTGAAAAACATAATTCTTATCTCAGATAATATAAGTGAGAACTTAGAGATTCATTTACTTGATTTATTTGCAAATGCGAGTTCCTTTTTCCTGTGACATCAGAAAGATAAAGAGCTTTATTGACAAAATAAATGTAATTAAAATACTTTACTGAAAATTTTAGCTCTTTGCATACCCATGCAGGGAATATATTATCCATATATGGTTAATATATTTTTGATTAAAAAGTGAAGAACAAAGACACAATTTAAAATTGTTTTTTGAGCAATTTCATTATGTTTAGCTCCATCTACTTTTAGATCAAAGTTAATGCAAAGAGCAGCTAAAATGAAACATCAAAGTTTCTTGACAAAGCTGTTACAAAAATATATTCAGAAACCATTGACTAAATGTAATTATGTACGTTAGTTTAGATTTATTAGATTTTCCTCATAGAGTGAAATACATTTCTATTTGTAATTACTGGTTGCTTTTCCCCCTCTGTGGCCTAAGTTTTTCCTTAATTGATTCAATGAGTGCTTTTTACTTGTGGTGTATTTATGTCACACTATGCTGCAATATTGAGAGAGCTAAAGGAGAATTATCTAACTCTCTTATTATTAAGAAACTTACTTTAGAAATAGATCACTTAAGATGCAGAGTTTGAGTTTAAGTGATAGGAATTTCACATCATTTTGACTTTTTGGAAAGAATGACAAAAATACTGATAATTTAAGTGGTAGTGATACTGCAGCTGACATTTTGCAAGATAGTTGCCAAGAGTAAAATACTGTACTTTAGATGCAAAATCATAACCCTCAACTAAAAGAGAAAAAAAGAATTTATTCTGAAGCCAAATATAAGTGACCATGTGCCAGGAATACGGATTTAAATTGCCTCAAATTCCATGTTAAAACATGTTAACTGTAAGGTTGTGGGACAAACTAATTAAATAAAGATGATTAGGCTTACGACAGATCTTATATATAAAAGAGGTTTATTAGGTGGATATGGAGAGAGAGAGAGAAGGGAGAGCAGGACATGATGGAGGAAAGAAAGAGGGGGGAAAGAGAGAGAAAGGAAAAGAGAGAGAAGGGAAAAGAGAGAGGAGGCTCCCCAATAGAGAAAGGACCAAGAGAGGGACCTCATGTCGGGTTGTCCCTTTAATGGGCAAAGTAACAACGCATTCCAGGTGTGGCCACCTGGCCAGGAATACATAATGACATCATAAGTTGCTAGGAAACCCAGAAGCAGGTTTTGTTCCAAAATCCTAACAGTAACAGTTTAATTAATTTTTTTTATAAAAAAGTGAGATATCAAAGCACTTTTCAAATATGTCATTAGAACATTAGATAGGAGAATCAGAACATAGCAAAAATTATTCTGCAACAGACCCTGGATGCTAATTCCTAGGTTTGATTGGTTAGAAACTTATGGGTCTGTTTGTACTTTATAAAAGATTTACATAATGGTCACAAAGGTGTGAACTCAGGAATGGAGGAGTGCAAAAATTGGCCAGTACTAAAATATATACACCTTAAGAAACTAAGCAAGAAGAAGGTCCCTGTGTAAGATGGTCAATCCTCATTCAGAAAGACAAACAGGATGGACATTGGAAGGAGAAAACAAGAAACAAGACAGGATCCTACCACAAAGGGCCTCTGAAAGACTCTACCCAGCAGTGTATCAAAGCAGATGCTGAGACTCTTAACCAAACTTTGGCAGAATGCAGAGAATCCTATGAAAGAAGGGGGAGATAGTGGGACCTGGAAAGGACAGGAGCCTCACAAGTTGAGCAACGGAACAAAAATATCTGGGCACAGGGGTCTTTTCTGAGACTGATACTCCAACTAAGGACCATTCATGTATATAAGCTAGAACCCCTGCTCAGATGTAGCCCATGGCAGCTCAGTATACAAATGGATTTCCTAGTAAGGGGAACAGGGACACAGGGACTGTCTCTGACGTAAACTCTTTGACCACCCCACCCCTGAGGGGGGAAGCAGCCTTGCCAGGGCACGGAAGAAGACAATGCAGCCAATCCTGATGAGACATGAATAGTAGGGTCAGATGGAAGGGGAGGAGAATCTCCCCTATCAGTGGACTTGGAAAGGGGAATGGGAGGAGATGAGGGGAGAGAAAATGGGATTGGGAAGGAATAAGAAAGGGTGCTACAGCTGGAAAACAAAGTGAATAAACTGTAATTAATATTAAAAAATAAAAATTTAATTAAAAAAATTAGTCAGTAAAGGGTTAAGGATCCCTGGATAATTTTGGCTCTGGACCTGCAACCTTTTGAAATCTTTTTTGTTCTAGTCAGTATATTTTGCAGAAGATTCAGTGAAAGGTATGGTGTTCTCAGAAGCCTTTGTTCTCAGCACTATGAAGATTTGGGAAGCACAATATAATGAAAATAACCGCACAAATATTGAAGCCATGTTGATTCTGTTTCTTCCGGGTTCCAGAGAAAGTGGTTATTTCTTATGGATTCTGAAGAAGGGTAGTACACAGGCCATGAGTAAGTCACATAACCTCAGGGAGCCTCGTGTTGCTCTTCTAAGTGAGTACAGTAAGGACAGTGAGTGTCATTCAGAGAGGGAGTACTGGCAAATAGGCAAAGAGAACAATATACTTGTGCTAGATTTAATATAATGTTTATCTCTGAGAAAGTGAAAAGGAAAGAGCTAAGGCAAGTGGCCTAAAATTAACACTTTCAGAACCATTTTATTCCACACACTATATTCTGGGAATCTATGTTTCTGTCTCTATTTTTCTCTGTCTCTGCCTCTTTCCTCTCTGCTTCCCTCTCATTTGGGTATCCATGTGCACATATGTGTTTTTGCATGTGTGTGTGTGCTTGTGTGTGAGTGCACTCATGTGTTTGTATGTGTGTGGGTATGTGTTTCTGTATGTATGTTTGTGTGTGTATATGTTCAAAGTCCTACTTTATCCAGGAAGGTGGGGTGAGGGGTGAGTGCTGGCTCCTTCTCCGGTCTTGTCAAGGGTGCCATTTCCCATGGTCTTACACCTAGTATTTACCCTTCCATTTTCTGTCACACTTAGACAACATTTGTTTACAAACTCCTCTCTGAGGGGGATGATGGGATATGCTCCTTTTTCATGAGTCTCAACTAAAATATGGCTACCTAGGAATTAGGAAGCACAAAAGTATAATTATATGCTGCATGAAAATTACTTATGATGGGAAAAGATCTAACCCATGAAAATAGATTCCTAATGGAACAATCCTGGGCAGTACAGGGTTGATGTTTTCTGTGTGAACTGGGTTTGGGTCACCTATATCTAGACACTAAGTATACCAAGGAGTTATTTTAAAATGTGCAATAACTAAGGGAGGAGCAGAGATACCACACCATCTCTGTGAGAGATAACTATAAATAAAGTGGATGAGTGCTGAAATCTAAAGAAAAGAACCAAATCTCTGGAACTACAGCATGAATAACTACAGAAATGAGCAAAAGTTCAAGTAATGGTGCCACGACTTAAAAGAGAGGAATCCTAATATTCATTAATTTACCTTGAATGTTATATGAGTTTGTGCTGTAAGAAACAATGAAAGGAAGTATGTATCCATGAACTCTGAGATTATAGGAAGCTGTATCATCGTCGGAACGTCAGTGGAAATGTCACTGTGTGCGCTTTATCCTTCATGTAAGTACTTGTCAATGCACACTCAAGGATCACATTTTAGAAAAAGACAATACATTACCGATTTCCCAAACAAAGGTTTTTAGCAGTATGTGTTCAATAGTTATGTTGGTAGGTAGGAAAGAGAAACCAACTAGATTCAGTGAAGAAAATGTGTTGGAAAAGGAGAAATGTGTATGGTGGTGTTAAATAAATGAAATGAAATGAGAGGGAATGTCTGTAGCTGTATAATACAATGTCAGAGAACACTCATTTGAGAGGAGAGCATTTGAGTAAAAGGTAGTGAATAAGAAAATGAAATCAAGCAAGTCTAGCTTGCTTAAGAGTCCACTTTAATTAAGCCAAGTGGACTGCGTTATAATATATAATTATAATAATATATAATATTAATTATATATATATGTGTAATGAGAGGAGGTCAAGGGAGGATGCATAGTATTGTACATATTTTTCAGGCTTATTACACGGTTTCTGCAAGCAAAATATAAGCTGTGGAAGACTGTGAGAAGTCAAATATTGAAATTACAGATTATAGATTTTGCCACAAAATCAAATATAGCATGAGGCTGAAAGAAAATTCCATGGAACTTCTAAGGTTTAAGCATAAGAAGGACTATTGGATGCATGAAGCTGCTGGACAGTAAGGTTTATTGGAAGAATGTGAAAGAGGCTCATGTTAAGATGCTCTTGCTGAGATACTGTTTAGAGGTTTCCCTATAATCACCGGAAAAGGGCAAAAAAAAAAAAAAAAAGAAAGAAAGAAAGGAAATGGAGGTTGAGGAAGAAACTGAGAGCCTAAGGTCAGTTTGTGGCTCATCCACCTTTATTAACAGAAGCAAAGCAATGGGAGACTGAAAGGGGAAGAGTATGAAGACAGGAGGAGGAATGCTAACCAGTCAAACACCTGAGACAAGGGGAGCAGATAAACAGGAGGGCATCAAAGAATATATTTTTTAAAGCATTATTAATTTAATTTTACTATTGGGTACTAAAATTGAGAATAGGACTTTGTTTGAAGGAATTTTTTTCCTTTTTTCTGCATTTTATTTTTTCATTTATTTATTTATTTAATCACTTTACAGCCTGATTCCAGCATCCTCCTCTCCTCCCAGTCCTGCCCTCATGCATCCCTTCCCCCCACTCCTCTCTTTTCTTCTTCTCAGAGAAGGGGAAGACCCCAGGGGCTAGCAAACAATCCAGGCACCTCAGGTCACAGTAGGACTAAGCTCATCCCCTCCCACTGAGGCCAGACAATGCAGCCCAGCTAGAGGAAAAGGATACAAAGGGAGGCTACAGAGTCAGAAACAGGCCCTAATCCCATTGTTAATGGAATCACGTGATGATCAAGCTGCAAGTAGCCCAGAGAAAAACAAATGTTCCAAGGAGAGAAGAATGACAGTGGGGCTGGAGAGATGGCTAGGCTCACAACCATAAAATAAGAAGAATGGAAGTGAACTAACACTTCAAAGGATTGAGAATTTATCCCTTCATTCAGTAACATAAGTCAGTAAGATGCTTTATTACAATGCTCTTAATAGGACAATAGGGGCAATAGAATACTACAGCCTTGCGATAAGAGAAAAACATATTTGGGTACAACAGATTGGGCCAGCTATATTAACTAGTTAGCCACATAGAACCATACTTATAGATACAAAGATATGCTTCATAAAAATGTAAAATTTCAAAAAGCAAAATTTTCTGAGAGTAAGAAAGAAGAAAGAAGAACCTTAAAATATTATCCTAATAGGTAAGATAATTTAATATTATAGATAAAATATTTTTCTTGATTATTTAGAAAATATGAAGTACTCTATGTCTTTCTTTCCTTTTTTCTTTCCTTCTTTCTTTCTGTTTTGTAGAAAAAATTATGCTAAGCCTAGAAAGGAATATACATAAAAAGAAAGGTTATATTATTTGTCTGCATAGCATATTCATACACAGTCATCACAGACAAAAAAAAAAACAAAGAAAATAAGAGACAATTTAAAGTAATGTTTTTGAGCAATTCCATATAACATTATACAAAATCATGATTCATTCCCACATGCACATTTATTCAAATTTAAAACCATGGAACCTTGAAATGTCATTAAATCTTGGGAAAGACTTTATAATACTGCAGACTTGATTCCAAAGATTTCTATTCATACATATTTAAAGACCCGGGACATAAGTAAAATTACATTCCTAATTGTGATCTTAAAGAAGTCCCTTAACAGAGGTATGGATACAGAATTTTGGTTTTGTATTGTGCAAATTGTTGTACATTTACACAATGGAATACTACTTAACTATTAAAAACCAGGAAATCATGAAATTTGCAGGCAATTCGTGAGAACTAGAAAACATCATCTTGAATGAGGTAACCCAGAAGCAGAAAGATAAACATGGTATATACTTACTCATCAGTGGATATCAGCCATATAGTATAGGTAAACATATTAAAATCTACAGACCTAAAGAAGCTAAATGACAAGGAAGACCCTGGGGAAGATGCTCAATCCTCATTCAGAATGACAAATGCGATAGACATTGGAAGCAGGAGAAGAGAGGGAACAGGACAGGAGCCTACCACAGAGGCCTCTGAAAGACTCTCCTAAACTAGATATCAAAGGAGATGCTGAGACTAAAGCCAACCTTTGAGCAGAGTGCAGGTTATCTTATGAAAAAAAGGGGGATATAGAAAGACCTGGAAGAGACAGGCGCTCCAAAAGGACACCAAGAGAGACAAAAACAAAACGAAACAAAATAAAAACTGAGCCCAGGGGGACCTGCATAGACCAATGCTCCAAACAAGAACAATTCATGGAGAGGGCCTAAAATCCCAGCTCACATGTAGCCCATAGACTCAGTCTACAAGTGGGTTCTCTAATAAGTGGAGCAGGGGCATTCTCTGTCATGAACTGAGTGACAGGCTCTTTTATCACCTCCACCTGGGGGATGCAGCCTTGCCTGGCCAAAGGACAATGCAACCAGTCCTGATGAGACCTGACAGACTAGGGTCGGATGGAAGGAGAGGAGGACCTCCCCTATCAGTGGACTAGGGGAGGGGCATGGGAGGAGAAGAGGGAGAGAGTGTGGGATTGGTAGGAGACAAGCGAGGGGGCCACAGCAGGGATACAAATTCAAAAAATTGTAATAAATGATAATTTAAAAAGAAAGCGGTAAAGACTAGCAGCCATAGGGGATTCACGTAGTGTACTTCTCAGCAGCATTTGGGAAGCCATTCAAGAATCAAACACAAAGAATGCTGAGGCACCTACCTCCCGGATGTCCCTTTGATACTTCGTGTTCATTTCTTCTGTTTTAATGAGGTCCTTTCTTGCTGTCTCTGCTTCCTGTTCCACTTCTCCCACCCGGGAAGAGAGAGCTGTTAAACGTTCTTTCATTTGGGCCATTTCATAGTTTTGTTTTTCAAGCAATTCTTGTAGTTCAACTATCTGGCTGGTGTCATCTGTTGAGTCTATGGAGCCATTGGATAGTCGCTGCAGGAAGAGACAAAAGCAGGGCATTTAGAATTTTCTTTATCCATAACTTAAATGCATGACAAGAAAAACAAACAAACAAAAACAAGAAGATGTTGCTTCCTTTGAGTCATTAAAAACATTTCTCGATCTCACAATATTTCTGCCTCTTCTACATAGACTCTCCAGCACTGAAAAGGCACCAGTTGATAAAGATATCTTATTTAGGTCCGCATTTTTCAAAGCCTTTCACTTTCTAGATGTTGTCCACATGTGGGTCTCTATTTTACCATTTATGATGAAGGCTTATGTGATGCAATGATTTAGTCACATAGTAATCTGTCATTAGGAGTCATTTTATTGATATGTTTCTTTAGCAGAATAATAGTACTAGGTTTTTCCTTCGGATCCATTATCTATTTAGTTTCAGATTCTTGGCCGCTTTTTCAATGTTAGGTATGGGTCCATCTCATAGTATGGGCCTTAAGTCAATCGAAGAAGTGACTGGTTATTCCTACAACATCTGTGCCGTTATTGTATCAAAATATCTTGCAGTCAGGTCTCTGTTGTAGGTCTCAGAGTTTTTATCAAAGTGATATGGATGATCACTTTTCTCCTCCAGTCGTGTGCAAATACATTACAACACCGTGAGTACAAGTCAGTAGAGATTAGGCTTCTATCTGGGCCTCAGCTTTCTTTCTACATGTCACCGACCTAAGAACATGGCATTTTCAGTGACAGGGCCTTCCCATCAGGGCCTTACTCTCCCTTTTGTGGAGAGTAAGCAAAAGCCTTGACAGTAACCATAATGTTTGGGCACTCTTTAGGACTATTTTAGCCAACTGCTCAACAAGCTGTAACCCATTACTGACATGGAAAGGTCTGCTTGGTGGCTTAAGGTGTCCAGCTGAGACTCTGTCTCTGCCATCACATGATGATGTCACTTATACTCTTTTCATATATTTATATATATGTAATTTATATATTTAAATATTTATATATATTTTTAAATCTTCTAGAGTATTAGGCTTCCATATGACTTTTCAAAGAGCTTTTAATGCTACCCAGCTCTTTCATATTGCTCCCAATGTAGTTTCATGCAGTGATAAATGGAACTCTAAAATTACAGGTTTTGTTTCAGTGACACTCGTACAAGTAACATTTACAATTTCATTGAAATAGCATACCTTATATGATGATTTTAGTATCTCTGGGTGAAATAGATCTCAGAAATTATTTATTTATGGATTGCCAGTGCTTAAACTTTAGATATGCAATAACATACAGCGGAGGAAGCTTAAAAAGTTCAAATATTTTGAAACAGTTATTTTACTCTTTAGATAAGATTTCTAGAAAGTACGAAAATTTATGTTTCAAAAGTGTCTTACAAATAACTCAATAATGGCAAAACAAGACAAAAGTATATTAAGAAAACTTTAAAGGACCTGAAAAGATATTCCTCAAAATAAGACTTACATAGGACCAGATTTATAAAAATAGGCTCAGCACTAGAAATCACCAAGAGAGGTACAAAATAAAACCACAAAGACATATCACTCACGATTATTCTAATGCCCATGTGAAAGTTAGAGGACAAGTGCTAGCAAGAATTTACACTACGGAGTGAATGTAAATTAGACAGTCATTATGGAAATTGGTCAGACATCTATAGAAAATAAAATAAAATTGCCATATAAGGTATGGTATAACTAAGTATCCAGTGGAGTATTTTATTATGTCATCTCTCCCTTGTTATTCAATGTAATATTATCCAAAATAGAGAACATATGGAATCAAAGTGCTTACTAACTGACGAGATGGTAAAAACAATGTGGTTCATGTGCTGATAGAATACTGTTTCACGTTACAAAGAAGAAAGTTTGCATTTTCTACAACATGATTGAATTTAGAAGAAATTACAAGTAAAATGATCCAGAAAACAGTTACAACTTGATCTTGATTATGTGCAGAATTTCATGTGCAGAGTAAAATGAAGCTAACAATGTATAACAGTGATAGAACCAAGGTTGGGAAGTAAAGGATTGGAAGAAAAGGGGAAAAAGGAGAAAGGAAAAAAGAAGAAAAGAGATAAATCAATTAATCACAAAAAGAAGAGAGGGTGGAAGGAAGAAAGAAAAAAGGACAAAGGGAAGGATGGATGGATAGAAGCTAACAAGGAAAGGGAGGGGAGAATTATGGAAAGAAAGTCAAGAAAATAATCAGTCTTGTCAAACAGCTGCTTAGTTAAATTTCTGTGTCGAGAGTAGCACAAAGACGTGGAAGAGATGATTTTCAAAAAGAGGAAGATCTCAACCAAGCAGAAACCAGAAGGTATGGGACGAGCAAAACAGCACAGTTTGTTATACTGTGATGCTTACTTAACAGCATGAGTCTCTTCCAACGCTGGCGTAAATTAGGAAACACTTGAACATAAATGTAAATTTGGGGTTCTCCTATGTGCGATTTTGTTCCTAAGAAGAGTAGAGCCGAATACAGAACGTAGCCCTTCTCCACACCAAGCTGCGCACTCTCCTTGCCCACTGGCTATCTCAGGGGAATTCAGTCCCTGGCATGAGTTACAAGGTTACTCCTCTGCATCCACCTCACAAATCTCTGGGATCTTAGTTGCCTCTACAACCACCATTTAACAATAAGAGACAACCTTTAACGTTTGTGACACACGTACACACTTTAAAAAGAAGTGCCTTTTAAAGGAATAGGTACAGATTTATTACAGATCAAAGACCCTATAATTACAAATAAAACCCTGCAAAACTATCACAGCTACTACACATTGAGCAAATGGTACCAGACTTCCCTATAATCCATCTCTCAGTAACTTTTTGGTGCTCTCTTCTTAGTCAGTGTGCAGAGAGCTTCATAATGCAACAGTTCAGGGTTCCTTCCTCTAAGAACAGTCCCTGGAGAGGTTCTTAGCTCTCACCCCTTTACAGGCAACAGAGCTGACATTCATAGCAATTGTCACTTCATGAGGGTATAGCTAAAAGACTACAGCATCGGAATCAATGCCCTCCCACTTTCTTTGACAAGAAAGAACCTGTGTTATCAAGTGATCTGTGCAACCATGTAAGAAGTAGTTATAGGGATCCAAATAGTATCATAATAGAAACTAGGAATCTATAACGTTTTCTTGTGAGGAAGAAACTGTTTACACCTATGTTTTTTTTTAAATGTCAGAAATATTATAGAAGAAAAATCCGAACTCTATGGTTTAAATGATTTACGGCTGTGTCTCCCCCAATGTAAAACAACAAATTACTTGGGTCTGCAGTAAACCCAAATGAGTCACAGAAAACATGTTAAAAGGATGAATGTAGAGGAGGACAAAAGTACAGTTCCATTTCTATGGCAGTCTACACTGGACGGGTCTATTGGACGGAGGCAGGAAAGCAGATTGACAGCTGCCTGGGCCAGAGTACTGAAATGAATGCCCAGGGCCATAAGTTCACTTTAAAGTATAAGGCGTTTGCTCTTTGTTTGATCTGAGGTGCTCACTCAGTCCCTTTAAACACTGTAAATAAGAGCTGCTTTATTAAAACTTTACAAAAATCTTTAAAACGATTCAAAATTGCTTTAATAATAATAATAATAATGAAATTACTCTGAGAATCCCAGAATCCTAAAGATCCTTTGGAAAACTAAGACCTACATAGTTGTCTTAGTTTTATATCACTGTAATAGACATCACAACAAAAAGAAAGTTGGAGAGGAAAGGGTTGGTAGCATCTTTAACTTCCAGGTTACAGTCAACAACTGAGAAAAGTTGGGGCAAAAGCTCAACCCTGGATGAACATGAAGGCAGGAACTCAAGCAGAGACCTTGGAGAAAGGCTTGTTCCTGGCCTGCTTCTCATGGCTTGCCTATTCTACTTTCTAAAGCTCCCTAGAACTACCAGCCTAAAAGGGGGCACTGCAGACAAAGAGCTGGAACCTGCCATATCAATATCAATAGAGAAAAAGCATCTCAGGCTTGGCTACCAGCCATTCTGTTTGACATTTTTTCTCACTTAAGGATCTCTCTTCCCAAGTAACTGTACCTTGGGTCAAGTTGATATAAAACGAGCTATCACAATAGTCCATCACTTACATAGTCATGATGCACTGAATTGAAATGCACAACCTTGAATTCCATTAGCTACTATTCACTTTATTACATCTGTAATGTAAATGTACACAGAAAAAGTTAAAATTGTGCACACAGTGTAATTAAGCCAAGGACCAAACATACATACATACATACATATATATATATATATATATATATATATATATATGTTATAGAGATAAAGAAATATAAGCATATATAATACATACAATCTGTGATATATGCATTCATAAATATGAGTGGATATAAATAACATGTATTAGTTCATATATCTTTGTTTCATGAATATTTATTTAGTGCAAAATAGTGGTAATTTTCTAATTAGGAAAAATATTACTCAATTCTGTGCACCTGAAGTCCATTAAGATCTTGTTTAATACTGTACTTTTTAATTGGCTTAAGATGAGATAATTTTAACTAAATATAAACAGTAATCAGGCAACTAAAACACCTTTAAAATGTTAACCTTTGAATTCATTAAGCAGCAGAGATAATCTGCCTACTTTTGGCACACCTGTGAAATTTAGAACAATGTGTGAAAATATGATGGATCTGTCAATTTACTTTTACCTGAAAAAGTAAACATGTTTTTATGTTATGAAACATCTCTGTTTATAAATACACAAGCATTTTTTTTTTAATTTTCTGCTGTGGATGAAACCCATGAAACATTTCCTAAGTACTTTATCACCAAATTATAGCTCAAGGCCTTAACATAAACATGCATTTTTAAAATGTTTTCGAGTCAGATTAATCATATATTTAAAATGTAGCTACTTGTTTACTAATGAAAAAAAATATGATGGCTTTCCCCTAGCATTAATACATGTAAGAGTTAATGGTTTATTTTCTGTTATAACAATATTTTCAACATGATTTTTACAGCCAAGCAGCAGTCATTTTCGCTCTCTCCTACGTTCCTCTTTATTACAATTACATCATTCACTCACATATTTTACTTATTTACTGATCTTTCTTAAATATAGAAATAGGAAGATAGAAGAGTAGATGATTAAAATTGATCTTCCTATTAATTAAATCCTTATAGTAGAGGCATAAATAATGTTAAAATTTACTAGTATCTGCAGAGTGACCACTAAACAGTTCCATTCCATTTTTACAAATACCTCTGGCATTTAATAGTTAGGAAAGTATTGCTGATTACATTGTCAAAGAAGTTATACTGAAATTTACAACCATTGTCATACATCATCAGGCTTTTCTAGACTAGAAAAGACTAGTCCTATAAAGTAAGAAAAAGTCTTAAAAATAATTTACTTCTGTGAGAAAATAATGTAGAAAAAAAGAATTGTAGAACTATAAAATAAATTTATAACATAGATTCAGACAGGAAAATATTGATAGTCATAAAAAGAAGAGTAATAAAAAAGTAGATAGTTGATTTACAGTTGGTGTAAATCAATAATGCATTTGGGGTAATGAATATATCTGAGTGCAATATTAAATACACTGTTCCACGAACCAACAATAACATAGTGAATGACTTAAATAAATTCTATCCCAAGCATTAGTACAAGGAGAGATTTTGAAAGGGTGTATGCAGTGGAATGACCTAGCAAACATATGTATTTCTACTGATGGATCATGAAGGCCCATGTAATATGATAAATTTTTGAGCTTCCATTTATACCCAAGTCATCAAGTAAGACTGCATCTTAGTTTCAACGGTAATATTATCTAGCAAATAAATAAATAAATAAATAGCTTGTAAGGATTCTTTCTGAGTGGGGTTCAAAGCAATACTTTTATGCTGCTCACATTAATTAAGGAACAGTAGCTGTCTCTGACATGAACTCAGGGGCTGGATCTTTGAACACCGCCCCCTGAGGGAAGCAGCCTTACTAGGCCACAGAGGAACACAATGCAGCCAGTTCTGATAAGACCTCATAGACTAGGGTGAGATGGAAGGGGAGGAGGACCTCCCCTATCATTGGACTGGAAGAGGGGCATAAGAGAAGAAAAGGGAGGGAGGGCGGGTTGGGAGGGGATGGTGGAGGGGGCTACAGTGGGGATACAAAGTGAATAAACAGTTATTAATAAAAATAAAATAAAATGTCAAAGATATCACCATGTCCTAGACACAATTATAACTGAATGATGTAACTTAGTTATTTAATGTCTGTTAATTATATCCTATGCAGAAAAGAAATTGATGCATAGAGGGCATTGTGGTGTGCATTGTGGTTGGACAATTTAAAATGTCACAAGATGAACATTTCACACTCAGTGTGCTGGTTCTAGAGTCTTCATTTGTCTTTCTCATTCTTGTCTCCCCCTTTACTTTACTTCCTTTGTATTTCTGTTCATTCATTCATTATTTCATCTATATACTAATTTAATATACCATCAAAATTCCAACTCTATTTACTTATAGTATGCCAGATACAAAGATTGGTCCTTACAATGACAAGATTCCTGTTTGAAAGTAACAGAATGTTTACTTTATTGAGTATGGATACAAGCAAACGAAGCAGAGGAGCAGAAATCATTTACGAAATAGAGACACAAAGACTTTTAGGTTATAAAACATAACTTGAGTAAACTGCGGATCTGTCTGCATTAATGTTTTGTTAATTTCCATATTCTGCCTTATTCTTTTCTTCCAAACATCAGAAATGTACACTGATTTCAATTCTTGCCCAACATGTTTTGTGTTTTATTAAAAATTCTTAGCACATAATTGACAGATTTGAAATTTAATTTTCTCAAGTCTATTTTATAGCATAAGCGGCATTTGTCTTCAATTTTTGTAAATCTAGAGTTTAAGTAAAGCATAAAAATAATTTCTAGTCTTTGTTTGCAAATCTAACCCATGATTATTTTTAGAATTCTTGAGAAAATTGAATGAGAAAATATTGATGGCCTCCATTCTGGACAACACAAAAGGATGAGGTTTCTTCATGTAATTATTTGACAAATTTTCTTAGATATTACCAATGTTTATATAGAATAAAAAAACCACAGATCAATATCATGCTTGTACTCTATTGATTGTTCTGTCTTATTATTTGTTATGTATAAAAATAGCACAAAATTTTAAAAGTAAAACAATAAGGAAATAAAATGATTGAACAAGTAAGTTAATAAAATAATAGGTCCAAGGAATTAGGTTTTTTTAATATAGTATCAACCAGTTATTCTTAAATATTTCAAATCAAAAGATAACAGTCCTTTGTAGTTCCTAATTTTAATATGACCAATCGTCTTTGTTGAGAAGTATAAAATATTTTTTATTTGTTATTTGTAGTTTTAACCCACTTAATTCAATTATTACTACACATTAGTGAATGAGTGATGGCGTTACCCACTGATGCATGGGGAAGCTGCCAGATGCCACACACCTAAAGCAAAGTGCTTCCCCAAATTTCAGTAAGCTCTCCACCCCTAAGGGTGAGGTCTCAGCATCCCTATTTTCTTCTTTCTAGAATTTTTACTCGCTAGATTTTGTGGTGGTCTTTTGCAGATAACTTTATTTTTCTTCAGCCATATCACGTTAAAAGAGTAGCAATTCTAGGCTCTCGTGTCTATCTTCTTGTTCTTACATACTTTCCACTTCCTTCTCCATTACATGGTCTGAGACTGCCTGAAAGTGTGTTAATACAGACACCTCTCCACAGCTAAACATTCGGAGTTGTTTATTCTCAGCACTTTGAAGAGTACTACATCTCTGCATTAATCACTACTCACTGTAATAAGATGATTCGCTGACCAAGATCAGCAACAACACAAACCTATGTATATAAACAAAATATTTAAAGGCTAGTTTGACAACACGAATAGATTCATAAAAACAGCATCAATGTTTTCTCTCCTTGGGTGTATGCCTTCCGTAGCCAAGAATTTTGACCACATTTAACAGTATGAGGCACAAAGTCGCTTTTATGAAGCAGATCTCTCAGATTTAATTAAGAGAGTGCCTGGTTTTCCCTATAAAGAGTTTTGTCACTATTGCATCAGTGAGCTAACCAGTCTTGCTAAGTAAGTTAGTTTTGTAGCACACAGGGCCCAGTGCTGGATAAAACCATTGATGCCTTTTCTCCCTTGGCAACTAAAAAGCACCTTTGAGCATAATGAAATCTAGTGAGTAGGGAGCAGGGAGAGTTCCCTTGTCTATTCAAGATTCATTTCTCCTTGTCTTTTACATAAATTGTGTCATATTATCAGAAGCATTGTTTTAGCTTCAATTTATGGTGAACAACCAAGAGGAAAGGCAATTACCTGCATTGTTTTGGGTACTTCTCAGAACATTCTGACCAACAGTTTGTACAGCTGTTACCTGTGCCTGGAACTGAGATTTTGTAAATCTTTAATTTCTCGTATTGTCTCCTTGTTATTTCATAACACATATGTTCTATTATACTCTTTTAAAATTTTTAAATTTTGTTTTAAATTAATTAATTAATTGATTAATTAATTAATTTAGTTTATTTATTTACTTACTTTATTTATTCACTTTGTTTACTTTGTATTCCCCCTCTAGTTCCCTCCCTCCTCCCCTCCCAATTCCTCCCTTCCTTTCCCTTCTCCACACTTGTCCCTCCCCAAGTCCACTGGTAGGGGAGGGTTTCTTTTTCTTCCTTCTGATCCTAGTCTGTTAGATCTCATCAGGACTGGCTGCATTGTCTTCCTCTGTGTCCTGGTAATGCTGCTTCCCCCTCAGGGGGAGGTGATCAAACAGGAGGCCAATCAGTTCATGTCAGAGACAGTCCCTGTTCCTATTACAATGGAACCCAGTTGGATACTGAACTGCCATGGGCTACATCTGTGCAGGGGTCTTAGGTTATCTCCATGCATGGTACTTGGTTGGAGTATGAGTCTCAGGAAATACCCCTGTGTTCAAATTTTCTGGTTCTGTTGCTCTCCTTGTGGAGCTCCTTTTCTCTCCACATCTTACTATTTCCCACTTCTTACATAAGATTCCCTGCACTCTGCCCAAAGGTTGCCCATAAGTTTCAACATCTGCTCTGATAGTCTGATAGTCTGCCTCTTTCAGAGACCCTCTGTGGGAGGCTCCTAACTTGTTTCCTGTTTTCTCCTTCTTCTGATGTCCGTCCTCTTTGCCCTTCAGGATGGGGACTGAGCATTTTCACTTGGGTTACAAGATCATAGGCTCCCAAGTAGCTTCATTATACACACTCTACTTTGGTTAAGCCTTTTTCTAGCCCCTTATTTCTTTATCCCCATTACTCTACTACTACATGCTTGACCCCTTGGCCCCTAGTCTCCCCGCTCTGCTTTCATTTCCACAAATACCCTGCTCTATCATTCTTCTCTAAATGCTTCCCGCACCGCTAATTGCCCGTGTCTACTCTCCTAAGTATGCATGTGCACTCCAAATGCACAATACTATGCCAGTTCAAACCAGACAGAGCTCCACCACAAGGGATGTAGTTACAAAGGCCCATCCCTTGCCAAACAAACAAACAGAACACACATACAGCTATCCACAATTGACAAGTTCTTGCAAAAGAAAAAAATCCATTTTCTTCAGTGGAGTGATGCTGGATATACAAACCACGATCAGAGGCAGACCTCATTCTTAGGAGTAGTTGACTAAAACAAATCTATCTGCATTTGTGTGTGTGTGTGTTTGTGACTGTGTGTGCATTTAAAAAAGTGTTTATTCTCTTTTGATAGAAAGAATATGGATTTGGGAAGTAAAGAGGTATTAGAAGGTTTGAGAGCAATTGAGGAAGAAGAAGGAATATGATCAAAATGTTAAAAAAAAGTATTAAAATGACAAAAGTACTCAGGGAGGAAGAAGCAGCCAGAGGGTTTTGAGTTTGAGGCTAGCTTGGTCTACAAGCGAGTCCAGGAAAACCAAGGCTATACAGACAAACCCTGTCTTGAAAATCCAAAACAAAAGAAGACTTAAGTATCATATTCCCATTAAACTATTTAGTAGTGTAAATAAACAGCAAAAATAACAGAAGAAAGAAAATGTGAAACATTTATACAATATTACTAAAAGTTAAATATGAGGAAATAAAAAATATACAAAGCAATATTACTCAGACCCATGAAGAAGAGCAACACAGTATGATAATCCTTGTTTCAAAATGGATTTTTAAATTATTTATAAAATTTGTAGCATTTTAATTTTCTACAAATTTTTTTAAAAAGTGTTTGTTTTTTATATTGTTTGTTTTATTCTTTCTAAGGAATTTTAGTGTATTTAACTTCCTTTATTCTCATAATGTTTAAACTAATATGTAATTAACCTTACTATTTCTAAAACATGTGGATTGGTGGAACGATGCTTTATTATAACATTTTAAATCAAACTCAACCTTAGGAAATTTCTGTTTGACATGTTCATGATTAATTTTAATAGCTATGAGAAGCTTAAAATAATAGAGATATCCCATAGTATATCATGAAATAAACATTTTAGATGATTCCTATGAAAAAGACAATCACCTATAACTTTTTAAAACCTTGCATATAGATTTAAAAGAAAAAGAAGAAAATGAATATGGTTAATATTTTATTATTTTGTTTGTGGTGAGAAAGTCATTAATAAAAGTTCATAGATGAGTCTTTTGTTACAGGATATTTGATCACACTGTGAACCATGAGATTGTGTACTGGAAAAGTGTGTTTCTGGTTGCAGTGTGGCTCAGCCTTAGCACATACCTTTAATCCAAGAGTTTTCTGTAAACAACAATAAAGTCAAGAGGTAGGGAAAGCAACCAGTTGACATGGGATGAACAAAGGAAAAAAAAATAATGTAGAGTGAGAGAAATTCCAGAGGACAGACACTTAGGCTCAAAGAAGTTACTGTGAAGAGATTAAATATGTGAGAAAACTTTCTAATCTGATCATTTGTTTCTGAGGTACTATGCTAAGTATTCCAATTAGTGATACAACCCTGGTAAATCTTTCAGATAAGTAGAGATATTTAAGAAATTTTATAAAGCTTGACTCTATGAACTGGAACCAAACAATGTCAAGTGTGCCATTTTGATATATTGTGATGGCTTGGATTTCCAGTGTCCTCCACAGGCTCATGCTCTTGAAGGCTTAATTCACAGCCTGAACAACGACAGTCAGATGTAAAATCTTAAAGCTATGGGACCTGAGGAGAGACACTTACATGAAACAGGTATTGGGACTTTTCCTCTTTCCTCTCTCTCTTTTCTTTCCAGGTGCTTTCAGAGAGAGCAGATACATCTACAATGTTCTTTCTACCACGGCATGCTGACCTGCCTCATACAAAAGTTCAAGTGACCAGGGGTCACAGTTTGAAATCTTTCAAACTGTGACCCCAAAATAAATATTTTTCCCTTACAATTTTTCATCTTAGGTATTTTGCTACATAGCATATTTTGAAACATAGATACATTGAAAAGTCAATCAATACACTAATGTGATTCAACATTGTGTTAAACTATTAGCCACTAATAAGAAATGGGAATACAAAAAATTCAAAAAAAGAGATGAAATGTCATCGCTGTATGTTTCATTACTTAGAAAACATTAAAGCCGAAGATTTTATGAATAACAGCATCCAATTTTTTCAATACGCTATACCAATGCTTATAACAAAACTACATTAAGTATATGTACAAAATGACATGATTAAATCAATTGTTTTGTAAATAAATATGTAAGCTAATTAAAAATGAAAATCTAATTTTATAATTACTAAGTTACTAATATAAAGAGAAAGTGTGAAATGAATGTAATAATAACCATAATAATAGCAGACTAAATGCCAGAAAATGAAATATTGATCTGAAAAATCTATATGGAAAAATCAATTTTACTGAAGACTATGAAATACACAAACAAATAGAAACATCGGTTACATATACAAATGGTAAAACAAAGAACCATTCTTCTCAAAATATTTCACTAACTTGAGAAAACCTAACTGAAAGCTCAAAAAGGGTTTAAAATAGGTCTGAGAGAATATTATAATTATGTTATGAGATTCATGACATAGAAAACAACAAAAGTTGAAAGAATTTTATGTTTCATGACTGAAAACATGTTTATTAAAGTTTAATCAGCTTTTAAGGCCTATATAAAAATACCAGAGATACATAAGGAGCAAGACCCTTTTAGAGTTTATTTTTTGTGCATTGTTTGTTTGTGTGTGTGTGTGTGTGTGTGTGTGTGTGTGTACATTAGCAAGTCAAGGCCAGAGGTTCACAACTAGTATCTATCCTCAGCAGCCTCCTGTGGTTTTGTTGTTGTTTTGTGGTGTTGTTGTTTGTCTTTGTTTTTGAGACAGAATCTTTCATTTATCTGGAGCTCACCAATTAGTTTAGTCTGGGTGGCCAGTGAGTCCTGGATCCATTTGTTTCCACACCAGAGTACTAGAAATACCAGTATACAATATCAGGATTGGCCTTTTACATGGTGATGGGGATGAACTCAGATCCTAGTCTTTATGTAGCCAAACTTTTACTGACTGAGCAATCTCCCCAGAACCTAGAACTGATTCTTTATCTAGAAAGAAAGATAATAAATAGCAGATTGAATAAATGAGCTAAACACTTTGTTAAAATGTTATGAGATTTGAGCAAGAATTTGATAAAATTGAAGGAATTATCCATGCAAATATCTGAAAGTAGGAAACTGGGGTCCTAAAAAAGAAGGGAGTTAAAGTCAAGAAGAGAACACAGTGGCTCAGATGGAGTTGGAGATAAAGTCAGAAATAAAGAAGAATCTAGACTTGTGTAAATGGGAATAATTTGTTGAGTTTTAATCTGATGATTAACATATGATCAATAACTTCATCCATTTTTTTTAAATTTTTTTTCAAAGCAGAGTCTCACTTTGTAGCACTCTGGTAGCCTGGAGCTCACAACACTCTGCCTGCCTCTGTCTTCAGATTGCTGAGATTAAAGGCATGCTCCACCACACTCAGGTAAACATTGTTCATTCTAAATCATGTCATGTTGAAAGAAATAAATATAAAGGATCCATAAGAAGATAAGAGAGGTCCAATACAATATCCAGGGTAAAATATGATTCGCAAAAGGATGATATTATTAGGCATTCTGGATATATTTTAAAGATAGAGTAAATAAAAATTTCCATGCATTATTACATGGGGAGAGCACATGATACACGATGTAAGAATGAATATGTAAGTGTGAAGAGTCCTTTAAGTATATCAGTGGAAATGTTCAACAATGTTGGAAATACATATAAATATTTGTAACCCATTAATATATAAATTATTTTTGAAGCTATGACAAACATCACTGAGAGTTTAAGTAGAGAGGTAAGTGTGTGCCCAGTAACAATCTAACACCAAGAGAGGAGTTTGAAGAACAATGAGACACTCCATTGGTGAAGGAATCGGGAAACGGAGTCAGTTCCCAGTGTGTAAGTGAAGAAAGAATGTAGAGGAGAGTTATCAACTGTTCAAATGCTTTTCAGAGACCTGCTAGGACCGTGACTCACCAGTGTCTTCAGCAATGTACAAATAATGTGACTATAGCAGAAGCAATTTTGTAGAGTGGGGTTTGCAGACTGCATCTTAATTCACTCACAAAAGGATGGAGAGAAAGCTGTTAGGACACTGAGTACAGAAGTCTTTTGTAAGAACTGTGCTGCAGAGTGAAGCAGAACATAGCAAAACAGCTGAGGATGGGACATGAAGCTCAGAGATTGCTTCCGGTTCATGTTGAAGAACTGGTATGCTGTAAGCAGAAAAGCTAATCCTACTAGAAAGATCTAGAGAAATATATAGCTACCAAATGATTGCCCCAAAGTGTATCCAAATAAGTACCAAAGGCTTTCTCTAAGATATGCTTTCATATTTTAAAGTGTTCCTATATTTAGGCAAATAAGATCTTGGTAAATTAGATTTTCCAGTCTCTAAATTCTAACAATTTTTTTCAAATGACATGTTGAAAGCAATGAAAACTATTTCCATGGCCTTTTTACTGATGACATCAGCTCTAAGTGACAGATACAGAAGTGTAATTGACATTAAAAACATGTTTAAAATTTAAAATTTAATTTTGATGCTGATTCTAGATGGTAACTTTCATAGGTACAGGTTCTAACTTTGGTTTTCTTGTTAATTTTTTTCAGTGTGTTATGTTGCTTATTGTATTTTATTCTTTTTGTTCTGAATATAAAAATGGTAGCTATTTGAGGAAGTCTGACAACAACAGTTCTTATATGAGCTAATTTTTGCAATTTATTTCTGTAATCTGATTTTTATTGTAATCAAATATCCTACTTTTATGTCTTTCATTTTAAGGTATCTAAGATTACTTGTTAATTAGTGAATATATGAATAGAACAAAATTAGTAATAAACAAGAAAAAAAAAAAGAAAGAAAGCAATGAAAACAAGTTTGTATGAAACTTTTTTCCACCTATATTTCACTCTCAGACTTTATGTATTTATTACCTTTCCAGATCCTACTATTTACAAGCTGTGTGGATTCACCATAGTAACCTCTGCTCTACAAACAAAACTGAGATGAAATAAAATAAGTAATTTAGAAAACTGTGCTACGCTTTCTGCTGCATATTTACTTATCCTTTTTTGACATAGACTGTTTGTTAATGAGGCTTCCAGAACAGTTTAAAGAATTAATTGCTAACCTTCTAAGAAACAGACACTAAGAGGAGTGGGTTATTGTTATCAGGTTCTTCCCTTCATGGTCACCAAATAACACAAGTGAAATACAGGGTTCTTGTCTTATTTAAAACAAACAAACAATTTAGGAATAGGCTCAAGGAAACTTTTCCTAGAATGGAAAGTAAGTAAGTAAGTAAATAAATAAATAAATAACCCCCCAGTTAGTCTAGAAATCTGACCAGCTGCTTGGAGGGGGAGAATGGAAGCTAAAAAGAAAAGTGTTTTTCTATTTGAGTTACCGGCATTAAGATCTACTGCATGCCAGAAGGCAGCAACATGGTATGGAACAAGGCTTTTACAGAACGTATAAGGAAGCCCAACGTGGTCTGCTGAAGTTCGCTAGGGCGTTGGTGAAGATGAAGCAGGATTATCAGCGGAAGCCAGCATTGAAAGAGTCATGGAGAAAGTTGAGGCTTTGAAGAGCACCTAGAAGAAGATATTGGTAAAAGTGCAGCTGAGTTGCAACGGAAGACCTCAGCATTTTGAGGAGGCCAGTACCATGGGATAACCAAGAACAGCAGCGGGTATGTGGTTGAAACTGGCCTGAGTCAAAAAAAAAAAAAAAAAAGACAGCTACATTGTTACAGAGCACAGATCAGAAAAGTGAATCCAAGCCACTTGGAGTAGCCCAGAAGATTGTGAGTGAATCCTAGGAACTGGACATTTATACATTTGGAGTTTAGTTTTACTTTTATCTGATGATTGACTGACTATTTAATGTCCTCATAACCAGTAACACCTGGAAGACTCTTACATGTTACCAACTTGGGCTGCCAAAACAATATACAGCCTTGTCCCTTCTGGAACACAGCTCTGTGTGCTGACTCAAGGAAACACTTCCTAGAAGATTTAATTTCAGTGATGTTGGTCTCTGCTTAATCACTGCTAATATCTCTGCTCCAGGTAACCAGCACTCATTGTCAAAGCAAATAAAATTTTCACTTTAGTGTTTTTCGTATCTTGATAACTGCAGCTGATGTCTCAGCTCCAGCTAGAGGCATCACACAAAAGGCCCTTCAGAGTCTTCGCTTACCTTTGCACCTTCAAAAGCGAGGCCTCTATTGTCTTTGCTGCTCTCAACAGTCTCATCTTCAAAGTTTCCACAGAAAAGCCCACCAAACTTTCAACACTCAATGGCTCTCCAGTCCAAAATTCCAAGTCCTTCCAACATTCTTCCAAAAACACATGGTCAGGTCTGTCACAGTAATATCTCACTATCCTGGTACCAATTTCTCTCTTAGTTAAGGTTAATACTGCTGTGATGAAACTCCATGATCAAACCAAGTAGTAGACAAAAGGGTATATTTGGATTATACATCCATATCTTAGTCCATCACTGAAAAAGGTCAGGAGACTAATTCAAGCAGGGCGGGATGCTGGAGGCTATTTTGATCATCATGGCTTTGTCAGCTTGTTTGCTTTTCTCTTTCTTTCTTCCTTTTATTTCTGTTCCTACCCACCTCCCATCAGCACTCACTGTTCCTCAATAGAAAACAATAGGATTCTAAGAGACAACAACCAATCATAACAAAATAATATGTAGAACGATGAAGCAAAAACTTGGGTATCAAAGTTGGACACAGAAATCCAACAAGAGAAAAAGAGTCCCAAGAGCAGGCACAAGCGTCAAAGATATACTCATTCTCACAGTCAAGAGTCCCATAAAAATACTAAGCTAATTGGTAATATATAATCATCATCTATCTATCTATCTATCTATCTATCTATCTATCTATCTATCTATCTATCTATAACTATTACACAATTATATAATATCTATTCTAGGCCATGTGCTTGCTGCTTTATCTTAGTGAGCTCATAAGAGCCTTGCTTAGTTGATTCTGTGATCCTTGTTCTCATGACATCCTCCATCTCCTCTGAGTCTTAAAACTTTTTTGGCTCTTCTTCGGGATTCCTTGAGATTTGAGTGGAGGGATTTGATGGAGACCTCCAATTGAGACTCTCTCTCTTTCTCTTTCATGTCTGACAGCTTGCTTTCTTATAGAGCCCAGGACCACTAGCCCAAATATGGCACCACCCACAATGAACTGCTCCCTTTCTCACAACCGTTAATTAAGAAAATACACTACATGTTTGCCTACAGCCTGATCTTATGGAGGCATTTTTAAAATATATATCTAGGCTCTCTTCTTTCAGAAGATTTTAGCTTGTTTCAAGTTGAGATAAAATTTTCCAGCACAAAGTTCATACTATAGGCTACTGGCATGCTATTATAAATAATAATATACTCTCAATCCCAAGCACATAGAAATAACTCTTCAGTTGTAAGAAATTTAAAAAATGAATATCCATAATCACAGGTTTTAAAAGTTTTATTTATATTCTTGCAAAAAGAATGAACAAAAGTACAAAGGTTTTTATTTCACCAGTTTCCCAGAATTGTCCATATGGATATCTATAGCTATGAGCTCAGTTAGAGACTAAAGACAATTATACAGTATTGCTATCCTTTTTATTTCTGTAGATGCAACTTGAGAAATACTCTGATTAAAACTATCATTCAATAGATAACCACCTTAGAAACTATAATTTGAGTAGAAAATATATGGAGCTTTGTGTTGTCTAATAATGAAAAGGTCTTATGAATTATGAATAATACAGGATTAGGCAATATTGTCACATGAAAATCACAAATTAGTTACACACTAGTAGATGGTATGCTTACTGTATACTATAGATGACATATATAGTCCTTTGTGTCATCTGTCATTAACTGAACCATCACTTGATGTCCCTAACAATAGCTGCAAGCAGATACATGTGTATACGCACATACATGTGTTAAAAATGGAAAAATATTTGAGTTATTATTTCCTGAAAAATAATATAGGGTAATAACGTTCAGCTTAAGGTTTCAATAAAATACATGGGACAAGTCTAAAATGGTGATTTTTAAGATCTGTCCAGTTGTCAGCCATGAGACTTCAAACTACCTCCGGAAACTCATCTGTGTACCACAGTTTCCTTGACATCTGAAGCAAGAAGAATGAAAGGCCCATCCGTCTTTCTGAGCAGCCTCAGTGAAGAAGTGCTTGCTCTACACTTCAGCAGATACTAATGCTATTTGCTCTGTCATTCTGTCACTTACTTCTTAATCTCTGGGTTTAAGAGCCTCTTGGCACTTGCAATTACACCACTTTAGCTACCTGATTCAAGCGGTCTTAATGCCTAAGGAGCTTAGGTATCCAAATATATACCAAGTTACAGGGAAACGAGTAGATCCTCTTGAGTTTTAAGACCAGTTTATGCAAATAGTTAAGTAACTTTCATACAATGTAAAAACCACTTACAATTTATATTCCTTGTCTTATGCTAGAAACACAGAAACCGTTTTTTTTTTTTTTAGATTTTTTATTTGTATCTTTTTAAAAATTTTTATTTATAAATGTATTTATTACAATTTATCACTTTGTATCCTGGCTGCAGACCCCTCCTTTGTCTCCTACCGGTACCACCCACCCTCCTCTTCTCCCTTGTCCATGGATAGGAGAGGACCTCCTCCCCTTCTATCTGAGCCTAGCTTATCAGTTCTCATCTAGGTTGCCTGCATCATCTTTCTCTGTGGCCTGGCAAAGCTGCACCCACCAGGGGGAGGTGATCAAAGAGCCAGCAACTGAGTTTGGGTCAGAGACAGTCCCTGTTCCCCTTCCTAGGGAAACCACTTGGAAACTGAGCAGCCAATGGACTTCCTAATTGTCTGAAAAAGTGCCAGCTTGATTTCCAAAGAGGTTGTACAAGGTTCCATTCCCATAAGCAATGGAGAAGAGTTGCCTTTTCTTCACATGCTCTCCAGCATGTGTTGTCACTTGAGATTTTTTTTTTCAGAAACCATTTTTTTATAGTGGCCAAACAGACCACAGATACTTTTTGCCTGTGTCTAAACTGCATTGGGAAGAAAAATGTTTTTTTTTAATTAATTTATTTCTCTATTCTCTTTACATCCTGATCTTAACCCTCTCCCTCCTCTCTTCTCATTCTCTATAATAACGAATGAATGAATGAAAGAATGATTGAATGAATAAAACTGGTTAAAATGCGATGACTTCATATATTGTGTTCCTCAATGCTTCAATCTCAGAATCACTAGACCATTGAGAAAAAATGAAAAACTTAAGAAAGAAAAATAACAATTACCAAGAATATTTTTCAGTAATACACTGTGTGTAATAACACCTATAAACTGAATAACTGTGCCTTCAAAACAGTGCCATATAAAATACTTTAGATGTATTGAAGCATTTTTTAAAGTTTAAACTGTGTATTTTAAGTACCTTAAATATATACATTAAATTGTATATAAAATCAAATTACAGCAATAATAAGAATGTCACATATATACGTAACTACATTTAACTTTAAAATAGACAAATTGAAAGTAATAAATAAAGTCAATATGAACTTCTGGTTTTAAAAATATCTGTAAATACTATAGTTTTTTTCATTACCTAGTTTTAGTCAAACTCCTATCAAAAGAAACAACAAATCAATACTTGAATTTAAAAAGCTGTAATGTGTGTCATACCTTCTCATGGACTTTCTGGCCAGGTTCCATCCCTTCAAGATGTTCTGATTCTGTGGATCCCTCACTTGATACCATTTTTCTCTGAATATGAATATTTTGCTCACGCAAGGCAACAATCTGCAAAATAAAAAGTAATTCCTTTAAAAGATAATTTACATTAATGTGGCTAATTGCAAATGAAGATGGACAAATGGTTGAAGCACAAATATTAAATTTTTCCTACATTATTATTTCAAAATGTCTTCATAGAATGTAGATCACCATTTTGAATAACAGTCATATGAACTCACAACCTTTCTCTTTAAAAATTTAAATCAATGCAAAACTTACCGAAAATATATTTTCTGTTTGGAAATACAGTGGCTAACTGCAAAATTAGCTTTTAAATTGTGTTGTTATAAAAATTCCTGTTGCATGTACTTTTATATTGTGCAAGAAATATACACAAAAATAATACAGGCTGGAAAGTAATTAATTATAGTCCCAATTATTTAACCTATAGAGATAGCCTGTAGCAAATCCATGAACTGGACTTACATGAATTTATATACATGATCCATGCTGCTATATTTAAGTCTGACTCACAGTCATTGTCATTTTTTTATCCAAATTTACCTAACTGAAAAAGAGATCAGCAATAAATTCTTGTGCTTTTTCAGCTCAACTTTATGGCGTGATATTCCAATTGATGAATAGGTAGGTTCTCAAGCAGTTCCAAATGTAATCCAAGTAGTAAGGTGAATATAAAATAGTATTCTGATCTTTTCAAATGTTTTTAAAATATTACTACTTACATAAACCTAAAAACAATTTATGTGATAATAATAGTGTAACTTCATGGATTGGTTTTTATGCTATCAATTTATATGTTATGACTAGATGTAGAATGAATCCATTTCTGTAGTATCTTGTATGTGGTAAATACTGAATTGGACAAGACTTTGAAATCATGAGACAAATGGATCACACAGACCAGCAATCGTTAACGAAAAGGACAGCAAGAATTTTGGTGTTCCTTGTGTTACTTTTCAGTGTGCAAGGGCTGGGGTGGGGTGGCTGAGAGGTCACATGATCTTGCATATAGCCTCTGACATGTGCATGTATGTAATATTGTTTTATGGGGCATGCCACTACATAACAGAAACAGTTATTTAAGTATTGTTTCATAGTAAAACAGTCATCAAATGATTGGCTTTTTAAAATCTTTCTTGCTCTCAATGAGTTATCTATAAAATGAACAGAATCATATTTGCAAAAAAGGATGTACATGTAAATGTCTGCTTTTTCATTGTATATGGACATGCTCATGTCAGTGGATCCACATGTGTGTTTGTGAATTCCTATCTGAGTTTGAGTATGTTGAGGCCAGGGGTCAATATTGGGTGTGTTACTTGTTTTTTTCTCACATTATCCAATGAAATAAAGTATCTCATTGAACCTAGAACACATATGTTTGAATAAGTTGGCTGGCCTATGGGCTCCAGGGACCCATTTGTCTCTGCCTACCTAACCTACAACCACAACTCAGTACTGTAGTTCCATGTGCAGGCTATAACACTTCAGACTTTTGTGGAGATGTTGGGAATCCAACTGCAGTTCATCACACTTGTAAAAAACAGGGACCATGCATTGAGAGGACCTAGACCCCCTGCTTAGATGTAGTAGCTCAATCTCCATGTGGGGTTCCTAGTAAGGAGAGCAGGGGCTGGCTCTGACATGCACTTAGTGGCTGGCTCTTTGATCATCTCCCCTTGGTGAGGTGGCCTAACAGAGGAAGAAGATCCAGACAATCCTGATGAGACCTGAGAGACTAGGGTCAGGTAGAAGGAGAGGAAGGTATCCCCTATTAATGGACTAGGGGATCCTAGGGGAGGTAGAGGGAGGGAGTATGGGACTGGGACCCTTCCCTCCCCTCCCCTCTTCCCCTCTCCTCCCTTTCCCTCCCCTCCCCTCCCCTCCCCTCTTACTCTCCCCTCCCCTCTGCTCTTTTCCTCACCTCCCTTCTCCTCCCCGTCTCCTCTTTCTCCCTCCTCTCCCCTCCATTCTTCTCCTCTCCCCTTCACTTATCTTTTCCTCTCCTCTTCCTTCCTTTCCCTTCTCTCCTCTCTTCTCTTCTCCTTCCCTACCCTCCTTTCTTTTTTCTTCTCTTCTTTCCTTTTTTCTTCTTTTCTCTTCTTTCTCATCTCTTCTTTCATTTCAGTTTTTGTTAACTCTCTAAGTCAATTAGTGCTGCTGTCATCAAATGGACAAGGGGCCATTCACTGGAAATGGGCCATGTACTACTGGCCACACCTTTAAAAGAATGATTCTCCAAGCAAGGAATACTAGCAGTAGTTCTTTGCTTCTACTTGATCCATTAGAGTAGCTACAATGACCTCCTTTCTGTTGCACAGACATTCTTGGATCTTTTTCCTTCCATAACTTAGGGATTTTATTGTCCTTCTGTCTGAGATATTTCTCCAAGTTCTTCCAATATCTCAGTTTTCAAAACTCAGCAGAAATAACTCACTTCAGAGAGATGGAATCTTACCTTCAAAACTTTTTAAGATATCCCTGTTCAATTTTGAGTGTGTAGGACTCCCACATAGTATGTTTATTTTCTTCATTTTTTCACTTTGCCTATATGCCTAACTGAAATTTTAATAACTCATAGAAAAACAATTTTCAAAAGAGTGCTTCGTTAAAAACATTCTTTTCTTTTCTTATTTTTCTTTTCTTTTTTTGGCTTTTTAAAAATATTTATTTATCAGGAAATTGCTTTCATGCTTCAGGAGGAAGGAGGAAAAAGAGCCTAGAGGCCACCAGAATCATATGGGTTATAAGATACACTCATACTCACTTTTCAACTGACTATTTTATCTTTCTTTCTCCTCCAGTCATGCTCATCCCTCATTAGAATACAAATCAGAATGGCTAAGATCAAAAACTCAAGGGATGATGCATGCTGGAGATGTTGTGGAGAAAGGGGAACCCTCTTCCATTGCTGGTGGGAATGTAACATTGTACAACCACTTTGGATATCAATCTGGCACTTTCTCAGAAAATTAGGAATAATACTACCGTAAGATCCAGTATACCACACCTAAAAAGTTGCCCCCAAAGATGCCCCATCATTTAATAAGGACATTTGATCAACCGTGTTCATAGAACCTTTATTTGTAATAGCCAGAATCCGGGATAAAACTATGTGTCCCTCAACAGAGGAATGGAAACAGAAATTGTGGTACATTTACACAATTAAAGACTACTCAGCAATTAAAAACAAGGAAATCAAGAAATGTGTAGGCAAATGGTGGGAAATAGAAAAGATCATTCTGAATGAGACAACCCAGAAGCAGAAAGACACATATGATATATACTCACTTATAAGTGGATATCAGCCATATAATATAGGATAAACATACTAAAATCTATAGCCCTAAAGAAGCTAAACAACAAGGAGAACCCTAGTGAAGACACTTAATCCTCATTCAGAAGGACAAACAGGATAGATATCAGAAGTAGAAGATGACAAGGAACAGTACAGGAGCCTTCTACAGAGGACCTCTGAAAGACTACCCATAAAGGAATGCAAGGAGATACTGAGACTCATAGCCAAATTTGGGGCATAGTGCCAGAATCCTTATGGAAGAAGAGGGAAAAAGAAAGACCTGGAAGGGACGAGAACTCCACAAGGAGAACACAGAGCCAAAATACCTGGGCCAGGGGCCCTGCGGGGACCGACACTACAACTAAGGACCATGCATGGAGAGGACCTAGACTTCCTGTGATAGGAGCTCCACAAAAAGACCAACACGGCCAACTAATCAGGGCCCAGAGGGGCTTGCCGAGACCAAATAATCAACCAAAGGCCATGCATAAACTGGACCTAGTGCCCCTGCAAAGATGTAGCACATGAACTGCTCAGGGTTCATGTAGGACCTCTAGAAAGGGAAGTGGAAAACAGTGTTTTCATGTGAAATAGCACAAGTTATTATGTGCAACATATTCAATAAAATGATGAATTAAGATAGGAGTGAATATGGAATGATGAAGGATGTAGTATCAATAATTAAAAAAATACACTTGAAGCTCACAGGAATTTCTGAGTCTTGTATCCCAGATCTTTCCAGAACTTTAAACATGAATGAGTGTTGTTACTCCACTAAAGCCACAGATTCAAAAGTCACCAGATGTGATAAGATGGAAGACCCTACACACTAAATAATTCTATGCAATTTGTTACAAATTACTCAGAAGTGAAGTAGATTCTTCCCTTCCCCCAAACAAAACAAAACAAAACAAAACAAAACAAACAAAACAAAACATTGAAACTCAAGATTTGAGGCTGGAGAGATGGCTCAGGAATTAATACTATTGGATGCTCTTTCAGAGGACCTGAGCTCAATTCCAAGGACTCACATTTGGCTCTTCACAACAGCCTGTAACTCTAGTTCCAGGATGTTTTACCCCCTCCTGGCCTCTGTAGATAACTGTCAAGCATTCAGTGCACATATGTAAATTCAAACACTCTTTTTCACACACACACAAATATATAAACTAAAATCAAATTCCTGTTTTAATTATAAGTATTTAGGTTAATTTCCATTTACCTAGTAAATCATGTGAATTTCAAATATATCTATTGCTTAAAACAAAATAGAACATTTGAAAGGGTTAATGAATGAGTCATTGGATAAGTGTATTAATTTTCTCTTAAAAATAAATTAATTTTTCATTTGAAATATATGATACACATCAGTGTGACACTACTTCCAAATGTTATAAATTTTAAGTCTTTCATAAATTATATACATAATTTTGTTCCCTGTAAGGCAAAATTTTCAGCCACTAATATGAAAACCCCAAATTTAAATCAAGACTTCAAAATAGGACAAGAATTAAAACACTTTCAGTTATATAATTTTATTCTGTTCTGTTCCTGCCAAAACTAAATTACAATAGGGGGCAATGGGAGTGACCTTTTTCACCCTATTTAATTATTGAGATTAATAAGATGACTCTTCCTTTTGCATTAAAGAATACAAGACATTTTCTCCCACCATTTGATTTTGGAGGTTTCACTCCTGCCAATATGCCCTGAGGAGAGAGAAAACTGTCTAAAGAATTTTTGTTGAAAAGGTACTTCATTCCTTTTAAGAAAATTTGACCTACTGCCTAAAAATTGGACATAAGAGATGGCTAAAGAATCGACTACCGAAACTTGTGGAAAAGTGGGAGGTAAGAGAAAAGGACCTGGAGGTGACAAGAACAGAGCCAACTAACCAGGGCCCAGAGGGGCCTGCTGAGCCTGAAGTATAAACCAAGGAGCACACATGGACTAAACCTGGACTCCCTACAAAAATGTAGCCAATGGGCAGCTCAGGCCTCATGTGGGTTCTCTAGTGAGGGGAGTAGGGACAGTCTCTCACATAGAATTTCTTGTCAGCTTTTTGATCACTTCCTTTTGGTGGGACGACCTTGTTAGGCCACAGGGGAAGAGGACAGTTTGATACAATTTGATGAGCTGCAGTGGATAGGAAGGGGTGGGGCTCTCCTTTTCTGAGGAATAAAGAAGGCAGAGGGAGGGTGGTACTGGGAGTTAGGAGGGATGGGCTACAACAAACATATAAAGTGAATAAAGAATTAAATTTTAAAAAATCATATGAATAATGAAGAAAAAGAATTGACTGGAGACACACAACATAATGAAAGTCAGCTGCTCTCAAAACATTTCTGAGGCCTTGCACTGGCAGAGAAACACTTAAAGAAATGCTCAATCTCATTAGCCATTAGGGAAATGCAAATCAAAACAACCCTGAGATTTCACCTTACACCCATGAGAATGGCCAAGATCAAAAACTCAAGTGACAACACATGCTGGAGAGGTTGTGGAGAAAGAGGAGCCCTCCTCCACTGCTGGTGAGAATGTAAACTTGTACAACCACTCTGGAAAGCAATCTGGCGCTTCCTCAGACAACTAGGAATAGCGCTTCCTCAAGATCCAGCCATACCACTCCTAGGCATATATCCAAAAGAGGCTCGAGTACACAATAAGGACATTTGCTCAACCATGTTTATAGCAGCTTTATTTGGAATAGCCAGAAGCTGGAAACAGCTCAGATGTCCCTCAACTGAAGAATGGATGCAGAAATTGTGGTACATCTACACAAAGGAGTATTACTCTGCAATGAAAAATAAGAAAATCATGAAATTTGCAGGTAAATGGTGGGACCTGGAAAGGATCATCCTGAGTGAGCTGTCCTAGAAGCAGAAAGACACACACGGTATATACTCATTCATATAGAAATATAACATAGGATAAACCTAGTAAAATCTGTACATCTAAAGAAACTAATCAAGAGAGAGGACCCTGACTAAAACGCTCAATCCTCATCCCGAAAGGCAAAGAGGATGGACATCAGAAGAAGAAGAAAACAGGAAACGACCTAGGAACCTGTCACAGAGGGCCTCTGAAAGGCTCTGCCCTGCTGACTATCAAAGCAGATGCTAAGACTTATGGCCAACTGTTGGGCAGAGTGCATGGAATCTTATGTAAGATGTGGGAAACAGTACGAGCTGGAGAAGAAGGGAACCCCACAAGGAGAGCAACACAACCAGAAAATTTGAACACAGGGGTCTTCCCAGAGACTCATACTCCAACCAAGTACCAGGCATGGAGTTAACCTAGAACCCCTGCACAGATGTAGCCCATGGCAGTTTAGTGTCCAAGTGGGTTACATAGTAATGGGAAGAGGGACTGCCTCTGACATAATCTGATTGGCCTGCTCTTTGATCACCTCCCCCTGAGGGGAGTGCAGCCTTACCAGGCCACAGAAGATGACAATGCAGCCACTCCTGATGTGATCTGATAGACTAAGATCAGAAGGAAGGAGAGGAGGTTCTCCACTATCAGTGGGCTTGGGGAGGGGCATGAGTGAAGAAGGGGGAAGGTGGGTGGGACCAGGAGGTGAGGAAGGAGGGGCTTATGGTGGGATACAAAGTGAATAAAGTGTAATTAATAAAATAAAAATATATGGTTGGAAGGAAGGCTGGAGCTATTACTTTGGAAAAACACTAAGGTAGGTCTATGACACTCTAGGTCTATGACACTCATGTCTGGATAGCATCATCCGCTCTATACAGAGTGAACCCAATGTGAGGAAGCACTTTTGTCAAACTTCCACTTGTATCCAGTTCTTGAAAAACATTAGGACAACACACTGGGTATAGACACTATGTAAAACTATTTTCTAAATCCGGGATAATGATATTATTTATTTTTAATAAGTGCTTACCAAAGTTTGCTTAGTAAGAACTGATAGAGTTAAATAAATATATCTGTAAATATATGTCACTACAACTTCAAAATGAGAACCTACATGTGATAATATAAGTAGATAAGATGTAGATGAAAGGACTTCTGATTGAGACATTATATATGTAAGAGAGCTTTGGGGGGAAAGTAGGTTAAGCTCCTCTTTGACCTTCCCCTTACACCCTGTGAAAATGAAATGCTCTCCACATAATTTTGGAAAACTGTGAAAGGCACAGTCTAGAGTTCCTTGATCTTTGATCTTCTAATTTCCAGACTTATTAGAAATACATACCACTATTTACAAAATGTTAAATCTTACATTAGAACAGAGCTAAAAAAGTGGGATGAATAGTAGTTATGAGAATAGGGTGTGATTATTGAAATACCTAAAGATTGGTGAGTAGTTTGGTCTGTATAGGAGATGGGAAAAGGTGAGACTTTGTACTGAAGTTTACAAAAAGCTTATACTATCAGAAAGGAAACATGATGGGAATTTCTGGAGAACTCAAAAGAAGAGGACCATAGGGAGCCCAACTTTTAGAAATTGTTTGAGTTGTCTGGTTCAGAATGCTGGTGGGAAAGTGTTTGGTGGTTTTGAAAATAAACTACATGAAAACAGTAGCAACATTTTGGAAGTGGAGAGACGTCTGTGTTTATTATAAAACAGCTCTGATCTCGATTGGATGATACCCTTGTTCTAGTGTTTGTGAAAAGTAGTAAAAAGCTGTGTGGATATTTACTGGGAGAAGCTTCCAAGCAAAGTATTCATTATGTGGCATGGCTCTTGTTCACTGATTAAAATAAAATTTCAGAAGATGGAGATGAATTCCAAAATAACTCAGAACCAGTGAGAATTAGAGTTGCAAGATTTTTAGTTTGTCCAAGGCATCATAAATAATATTCTGGATTCTCCCATCTAAGGAGTTATTTGTGCACAAATCCAATCTTGGAGAGCTATGGTGCATCATACAATATACCTGGCAAAGTCATAGAGATGGCTGCCCAGTTTGATAATCCAGCCTCTCTAGCACTGCGGAAGGACATGTGTCCAACATAACTTCACCACCTTAAGATTTAATATTGTTTTCCATGTTGTGTTTGAATTTACATAGAATCTGTAACTTTTATTTTTGGAGTGGGGAAACTTCCTAATCATCATGGCATTGTGGGTACACATAACTTCTTTAATTTTTTTAAACTTCTTTCTTTAATTTTATAGGCTTACAGTCGGAGGGAAAAATTGCCTTAGTATAAACACACATGTCCAATTATTTATTTATTTTAATTCAGAGTTGTACTGGATAGTTTTTAAATTTTTTATTGTTTTTATTTATTCTCTCATACAATATGTCACTTCCTTCTACTCTTCCCAGTTTTCCTCACCAATTCTCACCCACAAGTCCACTCCTCCTTCATTTTCCTTCAAAAATGAGCAGGCCTACCAGGGATATCAACTGTAGGAATAACAAGATACAATAAGGCGAGGCACAAGCTAGAGTAATCTGAGAGGAGGGGAACCTCAATTAAGAGAATGACTCATTAAAATCAGGCTGTAGGCAAGCCTGTAAGGCATTTTCTTAATGGAGGAGCCCCTAACCATTGTGAATGCTGCCATCGCTGAGCTGATGGTTCTGGGGTCTAAAAGATAGCAGACTGAGAAAGATAGGAGGAGCAAGCCAGGAAGCAGCACCCCTCCACAGCCTCTGCAAAGCTCTTGCCTTCAGGTTTCTGCACTGATTGAGTCCTGTCCTGATTTTCTTTGATGATGAAGAGTGATGTGAAAGTGCAAACCAAATTCACTATTTTTCTCTTCAACTTGCTTTTTAGTTATGGAATTCCTCATCATAGCAGTAATAACCCAAGCAGGCCTTCCAATAAGTAGGTAGCTAAGGATGTTTTTGACCTCCTAACCCTCTTGCTTATATGTGCCTAGAGCTAAAGTTTGAGCTCTGTGCCATCATGCTTAGTCTTATGTGGCAGTGAGAATCTAACCCAGGACATTGTGTATGCCGGAAATACACTTTACCAAATAAGCCACATCCTAGCCCCTTACTCATATACAATTTACATGTATTTGAATGAGGTTGGGATAGAGACCCTAAAGTTAACATTGAAATGACTCAGAAAAGTGGTTATATTGCAAAAATTATAATTTTGCATTGCATGCATTGTAGGACATACTGAATATTGGCTATGATGTTAATACATATGTCAAACCAAAACACTTAGGTTGAAGATTAGTAGTGATGATAGTATATGAGCCTTTAGGAAGTGATCAAAAGATGAAAATTCTATTACTTAAACTGCGATTGAAAATATTATTAGAAGTGTTCTATGGAATGATCTTGAAGGCCATCTTGCCTCTCTGTGCCTTTTACCATGTAAAGGAAAATGTTCTCAGTGGAACCAGACAGGGCTGTCTCTCAACACTCTTCTATAACATATTTCTGTTATACCTCTCCACTTCCAGCATCATGAGAAATGTATCTTTGTTGTTCATAAACTACCCAGGTTTGGATATTAGCCATAGCTAATACTAAGTTTAGTTGTGGAAAAGAAGCATGCCCCCATCCCTTCCACCCACACACAAGTTCTGATATCTCACTCTGCAATATTTTGTAGATCACGTAGTTTTGAGTCTTATGTAGACAAGTATAAGGAAAGTATTTAAGATTTTATGTAAATATAAAGCAACCAAATTTCATTCAATAGTAAAAGGTTTTTAAAAATGTTTTCAAGTTTATTGCAGATTAGGTTACCTGGCTTCTATGCGTTAAACACGGTGTATTTGTGTTCTTAATTCAAAATAGTTTCATAATAGATGAAAAAATTAAATTCCAAGAATATCTAAGAATTGAATTATTCCTATACATTTCTCAAAATAGAACAAGAAAGAGGGTATAAACTAATATAATTTTCATTCGGTTTTCCATTTCACTTTGAAAACTTTATGTATAGGACATTTTCATAAAATTACATAAGGAAGACAAATATGAATTTAGAGTTAAAATCCTAATTAAAAACTGCTAGCATTAATGGTAGCTGCCATAAATTAAACATTTTGTGCCATGAATAGAATAAAGCAATTTTAAATACATATATGTATATATTCTTAGTCAATTCTTTCAATAATGTTATGAGTTTAGGTTTTTTTTTTCTTTTGCTAATAAAAAACTAGCAGAGGTTGAATGGTAAAACACATATCTATTTCCACAGAAAGCAATATATCACCGCTAATTTCTAACCTATATATAAGTCGTTCAAAGCTTAAGCATTTTATGCATTATTTTAGTGCTTTTGTATAACTTATGAAATGATTATCTGTGCATACAATCTAAATACTTAACTAGGTCAGGACAACAGTTCTGCATTCTGATTCCAGGGTAATTTACATCTTTATTGTTGGCTAACAACTTGAGTTATATCTTTAAAAATCAGTTTGAAGATGTTTGCAGATGTCATAGTAAAGAAAATTATGCTGTTCACGTTATTCAACATTTTGTTTCTAATTTTTAGGTGGCCTCAAAGCATTTACTCTTGAAAGCTAAAACTATTTTTTAAAACTTAATCGCATCTACATGAAACTCCACTGCTAATTCTACAGGGACTTTCATACTCCGAGTTTAAAATTCATATTTTTTCTTCAGCAATTTCACAACAATTTTCAGGCAGTATACCCATGTGAATAACAGTGATTCACTTCATCTATTTTTATTTCAAATTCCAAAAGTGAGACATATGAAGTCTCATCATACCAACACATAATTAGCTTCTACATAAATACATATTCGAATTCTAGCCGAATTCCATGTTTACATAACACTGTGATTACAATAAATAAAAGCAAAATACAATGGCGACTATCAGAAGAGTAGAGTTTTATTGAAGCAATGAGTGGCTCTTGGTTGTTACCTGCATTTGGGAAACCTGAAATACTGAAACACATTCAAGCAGAATTTAAGAGTCCTAACCAGTAACCATTTCACTTTTGGTCTTTGGTTCTTGAGGAAAAACCCATTTATTAAAACCACAGAGACATAGTAAGATTGTGTGAGCACCATCATGTAATCTGAGCAGATTCGTCAGTTTGCAGACACTGTTCATTTCACATATTTTTCAGGAAGTCAGGAAATATGGATAAACTGCAGGAATAAACTGTCCCAGTGATTGGCTTCAGATGAGACCACAAACAAGCATGATTTTCTATCGAGTCAAAGAAAGATTATCAATGGTATATTTAAATTTTCTGGTTATCTTAGTGAGAGAATTTGCATTTGAGAAGCGAATTGCATTAGTTTCTTGGTTCTCTCCAGTTTTTAACCACTTACTCTACCTTTCCACAGATGACAAATAATTTTTTAAAATTACTCTCACAGTCAGTTTTTGCTGGCCAGGCCCTACACTTCCTATACAGATGAACTCTAGTGCTAATCTTCCTAAGCACATTATCAGATGGGTTTCGAGGATTCTTTAATGGGAAGTATAGTAACTGCAAAGCATGTGAGATTACCAAGTCCACAACTGAACTTATTTCATTTAGGTATTAAAAAAAAAAAAAACTACATTTCTGACCAAGGAGTGAAGTTTTAATATCTAACAGAAATAGATAAACAAACATAAATAAATAAAAACATTTCATTTGAAACTTAAAAATGTACATATTTATCTTGTCTGTGTGTGTTTGTGGGTAAGTACATTTGGTACCACAGCATTGTGGAGGTCAGCGGTCGGTTTATAGACGTGTGTTTTCACTGTCTACCTTGTGAATCCCAGGGATCAGATCAAACTCAGGTCATTAAGCTCAGCAGCCTGAATCAACTTGTCAGTCTTTAAGAGCTTAAAATAAATTAATCGTCAAGTTGCAAACATCTAAATTAGCTCTTCTTTTTGGTGTGATTATTTCAGTATCAAGGAAATAGCAGATATGTGCTCATTTTTGCCAGTGGATGCCTATGATAATCACTTTGAAGAATAGTCATTTTAACAACAGCTATGTTTTTTTTAAACATAATAATATTTTAAATAATATTTTAAATATTATAATAATATAATAAAATTTTACATGAAATTGATATTCTCTCCCAAAATGACAAGTGTATTCACCTAATCACTATTTTAATTATATTTTTCACACTCAGATAGACTTTATTTCCATTATTGAAATAATTACCCATTATTTATAGTAGAAAGACAATTAAATGCCGGCAATTCTGTGAGAGGCTTATAAAGGTGACATAAAGTAGAATATGGCAAAGGCTGGAAAGAAGGCTCAGGGTTAAAAGCACAAACTGCTCTTGCAGATGACCCAAGATAACTTTCCAGAACAAGAATGGTGGTTCACTATCTTAGGTAATTCTGTCCATTGGGTTCTGACATGCTCCTCAAACCTTTGTGGGTACCAGACTTACTTGTAGGCAAAAAACATATATATCATAGACATAAAATAAAAAATGAATGAATCTGAAGAAAAAACACAAAATAATTAAAATTGGCTAGAAGAATTAATATCAGTTTTTAAGGCTCAGCAAAGACTGTTCAGCAAGTTCTCAGCTGAGCATGTCATAAAATGGAGATTAGCAGTAAAAGCTGAAGAAATTGTTAAATGTGGTAAAGTTCAAGAATTAACTTGAATGAAAGAGAAAAATAAAGCTGTAAGCAGATCTACAAATTGGCAGTGGTATGAAAACACACATTTTTTCTTTTATTTTTTTGGTGCTTTGTGACAGGGTCTCACTATGAAAAGTAGGCTGCTCACAAATTTGCCACAATCCTCCTGCTTCTGCTTGTCAAGTGCTGGTTTTCTAAGAATCTGCTACCACATCCAGCTAATGAAACATTTTCAACATTTTCTACTTAGCATCTCATAGAAACAAGCCTCTATCTGAAATATAAATAAACAAGTACATAAATAAGGAAGGAGGTAAATAAGTGGCACAGAGAAATTAAATTGCGGGGACTTCAATATTGAGTTCTGGAATGGTTGGCAGCAAGATAGCTGAAGGCTTTAAATTTATCACCTTTATGAAGAATACAACATAGTCCTACTTTTAAATAATGAACTTGGTGTCTACCAGTGGAACTGAAAAATAGAACTGATTAGATGCCTTGATTATTAACAAGTACTTCCTAGCGAGGAATGGGATCTTCGTTCAGCTGCACCCAAAGAGAACATGGATTCTCTGAATCTACAGAGAATAACACATGCTGTAGTGGTTTTGCATTAAACTAAGGACAAGAAAAGCTCTGATTATAAGTGAAAATTTCCTCTCCACAGCAACAATATATATATATATATATATATATATATGCATAAATGAAGAGAGCAAGTTACGCTGAGAGAGACACGAAAATGTCCAGTGTGTTCAGGTGATTGCTGTGCAAGCAGGAGGCATGTTCTGTGAATAAGATTCCCCGGCTTCAACACTCTCAGAAAATATTTATTCTTAAATGATGTGAGCAAGAATTCTTTTAAAATTTGCTTTTTGTGTGATAAGCGCCATGAAACACCTAGAACAAATATTGATTATTAAATAAAAGAAAATCTAAGTCTACATAGGCCTAATCATGTCTTTATCTTCTGTTTACTCATCTGCAGCTGGTTTACTGTGAGGAACTTTTGACCCATTAAAAGGAACCTTCCATTTTATAACCAAACAAGACACCTTTTCACTAACAAATATTGGCATCTTATAAAAAGCCACATTAATGTCAGTCTCTGTGAGGATGGACCTGCTGATTGCTCTTTCCCCTTTCAGCACATAGAGTTTGAGCTCAGCTAGGTATGGTAAGCGCTGTACAAGGGCCTTTGGGTTATTGTCTTGTTCTGTTTCCCTATCAAGGAAGAAGTGACGAAGTAACAGGCTGTATTTTAGCACTATTCTTTTTAGCACTATTGTAGCAGGTGAAAGAGTCTTAAGGGAAAGAAGGTGTTTCAGTGTGCTTCGGAATTACTTGGGCAAAACATAGGGAGCAGAAACAATATCCATTAGTCATCACTGCATGTTAAAAAGCAAGTAACAGAAATATAAAGGACTTATTCATGTAGTACCTCCTTTAGAAATAACAAAAGCATACAAGGCCCATTATTCTGAACAATTCCTTGTAAGTAATCCATTTGCTTGGGTTCCAACGTGCTATGTTAATCTGCAAATATTTCAATTTTACCTTTAGTCATTTCAAAGTGTGTTCACATGACAAAATGTAACTAGGGAAAGGGAATAGAGAGTGGTCTTAATGACCTTATGTTATGTGCAAAAAATAATAATGAATTCACAGGACATTGAGCAATAAATCCTTTTGTTTTTCCCAAGAAATTGCCAGCTAGACAGTTGCATTTTGGCAGAGATTCTTTGGATCAGCGTTTCTTGAAAGAGCTTATACGATACAATCATATTGTCCTGGCCAACATATTAGCAGATCACTAACAACTGTGATATTTATTGAAAGGCTCTTTTGTTTTGAGAATCATTTTAATTTGACTCCATGCATTAAGTCATTAGAACATTACAACACACATGTAAGACGATTTCTATTATTATGTCTGAGGTAACAGAGACAAGGGAAATAAGGAAGTTGTTCTTGGTGATGGAGCTCAGAAATGACAGAGTCACTGAGGGGGAAAATCTAGTTACCTTGAGCGGGGACTATGATTCTTCTGCAGTGTATATTTGTCACTTTCCCTCTTTTCAGGGATAGATTATACTAACAACAATATCAAATCATCTATTTTGCACAGGATGCCTAGTCATATTTATCACTTTCTTCTAATATACTCATATTAAGTTTTAATTGTAACTATACATTTTTCTTTTTTCATATTTTATATATTTCTACACTGTACTTCTATTTTGACATTATTAATGGCTAAAAACTGATGTTTTATTTTTAATACTAGAACTATTTTGGAAAAATAAAAGGATAAAATGTCGGGACATAAACGTAGTAAGAATTTCTTTTTTAACTTACAAGATTTCATGTTTATTCTTTTTAAATTTAATTTCATTTAGGTATTTATTTTTTTACAATGTATTTTACAATGTATTCACTTTGTATTCCCACTGCAACCCCTTCCTCATCTCCTCCCACTCCCATCTACCCTCCCTCTTCTTGCCCTATGCCCTTTCCTGAGTCCCCTGATAAGAGAGGACCTCCTCCCCTTCTATCTGACTCTAACGTATTAGGTCTCATCAAGGCTGGCTGCATCATCTTCCTCTGTGGCCTGGAAAGGCTGCTATTCCCAGGGAGAGGTGATCAAAGAGCCAGCCACTGAGTTCATGTCAGAGACAACCTGTGTAATCTTTATTAGGGAACCCACTTGGAAACTGAGCAGCCAATAGGCTTCCTTTGAACAGGGAGACTAGGTACTCTCCATGGAACATACTAAAATCTATAGCCCTAAAGAAGCTAAGTAACAAGGAGGACCCTAGGGAAGATGCTTAATTCTCATTCAGAAGGATAGACATCAGAAGTAGAAGAAAAGGAACAGGACAGGAGCCTTCCACAGAGGACCTCCGAAAGACTCTACCCACCAAGATATAATAAGAAATTATTTTTATTGCTACCAAATAACTTTTATTTTGCAAAATCACCTTAGTGATTGCATGGAGAGTTTAAAATATAGTATACGTACATAATGAGACACTGCTCAGCTACAAAAAAATCTATGGAATGTCTAATTAACCATAATATTGATGGATTTGAAGGATGTTTAGTGAAATAGCACATCCACAGAAAAACAAAAAAGAAATGATCACTCATTAGTATAATCTAAAACAAATAACGTAATAGCAATTGACATTTAAAAAGTGGTTATTAGAGAATTGAGAGGTTCCTGGGAAGGAAAAACTTGAAAGGTCTTTCACCATGCACAATGAATAAATCATACTATTACGGTATAGAATAGTGAATATAATTAACAGCGATCTTTATTACATGCCTCAAAATATAAGATGATTAAAAATAACTTCACATAAAAGTTGTAAAATCATGTGCTAAAATATGCTATCTACTTTGAGTCTCTACATAAGTAAAATAATTATACTCTATTTCATAAGTGTGTTACATATTAGGCACTGTTATGAAATCAGTGGTAGAACAGTGTATTAAAAAGTTTTTAAACAAAGTAAAGATCTTTACTTTGTAAGGACGGGTTTTATAAATTATTTAGAGCTGTTTTGAGTGTACTGTTATACTGGGGTTACACACTGCTGAATTTCTAGTTTTAACAATTCCTCCATAGTTCTAGTGCTTACTGGAGCTATTGCTCAACTAAATAATATCCAAGTAACCACTAGCACTGAACCGTAGAATTTAGAGTAGAGAGTCGATGCCCTGGAAAGTGTCAGTGCTATAAATGAGTTGGAGAAGTTGGGGATTAGTAAGGATACAGACGTAAGGTCTCTGTCTCTGTGCTCTTTATTCCAATAAGGTTTTGGTATTCTATAGCAATAAATATACATCTATTTAATGAAAAATAGTACTTGATTTGTCCTGGTACCTCAAGAATAATAAATATTCCTCCTAAAAATTTAAAGGTGCTGTAGTTTAAACATTCTGTAACAACTACTTTCTCTTTCCCTATACCCCACTCTTCTGTTTCTTTTTCTTCTGATTTTATAAACCTCTCACAATGCAGTCTCTCATTCTAGTATGAGTTATTCTCCTCATTGTGCCCCAATAAAAATGTTTTTGGAGAGAAAAAAATGGCATTTTCATTTTAGAAACTTTAGTAATAAAAGAAGTACTTAATTACAGCAATTACTCATCAAAACTTTCAATTAAATGTTAGAAGTTTCAACTAAAATGTTAGAAGTTTCAGTCTCAGAAAAGACCCCTGTGCCCAAATTTCTTGGTTCTGTTGCTCTCCTTGTAAAGCTCCTGTCCTCTCCAGGTCTTACTATCTCCCCCTTCTTTCCTAAGATTCCCTGCACTCTGCCCAAAGTTTGGTTATGAGTCTCAGCATCTGCTTTGATACCCTGCTGGGTAGAGTCTTTCAGAGGCCCTCTTTGGATCGTTCATGGATATAACCTAGAACCCCTGCCCAGATGTAGCCCATGACAGCTCAATATCCAAGTGGATACCATAGTAAGGGGAACAGGGACTGTCTCTAACATGAACTCAGTGGCTGGCTCTTTGATCACCTCCCCTTAAGGGGGGAGCAGTCTTGCCAGGCCACAGAAGAGGACAGTGCAGCCAGTCCTGATGAGACCTGTTAAGCTAAGGTGAGCTGGAAGGGCAGGAGGACCTCCCCTATCAGTCGTCTTTTAGAGGGACATGGGAGGAAATGAGGGAAGGAGGGTAGGATTGAGATGGAATTAGGAAGGGGGCTACAACTGGGATAAAAAGTGAATAAGCTTTAATTAATATAAAAAATAAAAATGTTATTAAAAATGTTAGAAGTTAGGTGAGTTGGATATTAGGTGACTAAGAATTCTGTGGGAAGAATTTTATCTTTTTAATTTGAGATGTCTTTGTCTTTACCTTTAAGTGATAATCATTAGAGTCCATAATAATTAGAGTCCATCTATTTATGGAGTTTGGCCACAATTCATTTTAATTGAAGACAGGTTATGTGAGGAAAAAGATCACTAAGTTTAGGATACTTTGAGTCACACCAATGAGTCTGAGATCAACCACTTGGCTAGACAGTAAGTCAATTTTGTTACATAATGAAACACAATAAAAACTCTTGACATGAAAACTTGAGTGACATTTCCTGATTGACAATACTCTGTCTAACATGGATTTAGGAGAGCCTTTCATTGGTCAGTAATATAATGGAAGTTCCATGTTGGGAACTCCCTGATCTATGTTTTATATTTTTCCTTGTATGATATTAATGCAAAGCCTTTAATGTAATAGATCACAGAGTCAAGCATGTAATCTATGTGTCTTCTTAGAGAACTAGTGAACCTGCTGGGATATGTTTTATGTTGTTATTGGGTACGGGGGTCTTGTAAAGTATACAGTCTTTCGACTTTGCAGCTTGTTTAAGTTTTGCAAAAAGCTATGATAAAGCTTTTGTAATGGTAAGTGGTGTATTTTCAGCCTAAATAATATATCACCTTTATTCTCAGGATGGCAACATTTTGTTATACTCCTTCACAATGTTCTCTATATAACAGATACACATTTTAGATTATAATATTGTTTTTAATTTGGAATGAGTTTATTGGGACAGTTTCGCCACAAAGAGGAATGTGATGATTACTTATAAGTGTCAATTTCATGCAATGTAGAATCAAGTAGGAAGAGAGTCTCAGTGAGAGGTTGTCTTTATCGGGTTGGATTGTGGGAATACCATGAGAAATGTCATTAACTTATTTAAATCACCTGGGAAATCCCATCATGAACATGGATGGTTCTGTTTTATAGACTGGGTCCTGAGTGACGTAGAGCAAAGTGAGTTGAATACTTGTAAGCAGTTATGCTTTAGTTTATCTTTGCCCTTGACATTGGATAAGGCACAGTAGCTATTTCAAATTCCTGTCATCTTGATTTCCTGAAGTTATGGATTGCATCCTCGCACTGTGAGCTAAAATAAACTCTTTGTTCCCTAAGACAGTGTTTGCAGTATATTTTACCAGAGCATCAGGGATGAATAATTATTTAAATAAGGAGTATGGGTGGTACTGATTGAAGTGTAATATTTTTGGCTGCCAGTAACTTTCAAAATCAGTTTAATCAGTTATCAAATATTAGTTAAAAATAAAACAAAACATGTACATGATGAGGATGAAAAGTACACAAAATTTACTCATTAAAGTTTTCCCAAGGTTCAGAATATGGACACTTTCTCAGATGTTTTAAAGAATTCGGTGCTGGAGCGATGGCTCAGAGTTAAGTTAAGGGCACTGGCTGCTCTTCCAGAGGCCCTGAGTTAAATTCCCAACACCCATATGGTGGCTTGCAACCATCTATAATGAAATCTCGCGCCCTCTGCTGGTATGAAGGCCTACATGCAGATACTGTGTACATAATAAATAAATTTAAAAAAGATTAAGAAAAGAGAAATATTTAAAAACAAAAAGCCCTGCTAGGCCACAGAAGAGGAAACTGCAGCCAGTCCTGAATTACCTGATAAACTAGGGTCAGATGAAAGAGGAGGAGGTCCTTCCCAATCAGTGGACTTGGAAAGCCCAGGGAGGAGATGAGGGAGGGTGGGTGGGATTAGGAGGGAATGAGGAAGTAGGATATAGCTGGGATACAGAGTTTATAAAATGTAACTAATAATAAAAATAAAAATAAATTCAATGTTTATTATCCAATATTTGACAAATTTTACCAACAGACAAAATTACATAATTTAATGTCTGAATTATTAGTGTAATTAATATAACTTCATGGTTTTAAATAGAAGGAAGCTCTAAACTGTGAAATAATTCACAGATGTATAAGTAGGATGATGTCATGATGGATTTGCTTAATGGGAAGAAATGAACTGATAATGCTTAAAGTCTCACCAATTTTGTCTAGGAGGTAGTTTCTATGAAGAAAAAGACCAAGCAGCAGAATGGCTGCAGTCACTTTATTTAGCACTAAGATTTCAAACCCTGCTGTCCAGTAATGTTTCTCTGAACATTTCACTTTTCTTCTGAAAGCTGGTTATCTTAGTTTTTAAAATCCTATTAGTTACATGGTTTTTCTTGTAGTTTACTTGTGATGACTAAAGTATATGTATATTGGAGAAAGAAAGAATTCTTGTCAGGGGCTGAAGAGATGGCTCAGTGGTTAAGAGCACTGGTTGCTCTTCCAGAGGTCCTGAGTTCAATTCCCAGAAACCACATGGTGGTTCACAACCATCTATAGTGAGATCTGGTGCCCTCTTTTGGAGTGCAAGTGTACATGCAGGCAGAAGACTGTATACATAATAAATAAATTAAATTATTAAAAAAAGATTTTTTATCATATGTCTAGTATACAGTAATCTCCACCAAATTGTATATATAATATTTTTGCCAAAAGCATTAATAAGCAAAATTCAGGGTCATATATTATATATAGATATAGATATACGCATAAAGCATAGAAAGTGCCATGGAATCATTGTAACTCTAAGAAGGTATGTTTTATCTAATAATTTAATCCTCAAAATAGGTTAAGGAATGTTATTTTGTGTTACTGCTAAAAGAAAAGCAGCTATAGAAAAGAATTCTTTTTGCCTGTTATTATTAGTTATTATTATTATTATTCACAATTATTCACTTTGTATCCTAGCTGTGGCCACCTCCCTCATCTCCTCCCTATCCCACTCTCCCTCCCTCTTCCTCTCGTATTCTTTCCACTAGACCACTGATAGAGGAAGTCCTCCTCCGTCTGACCCTAGCTTATCAGGTCCCATTAGGTCTGCCTGGATCCTCTTCCTTGGTGGGGTGGCTGCTAGGTTGCCCCACTAGGGCAAAGTGATCAAGGAGGAGGCAACCGAGTTCATGTCAGAGACTGTCTCTTCTCCTCTTACTAGGGAACCCACATGGAGACTGGATTGTTTACGGGCTACGTCTGAGAAGATTATCTATTCTTATTGATTTTGCTAATATCTAATATTGGCCAGTGAGATAAGTCATAGCAATATGACTTTAGTTCATTTACTTATTCATAATATATATTATCTTATGCAAGAATCATGAAGGAATACTAGGGAGAGCCTGTATTTATTAATATTTCTCTTGTCATAAATAAAAAATTAAATGGAAAAATTTAATAATTTGTCAGGTGTGACATAATTTAAAAATGACAGATCTAGAACTCAAAATTGAGTCTTCTAAGTTCAGGGTAGTATTTAGTTTTATTTTATCATGTTTTGAGTTTGTGTCTTGTTTCTCATTAAATTTCAGAATTTCCTTTAAAATGTTTAAAAGATTTGCATTTTTTTTCAAATTATTATCTCTAAAGTAAAATTGTTGTTATGTCACTGCCCAACGTGATGTTTTCTGTATCATGTGAGGAATAATTGAACTTGTTTTATTTAGAAATACTTTTATAAACATCCAGGTTAAATTTAATACTTTCTGAAATGTATGTTTAAATTCACTATTAAATGTGATCAAACTAACAACACAGAAGAAAACAAAAGCAGTTAGCATATCACATGCAAAGATAAAACAAAAATGACTGCTACTATCAGCATAGCAACTCTTAGACTTTCAGAATGGAAGATGAAGC
>REGO01000925.1:5690-211948 GCA_010120015.1 Rhombomys opimus
AAAAAAAAAAAAAAAAAAAAAAAAAAAAAAGAAAGAAAGAAAGAAAAAAAAGAAACTTAAACTGTAAACCTTAAGGTGACCATGTGGTATGAACAATTTTAATCATAATTAATTCTCTGTATATTTTATCCCCTTTTAGACAAGGACAGCAACAAGTCTCATTTTAAATTGGTATGGATTTTTATAAAACTTCAAAGTTATATTTTATAATATATATGATTCAACCCTGCTTCAAAATATTTTTATATAATGTTAAAATTTCAAAGTTATGAAAGTCTACTCAAATTAAGCTAATTTAAAATGTACTTCTAACTGCCTATGCCTTTATCAATTCATAAATTGATAAATGCTGTTTCTCCTGCCGTGAGCTGCCTATGATCCAGATTCACCAGTAGGCTTTCTGGCAATAGGTTTGTTATAATAAATTCAATGTAATTTTAAACTTGCTTTATACTGTTCTACTATATTGTTGATTTTATAACCCAACACTCAGGGACTGCTACATACAAGTTTTTACCAATACTCTAAATTAAGATCTATTAATTTTAAAAGCATTTTATTTATGTTAAAACTTGGTTATGATGCTATATCTCTGATAGCAAAAGGTTAAAATATGTTTGGTCTTATCTTCTAAAAATGGAATTGTTATCAATCTATAGTATAGCCTTAAACTTTTATAATTATAAACTTTTAATATACTAAATCACACAGAAAACTGTTATGCTTTCACTTTAATAGCCTATATGACTTTTAAGGCTCCAACTTACCAGAGACAAAACTTAAAGTCCTAATATTTAATGGTTAACAAATGCAAGTTAATATAGTCAGTCATCTCATAGATGATCAAGTCTTTTAATATGTTCAAAAACATATTTATAGTCCTACAGAGGTAGACATGGTCTCGCTGCTTAACTAAACAGCTGAGGATGGTCCCTGGGTCACCATAAAGGAGTTGGTAAAAATAATGAGAGAGGAGTCTTCCTGACAAGCTCGCCTACAGCAAAAAACTAGGCTTCAGACCTTGGCTGCTGCTCTGAGGCTGTTGGCATTCCGCACAGAAAGCAAGAGGTCTGCAGTGCCCCATCCCACTGGGGTATAGCCAAGAGTCAATTCCACCAGGTGACTGTTTCAAATGCAGCCAAAGAGGATACTGGTCCCACAGCTGCCTCAACAAGCCACACACTGCCTGCAGGCAGACTGGCTTTGGGGAGTCAAAATGCTCCCATGCAGGCTTGTTCTCTGTGCCCAGCCATGAAGGTTCAAATAGCACAAGAGCCACAGACACTTCTAGCCTTCAAGCTCCTTGGACTGGTGGAGGACAAACAAATGGGTCCTAGATTCAGTGACTTGTACAACCCTTATGCAGCCCAGGTAACATTGCAGGTCTGTTTTGGCCTCACACTTGGGTCCCACGGACATATTGCCAACTTCTACCTTGGGAGACTTCAGATGCCTTCTCAGTTCTCTTCATATGCAGGAGACCAGGCCTTAATCCTGGGTCCTAGAGTTGCTATTGTCAAGTCTAGACACAATATGCCTTGTTGCCAGACTCAAGAAACAGGCCTCAAATGTAACCTTTTACCATCCCTTTAGCTAAAGGACAATAAATGTTCATAGCAGTCTCACTTATGTCTCATGGTAAATAACTAGATACAAAGGCCTAAGAAAATGTTTTTTGAGAGGCTAAGAAACTGTTTAAAGGTTGGTAAACACAAGTTATAGATGTTTGAGGGTCTAAGAAAGTGTTTTAAGATTAAGTCTCCACAAATTACATACCCTGATGGTGTTAGGCCTAGCATGAGCCTAATTTCCAGAACGGATGAAGAGAACTCAGGAGACCAGATCTCATCGATGCAAAATCGCAAGAGGTTTATTTTAACCATCACGCAATGGTGTCACCCCTGCCGGTCAGCAAAGGGTGGCACTGGGAGACAAAGGCCTTGGGTTTTTAAAGGACAAGGTGTGGGAATTTTTAGGGGTTGCAGTCTTGGCAATTCAGGATTAGATGAGGAAGCTATAAAGTAAGATAATTGGTTAGTCTTGTGTGCTCAAGCTTGGCCAGTCCTGCCAAGTGTGGATGCAGCTGCAATTAAAAGTCTGGGTGGGAGTGATTAGCTCATCCTTGAAGATCGGGGCAGCGGGCTTTTGGCCAGAGGTCAGGGGCTATTCAGAAGAAGGACTGAGGCCATCTGGGTTGGTTGCTAAGAAACACTATCTCGAAGACAAGGGTCTAGTCATTCTTTTTGCTGAGTGAAGATCATTACTTGCTTGCTTTTTTATCTCTGTCCTCACAGATGGCCAGGGTCACATTCCTCCATTCTCTGGAAAGGTACTAAGAGGCTTTAGCTTAATCTGAGCCTAGAACTCAAAACTATAGGCTTTAGAAGACATATAGGTTGCAAAGTTAGACTGCTCCTTTCAATGGAAATATTTTACAAGTATAAATATATATTGTTTATCTAGAGTGGCTTATTTTTCCCTTTTTAATTTACATTTTTTACTACTTTTGGTGGCTTATCTTAGCATAGATTTCTACACTATGTATTTTTAGTTCTGTTTAAAATTTTTATTTATATGTATGCTGTATGTGTTTTTGTGCATGTGCATTTGAATGTTGACATGGGCTAGAAAAGGGTGTCAGTTGCCTTGGAACTGGAGTCACAGGCAGTCTTGTGAGCCAACCATGAGTGGTGGGTATTGAGCTTAGTTCCTCTGCAAGAGCTATAAATTCTTTTAGTTACTGAGCCATGTTTGCAGGCCCATATTTCATTCTTTAAATTACACATTGATATGGAATTTCCAAGTTTAACATATAAATTTAATAGACAATTATTTTATTTTTATTTATTTTTGAGACAGAATTTTGCTGTGTCAACAAAATTGATCTCAAATTTACTGTGCTGTTGAGGCTGGCCTCGAACTATACCGATTCTGTTTCAGTTTCCAATGGCACATGTATATTTAACAATAAGTTTAAAAAATAACATTTTCTACTTTTATTTTGAGCCATATTTAAAAATGGATGAACTGAAATGTCTTCTGATATTCCAGTAGGCTTAATTTGTATGTAGTTTTCAAATAACTGTGTTCAATTATTTAAAATCCAACACAGTAGTTTCCATTTGCTACATGAATTCCTTCGCAGATGTACTGTCTAATTTGTTATGTTTGTGGTACGGAGAAACTAACTCAGTGGGTAAATGCCTTTGCTCTGTATGCATGAGGATCTGGGTTCAAATCCCTAGCACTCATATAAAAAGCTGGGCAGGGATGTATGGACCAGCAGCCCCAGTGCTGGTGTGGGTGATGGGAAGTGGTAGGAAGGTAGTTGGGTTGTGAGAGCTCACTGACTAGATAGCCTAGCCAAAAAGGCAAACTTCCGGTTTAAGGAGAGGCCATTTCTCGAGGCAATAAAGCAGAGACCCAGAGAGGAAGATCTTTGGAGTATTGATCTGACTTATAGTATGTGTGCAGATACACCTACATTTTCACGTGTGCCACACACAAATACACAACAGACATAAACAATATGTATGTTTATGTGCCCGGCTTACCGTTTGCTCTAACGTGAAGATCACTGGTTCTTAGGATTTTTGCCTCCTTCCATTCCTGTTTTTTGTTTTTGTTTTTGTTTTTGTTTTTGTTTTTGTTTTGTTTTTGTTTTTAGACAGGGTTTTTCTGTGTAGCCCTGACTGTCTTAGAACTCACTTGCTGGACTCAGATCTGCCTGCTTCTTTTTCCTGAGTGCTAGAATTAAAGGTATGTACCACCAATCCCTGACTCACTCCCATTTCTTCACATGTGCTTTCTGAATGACAAAATCTCTCACTGCTCCCAAAGTTCATCAGTTCAGGTAGACTGTCCGGCCCAGAAGCTTTGAAAGTTCACCTATCTCCTCTGTGTTCTTGCTGAGGTTACAGGTCATGTTGCATGCTGTCATTTCTTTTCTTTTCTTTTTTGATTAATATTTTATTGAAAGTCAAAGTTACTCCATAACTTTCTAGAAAACAGCACAATAATCGATCAATGAGTACATGTTAAGAACAGAAAGCTAGCATAAGTGAGTCTATGCTTGCCATTTGCTTTGAAATGCCAATTAGCTGCTTCAGATCTGTGTACTCCAAGTTCTTTTTTTAATTAAATTTTTATATTAATTACAGTTTATTCCCTTACAATTACAGTTGTATCCCAGCTATAGCCCACTCCCTCATTCTCTCCCAATCTCACCTTCCTTCCATCACCTCCTCCCATGTCCCTCTCCAAGTCCACAGACAGGGGAGGCCCTTCTCCCATTCCATCTGACCCTAGCTTATCAGGTCTCATCATGACTAGCTGCATTGTCTTCCTCTGAACACCAACAGCTCAGGCTCTAAGATCAACAATCAATAAATGGGACCTCATAAAACTGAAAAACTTCTGTAAAGCAAAGCACACTGTCGTTCAAACAGAACGACAGCCTACAGACTGGGAAAGGATCTTCATCAACCCTGTATCTGACAGAGGACTAACATCCAGAATATATAAAGAACTAAAAAAGTTAAAAAGCAGCAAAGCAAGTAATCCAATTAAAAAATGAGGTAGAAGGTCTGTAAAGAACTGAGTTGGTATTTTGATGGGAATTGCGTTGAATCTGTAGATTGCTTTTGGCAGGATGGCCATTTTCACAATGTTAATCCTACCAATCCTTGAGCCCGGGAGAACTTTCCATCTTCTGATATCTTCTTCAGCTTCATATGGAGGAACAAAAAACCCAGAATCTCCAAAACAATCCTGTACAACAACAGGTCATCTGGAGGTATCTCCATCCCCAATCTCAAGCTGTATTACAAAGCAATAGTAATAAAAAACTGCATGGTACTGGAATAGAAACAGAAAGGAGGGTCAATGGAACCAAATAGAAGACCCAGAAATAAACCTATGAATATTTGATTTTTGACAAAGAAGCCAAAACCATTCAATGGAAAAAAGACAGCATCTTCAACAAATGGAGCTGGTCCAACTGGATGTCTACATACAGAAAAATGAAAATAGATCCATATCTATCACCCTGCACAAAACTAAAGTCCAAGGGGATCAAAGATCTCAACATAAAACCAGATACTCTAACTCGGTTAGGAAAAAAGTGGGGAACAGCCTAGAACTCATTGGCACAGGAGACAACTTCCTGAACAGAACACCAACAGCACAGGTTCTAAGAGCAACAATCAATAAATGGGACCTCATGAAACTGAAAAGCTTCTATAAAGCAAAAGACACTATCAGAACAAAACGACAGCCTACAGACTGGGAAAGGATCTTCACCAACCCTATATCTGACAGAGGCCTGATATCCAGCATATACAAAGAACTAAAGAAGTTAAGAAGCAATAAATCAAGTAATTCAATTAAAAAATGGGGCACGGAGTTAAACAGAGAACTCTCTGTAGAAGATTGTAGAATGTCAGAAAAACACTTAAAGAAATGTTCAACGTCCTTAGCCATCAGGGAGATGCAAATCAAAACGACCCTGAGATTTCACCTTACACCCATCAGAATGGCTAAGATGAATAACTCTAGTGACAACACATGCTGGAGAGGATATGGAGAAAGTGGAACCCTCCTCCTTTGATGGTGGGAATGTAAACTGGTACAACCACTTTGAAAGTCAATCTGGCACTTTCTCAGACAATTAGGAATAATGCTTCCTCAAGACCCAGCTATACCACTCCCAGGCATATACCCAAAATTTGCTCAAGTACACAACAAGGACATTTGCTCAACCATGTTTGTAGCAGCTCTATTCATAATAGCCAGAACCTGGAAACAACCCAGATGTCTCTCAACGGAGGAATGGGTACAGAAATTGTAGTATTTTTACACAATGGAATACTACTCAGCAATCAAAAACAAGGAAATCATGAAATTTGCAGGCAAATGGTAGGATCTAGAAAAGATCATCCTGAGTGAGGTATCCCAGGAGCAGAAAGACACACATGGTATATACTCACTCATATAGTCCTATAAGATATGATAAACATAATGAAATCTATACACCTAAAGAAGATAAACAAGAAAGAGGACCTGGGGTAAGATGATCAGTCCTCACTTAGAAAGACAAATGGGAGGTGCACTGGAAGTAGGAGAAAACAAGTAACAGGACAGGAGCCTATCGCAGAGGGCCTCTGAAAGACTTTACCTAGCAGTGTATCAAAGCAGACACTAAGACTCATAACCAAACCCTCGGGAGAGTGCAGGGAAACATATGAAAGAAGGGGAGTTTGTATGATGTGGAAAGGATAGGAGCTCCACAAGGACCAAATATATCTGTGCACAGGGGTCTTTTCTGAGACTGACACTCCACCAAGGACCATGTATGGATATACCCTAGAACCTCTGCGAGGATGAAGCCCGTGGTAGCTCAGTAACCAACTGGTTTCCCATAGTAAGGGGAACAGGGACTATTTTTTACAGGAACTCAATGGCAGGCTCTTTTACCTCCCCATCCTCCAAGGGAGGAGCAGTCCTGCTAGGCCACAGAGAAGGACTTTGTAGCCAGTTCTGAAGATACCTGATAAAACAGGATCAGATGAAAGGGGAAGAGGTTCTCCCCTATCAGTGGACTTGGAAAGGGGCAGGGAGGAGATGAGGGAGGGAGGGAAGGAAGGAGGGAGGGAAGGAGGGAAGGAGGGAAGGAGGGAGGGTTTGGGAGGGAATGAGGGAGCAGATACAGCTGGGATACAGAGATAATAAAATGTAACTAATAATAAAAAATAAAATAAAATAATAAAAAATAAAAATAAATGAGGTACAGAGCTAAACAGAGCATAGAATGGGTCTTTTCCGAGACTGATACCCCAACCAAGTACCATTCATGGAGATAACCTAGAAGCCCTGCTCAGATGTAGAGAAACACTTAAAGAATTTCTTAGCATCCTTAGCCATCAGGGAGATGCAAATCAAAATGACCCTGAGATTTCAATTTACACCCATAAGAATGGCTAAAATAAAAAAACTCACGTGACAACACATGCTGGAGAGGATGTGGAGAAAGTGGAACCCTCCTCCTTTGACGGTGGGAATGTAAACTGGTACAACCACTTTGGAAATCAATCTGGCACTTTCTTAGACAATTAGGAATAGTGCTTCCTCAAGATCCAGCTATACCACTCCTAGGCATATATCCAAAAGATGCTCAAGTACACAACAAGGACATTTGTTAGACCATGTTCATAGCAGCTCTATTCACAATAGCCAGAACCTGGAAACAAGCCAGATGTCCCTTGACAGAAGAATGGATACAGAAATTGTGGTACATTTACACAATGCAATACTACTCAGCAATTAAAAACAAAGAAATCATGAAATTTGCAGGCAAATGGTGAGAATTAGAAAAGATCATCCTGAGTGAGGTATCCCAGAAGCAGAAATACACACATGGTATATACTCACTTATAAATGGATACTAGACATATAATATAGGATAAACCTATAAAAATCTGTACACCTAAAGAAGCTGAGCTAAAAGGACCCTGGGTAAGATGATCAGGAAACAGGACAGGAGCCTACCACAGAGGGCCTCTGAAAGATTCTACTCAGCAGGGTATCAAAGCAGATGCTGAGACTCATAAACAAACTTTGGGCGGAGTGCAAGGAATCTTAGGAAAGAAGGGGGAGATAGTAAGACCTGGAGAGGACAGGAGCTCCAAAAGGACCAAATATATCTGGGCACATGGGTCTTTTCTGAGACTGATACTCCAACCAAGTACCATTCATGGAGATAACCTAGAACCCCTGCTCAGATGTAGCAATGGCAGCTCAGTCTCCAACTGGGTTCTCTAGTAAGGGGAACAGGGATTGTCTCTGACATGCACTCAGTGGCTGGCTCTTTGACCACCTCCCCCTGATGGAGGAGCATGCTCTCATTTCTTAAGCAGGTGCTGGGGATAGGAACTCCGCTCTTTATGCTTGACAACAGACACTTTACCAACTACACTATCTTCTCAACCCAAAAAGTTTTTTTTAAGCTTTTTAAAAATTATATTGGGGGTGGGGCATGCATGCCACAGTGTGTGTATAAAGAATAGAAGACAACTTTTAAGAGAAAGAGTTTTCTCCTTCCACTGTATGCATCTCAGGTAGTTGAGCTTGGCAGCAAGCAGATTTATCTACTGAGCCTTTTCTTCAATACCCAAAAGCCATTCTTAACATGTTTACTTTTTCTTATTTACCTTTTGCCATTTTAGGCTGCAGCAAGAAAGCACTACATTCCAGAACTATAGGAAACTTAATGTTCTTTTTTTGTCATAAATTACCATCACAGGTGTTCTAGCTGTAATAGCTTTACTAGCAGACACACACAGGGCATACACAGAAATTGAATTGGAAGAAGAAAGTTGGGATTTAGGGCAAGAAAATCTTTAAAATACGGAAGTCAATAGTGCATGTAGGTTAAAAAGTTTTGACGGGAATGCGGGGCACGGGGGAGGGTCGGAGCCTGTTTGGTGCTCAGCGGTTAAGAACATTTGTTGCTCTTGCAGAAGACTGAGTTTAATTCTCAGGACCTGAGTCAAGGAGATCACAACCACCCTTACCTCCTGCTCTAGGGGAACCAACACCCTATTCTGGACTCTGCAGGCACACACACGTAAAAATAAAGCAGGGTGTGGTGGTGCACACCCTTAATCCCAGCAGTCAGGGAGGCAGAGGCAGGTGAATCTCCGTGAGTTCGAGGCCAGCCTGCTCCACAAAGTGAGTCCAGGACAGTTAAGTCTACACAGAGAAATCCTGTCTCAAAAACAAAAAGAAGAAAAAGATGAAGAGGAGGAGAAAGAGGAAGAGGAGGAGGAGAAGGAGAAAGAACAGAAACAAAAAGAACAAGAAGAATAAGAGCAAGAAAAACAAGAAGATAAAATAAAAAAAATTAAAGGCTTATGTTACTATGACTACAACATGGAGGGTGCTTACCTTCAAAGCTTAGGGGAAGAGAAAATCTGTAAAGAAATATTTAATCAATGGTTCTCAACCTTCCTAGTGCTGTGACCCTTTAATACAGTTCCTCATGGTGTAATGACCCTCAACAGTATAATTATTTTTATTGGTACTTCATAACTATAATTTTGGTACTGTTGTGAATTATAATGTAAATAACTGTTTTCCCATAGTCTTAGGCAATCCCTGTGAAAGGACCATTTGACCTCCCAAAAGAGTTGTGACCCACAGGTTGAGAACCACTGTCCTGATTCCTGTCAGACAATATTCAAGTGCCCTTGAATTGAAATTTTGATAGGAGAATGAATGAAAAAAGGCCACTCTGATAAGGTCTTTGAAAAGAGGAGATCTTATTAAAAAAATAGAAAGTAGCCATGGTAAACAACTTGGCTTTATTTTACCCATGTCTTACACCACTGAAGAGGTTCAAAATGTAAAAAAGTTGCTTGTAATACCTAAGTTGCAATGTTCCATTGGTATTGTGGTTCCTGTTGTGTTTGAATGAAAAATGTATCCCTGTTGACTCGTGTATCTCAACACACAAGCTGTAGTTGATGACACTGTTTAAGAAGGCTATGGGATCTTTGAAAAGGGGGAGCCTTGCAGGAAATACATCCCTGGGGAAAGAATTTGGATTTTATAGCCTAGCTCTAATTTCTGTTCTCACCTTTAACCTTTGTTTTGATGGAATGGGTGGTCACTACGCATCTCAACTCCAGAACTTCCTGATGTCCCTGCCGCAACGCCTTCCCCGTCATGATGAACTATATCCACTCTGGAACAGTAATCTAAAATAAATCCTTTCTTTCTTAATTTACTGTTATCAGGCTATTTTAGTCACTGCTCTGGAGAAGTAGAGTAACTCCTTTTCTTTATAGTGCCAAAATGAAACAAAACCTTGGGCAGAATTATCCTCCAAGGCAAAAAGCCATTAGCTTCAGGGGTTCATATGAGCCTACTAGCAAAAGGACATCTCAGCTGGGTTTGTTAACTGTTGATCTTCCCTCACAGGAGAAGATGTTGACCATATGGATCATCACCATAGAATCCAGTTATGCCTCCCAACCAATTGTATGCAATTTTATCCTAATTTCATGGGGCTCCCAGGACTCTAGAGTAGGTAAGTAGAAAAAAAAATAACTAGGGAAGAAGGGTCTGTCTGCCCAGCTATGGGAAGGCCATCAGCACTACCGAGCAAAGGCTTCCCAGGGCAACACTGAAGGAAGGAGTGCCCACACTCCTGTAAGTGCCTCCTTCTATGCTCTGTAAACCCACTGGTGCCCCTTGGTGAACCTTTTTGGCATTGTACCTTGGTTTGTTATCAGGACCTTAGAAAGTCAGGGGAATAGACATAAGATTCTACTTATGTCTTGTCCAGAAAAGGGATTTTAGCAACAACTCAAAGAGAATAGAAAATGATAGTTTATTCTAGTGTTAAATATGAATAACATGAAAATATGACTCAAATAGCACAAATACCATGTTGCAGAGTAGGTCAAAAGATTGTCAGTTGTAGGAGACAGGTGTTGATATTAATAGTAATAGCTCGAATTTCTTAGCCAATATCATCTGCAGCTAAATGGCCTGTATCTTGGTTTCACTGAAAGAGATAATGGAGATGTCCAGGAGGCTCACAGGAATAGGCCTATGAGCCTATTATGCTTCTGTGGGTAGAACAGTATTAGCTCTAAGGAGATGAATCCATAGTGATTGGCCTTGCAATTCAACAGCAGATGGAGACTTAGTATCCAGTCCAGAAAGCTTTAGGTGGTCCATAGTGGTTTGAATGAGAATGGCCCTATAGGCTCATATATTTAAACACTCAGTCCTCAGTTGGCAGAATATCGCTTGAGAAGGACTAGAAGGTGTGACCTCGATGGAGATGTGCTGCTAGGGACAGGCTTTGAGGTTTCAAAAGCTGTTGACATTCTCACTTAGCAGTCTCTGCCTTTTGTACATAACCCTTTAACTTAATTTCTTGTGTTAATGTGAGGAAGTTGTCCTAGAAAAGTGGCAATAGGCTTGTAGCCGTATTTCTCTTGGTGCTGAATGACAGTTATTGTTAGGCCCAAAGGGACCCTAATTTCCAGAGAAAATGAAGAGAATTCAGGAGGCCTGATAGATGCAATTTGCAAGAGGTTCATTAAAGCCATCGCTTGTGCGATATGGCTGCCCCCCTCCCCAACTAGAAAGGAACAGCCAGGAGAGACAAAAGGCTGAGGTTTTTAAAGGAAGGAGCGTGGGAATCACGGAGGTTGCAAACTTGGCGAACTGGATTGAGTATAGTAGTTGACTTTCAAAATGATTGGTTCATTTTAGGCGCCAAGTCCATCTGGTCCTGCCCCGATGTGAGTGGGGGAGCTGTGACGTCTGGACCAGTTAATAAGCAACATTATCTCATACTGCAGATCTGAACATTCTTCCCCAGCACAGTGGGGTGGAGTTTAACATGGGGTAAAGAAACCAGTAAAGCTAGCCTGTCCCTTCCATTATCTGTTACAACGACTTACTAGGCCAAATAATGAGTTTTTGCATCTAGAAAGAGGTTATTTTGGAGAAAGTACTCATTGTAAAAGACTTCAAATGGTCTGGGGTAGGTTGTAAGTTTGGGGAAAATGTGGGCTCAGAGAAGAGTGTGCCCAGACAGTTAAGTGTCCGGTGTAAGTTTACTGAGAGATCTCTTAGGAGCTAAATTAGAGGGCTAGAGAGGTGCTTCAGCATTTAAGAGCACTAGCAAGTGCTCTTAAATCTAGTTCTCATCACTCACATCTAGTTGCTCATCACTGCCTACAACTCCATTTCCAGGGCATCTGGGTTCTCTTATAGCCTTTATGGGCATGGAAGTGTTGTATTAGTCCTTTCAACCTTCCTGGAAGACTGGGATGACAAGCTACGTGGAGATAATGCTTCATTCTAGAAGTTTCACCTACTCCCTCAAGAGTATAGAAATGAAATCCAAGTTTTTATCAGATTGTGGGAACAGGAAGTCCAAAAGAAAGAGCAATATGCTCTATGCAGACACTCTATACATCTAAGACCTTTTCTGTTTTAGTGAGGAATGATTTTCATCCTCTAGTGAAAACATCTACAAGAATTATTACATGCTTGAGTCTACAAGTATGGGGATTAAAAACTATCTGCCAGTCTTCCTCTGGCATAGTCTTCTAATGCTGGACAGGTTATAAAACAGGATGGATTCTGAAGTCTTCTTTCAGATTGGCCCAACAACAGGTGGGACAAGATTAGCAAATGTAAATCAACGTCTGAAGAGTATCTGTACCTTTGAAAAGAGGTTCAGTTAAAATCTGCAGGACTCTTCCCCCACAATTATGTGAGTTCATGTAAATTATTACAAATCTCTGATCAGGAGGTTCTGGGGAACACAGTCTTGTTTATAAGGCCAGTGGTCATGGAGCCCTTGAAATCCCTCAGTGAAGATGAGAAGATTCTAATTAGACAGGCCTAGTTTAGATTGTGTTTCATACAGATTTGAAATGAGAAAGAAGTATATCCTGAAGGTGATATTAGATACCTTGCAAAAGGGAAAGATGTTTTCAGAGAAAGAGAAAGAAAGAGAGAATGATTTCATTATTTCTCAAGTTCCCTGTAAAGTTCCTGTGTGAATCTGTGAACATATGTGTGCATAAGAAGGAGGAACATTGGAGAGAGCTCTAGGAAAGGCAAAGGAGAAGGATGAGAGATTCCAGAGGAGGCAGAAATGGAGTATTTAAACAAAGGGATGGCTGCTGGTGAAGAATCTAGAAGATGAACAGTGATCAAATATCCTCTGAGGATGAGTAAATACACTCAAATAAGAGAATTTGGAGAGGCTCATTCATCTTTCTCACAGCAAAGGGTCTTACAACAAGAATATGGAGGCTTGTATAAAATACTTTCTTAAATTAGAACAAGAAGTCTCATTGTAAAATAGAGTTACATGTTGGTATAATGTTCTTTTGGAATGTATTCAATTTACCCTTGTTCATTAAAATGCTGATTTCTCTACCCCATTATCTGGATTCAATCTAGACATTGCATTGTGATGTTTACACTAAGCATCACCTGCCTCAAGTTTGTGTAACAGCAGGAAGGGATTTCGAACCACCAAGAAAGATGAAAGCAAGTATAACGGGTGAAATCTGAATGGTCGGAAACTATGCGGGCTTGGAGGTTTAGGATGGAGTAACTATTGCTCAGCATTGTGCTCTAGGTTAATTAAATGAATGCTAGTCTCTGTGGTGATTTGGGTATACAGATGGTTAAGGAATAACAGCTGCTTAACAAAAAGATAAATCAATAGTAAGTATTAATATTCAACAAGAAGTGGCGCCCAACTAATCTAAGTATCCACACCCTTTAAATCATACTTTAACAAATTTTGTGGGGTGAATAAGTTCCCACTGATACAACCCAAACTTAAAACCTAAAAACTCCCAGGTCAATTACTATCTCTTTAAGAGAGACTCTTAAACAAGTCAGGAGTAAAAGACAGCCTAATGTGGGCAGACCCGAAACTTAACATAACAAAAATTTGCTGCCACTACAGTCTAACAAAATGGGAGAGACTATAAAACATATTTCTTGGAGCTTGGCTGATAATATTTTCTACGGTTTTAAGACAGAAATAAAATTTAGAAATTATGACTATGGTTACATTCATAGTCTTCAATTTAACTTTAATCATTGGATTAGCCTTTTATGTCTTCTCAAAGGTAAAGGCTTTAGAAAAGATACTGGAACAACACAAAGAACAAGTAAAACAATATAAAGAAAAATGAAGGTTGAAAACAGGACATAAAACAAAACATACAAAAATTTACAAAACAGCATGAACAACAGGAAGATAGGGCACAGGTTTTAGAAAAGATATTGAAACAACACAAAGAACAACCAGAACAATATAAAGAAAAAAAAGGAAGGTTGAAAACAGGACATAAAACAAAACATACAAAAATTTACAAAACAGCATGAACAACAGGAAGATAGGGCACAGGTTTTAGAAAAGATATTGAAACAACACAAAGAACAACCAGAACAATATAAAGAAAAAATTAAAAGTTGGAAGCAAGGCATAAAACAAGAGATTATTGAACAAAACAAACAACAGGGAGATAGGTGTGAAATATGGGTACATAACTTAAGAGAAGAGTTTAGAATACTAAGTAAAGAAAATGCTCAGGCAGAGGCGAAAGATAAAATAAAGACCAACCAATGGTGGTTAGAAAACAAATGTTGGCTTATCCAGTCACTATACAGCAGAGACCAGCAGATGATGATCATCCACTGAATTATCATGAAGCTGAATGGCGCCCTGTGGAAGTGCTAGATCTGAAGAAATTTAAGGAAAGTGTCACTAATTTTGGAATGCATTCACCATTTGTAAAACAAATGCTGACTTCCTGGTCAATCAGAAGTAGGGTTATCCCAAAAGAATGGGAGGATATGGCAAAGGCAATATTAGAACCTGGGCCATATTTACAATGGCTATCATGGTGGAGAGAAGAGTTTAGAGAGATAGCACACAAAAATAGAGCCAGAGGTGCTGGTGTTTCTAAGGAACAGCTGCTTGGTGATGGCCAGTATGCTGACACAGAGCTACAAACTGTATATAATGAAGAAACTTTAGCATATGTCACCTAGCAGCCTTAAATGCCTGGGGACAAGGTTGAGGAATCAGGAAAAAGGCTTGAGCCATTCTCTCAGGTCATACAAGGTCCAAGTGAAACATTCACTAACTTTTTGCAAAGACTGACCTCAGCTGTGGATAGAATATCAGATTCACAAGCTAGAAAAGCACTAATAGAATCTTTAGCTTTTGAAAATGTTAATACTGAATGCAAAGAGGCAATTAGGCCTTTAAGAGCACCATCTGTACCAATAGATGAATGGATTAGAAATACAATTGACATCAGACCTCATTCATCCAGTGTGACCTTGATAGGAGAAGCTACCCCTAATGACCTTGAGAAATGTCTTCATTGTGATGGGCAAGGTTGTTACAAGGGGAGTTACAAGGAAAATCAAAATAATTCAAAAAGGGAGACTATGCTTCCTTGAATATGCAGAAGATATGGCAAGGGTTGACATTGGCTTGGTTAATGTAGAGCAGTCACAGATAAATGGAGTAATCCTTTATCAAAAAACACCAAGGGGGTCTCTGGCAGTCCTCAATACAGGACAGGGATACTCCTCCACAAGAAAATTAAACACTACTTCTTTGGGAATAAACATTAAAAAATTAGACAGCAAGGCCAGAGCAAGTTCTACAGATAAAACAAACAAACAAACCAACCAGGATGGGAATATATATATATACAGGCAAACCTCTATAAACGATTATAGGCCAAAGTTAAAGATAGCTTTAAATAATTTTGAAGACATGATGGATACAGGTGCTGATGTCACAATTATCACTCCTAAATCCTGGCCATTTCAAGAGGTGGATATCCAATTCCAAGAAGTTGGAACTTTATCTAAAGTAAAACAAAGTGTCAGGTGGCTTAAATGTATAGGACCAGAAGTTCAAATAGGAAAATTAAGGCCATAAGTGGTTGAGATAGCCATAAACTTATAGGGAAGAGATTTGTTACAACAATGAAAAACCCAGATTAACATCCATCCAGTTTCAGAGAGAAGCCAAAAAAACAGGTAATACTTTTGTTAAAGAAGTTAAAATTAGGTGCCGGAGCGGACGGCGGGAGCGGCACGGTCGTCGGAGCCGAAGACACCTGCAAAAATGTCTCTTTATCCATCTCTTGAAGATTTGAAGGTAGACAAAGTAATTCAGGCTCAAAATGCCTTTTCTGCCAACCCTGCCAACCAAGCGCTTTTGGTGGACGTTTCTGCTGCTCCCCCTCCAGATGGAAATCTCTACCCTAAACTGTATCCAGAGCTCTCTCAATACATGGGACTGACATTAAATGAAGAAGAAATATGTGCAAATATGCCCATGGTCTCTGGAGCACCAACCCAAGGGCAGTTGGTACCAAGACCATCCAGTGTGAACTATATGGTAGCACCTGTGACAGGTAATGATGCTGGAATCCGGAGAGCAGAAATTAAGCAAGGGATTCGTGAAGTCATTTTGTGTAAGGATCAAGATGGAAAAATTGGGCTCAGACTTAAGTCAATAGATAATGGTATATTTGTTCAGCTAGTCCAGGCTAATTCCCCAGCCTCCTTGGTTGGTCTGAGATTTGGGGACCAGGTACTCCAGATCAATGGTGAAAACTGTGCAGGCTGGAGCTCTGATAAAGCTCACAAAGTGCTCAAGCAGGCCATTGGAGAGAAGATTACCATGACCATTCGTGACAGGCCCTTTGAACGGACAGTTACTATGCATAAGGACAGCAGTGGGCATGTTGGTTTTATCTTTAAAAGTGGAAAAATCACATCCATAGTGAAAGATAGTTCTGCTGCCAGAAACGGTCTTCTCACTGATCATCACATCTGTGAGATCAATGGACAGAATGTCATTGGCTTGAAGGACGCTCAGATTGCAGATATACTGTCAACAGCTGGGACTATAGTTACCATCACAATCATGCCCGCTTTCATCTTTGAACACATTATTAAACGGATGGCACCAAGCATTATGAAAAGCCTGATGGATCACACCATTCCTGAGGTTTAACAACCTTGTACAATGCATCATAGCTGAATGTTTCGAGTTTTCTTCTTCGGAAACTTCTCTATTTCGCACATGAAGCTTTCCTGGAGCCAGGGAGAATATGCTGCATGGAGACCTTTCTATCTTCCACCATGACTGGGAACCTCACTCTTATGTGATGTCTTCTTCAGATTTTAAGATTGGTGTAGCCTTATCCTGGTTTACAGATATGAAACTTTCAGAAGACTTAACCAACTTTCCTAGACTCAGTTCTTCACTGGGGACCTAATGATTTTATAAGCCATTGTGATTAGGATGTCGATGTAGGCTTAACTGTGACTGAGAACTGGTTGCTTTCTCCTAGACAAAGCACAGCGCAGGTCATGTGCGTCAGCTCTGTGGCATAGCTGGACTTTAGTACATCAGCATAGTTCCTTTAGGATGATTGCCTTTGATGGTCATTTTTCTAAAGTTTTCTCTGTGTGAGTGTGTAAAATTCAATTAATCAACACTGGTTTCATTCCACAAAGCATTATAGACTGTGTTAGATTGCAAGAGACTCATGATTGTCACTACTAAATTTTAACTACCTTCACTTAATATGCTTCAACTGTCGCCTTAACTGCAGTAAGCATTAGATAGAATACAAGCCAAAATAGAATTATTGCTGCCTTCTGAAACCTGAGATGTTAGCTCTCTATTAAGCCGGACTGTGCTAGCCCTGAGCAGCTTACTGGTAAAGCAGAGCTGCCAAGTTGTATCAAGATTTTCTAGTCACTGCATAAAGGAAATGCCTAAAAGTTGCCGTATCGCTTTCTGAAAACAAATTGCTATATATTTCATGTAAAAGTTGTTATACTAAATAGAACAAACTTTGGAACCTCCTTTTCACTTGTAGATTAAGTGGTGAATAGTTAATTTGTCATTTGAATCCTAACATTATGTAACTTAACTATGTTGGGGTGATTTTGGAATGTTTCCCTAATGTCATTTTAGTTTGTTCCATTTCCTGACTCCGTCCTGTAAACAACAACAACAAATGGCATTGACACTTTAATCAGGTTTTTTTTCTCTTGGTTTATACCTATCCTGTTCTTTTTTCTGATATCCTATTAAATGTATAAAAATGTTTAAAAAAAAAGAAGTTAAAATTATTAAAAATTGCCATTAAAAAAACAGTTACAGACTGTTCAGGCTGTCCATAAACAAAATACAGCACAGGCCATTTTTTCAACTTCATGTTGGGAAGCCACTGCTAATAAAACCCCTGCAGACTTACCACTAAGGTGGTTGACTGACCAACCTATTTGGATTGAACAGTGATACATGAGTAAAGAAAAATTATGGGCACGAGAAGAGCTAGTCCTGGAACAGCTAGAGGCTCAACATATAGAGGAATCCAACAGCCTTTGGAATTCTCCTGTATTTGACATCAAAAAGAAATCTGGCAAATGGAGGATCTTAACAGTTCTCAGAACAATTAACAAAATCATTCAGCCAATGGGATCATTACAATCTGGACTCCCATTGCCTTCCTTGTTACCTAAGGAATGGCCTATTATAGTGATTGATTTAAAGGATTGCTTTTTTTTACAATTCCTTTACATGAACATGATAGGGAAAGGTTTGCTTTCTCAGTATCCACTTTTAATAGAAGCTATCCAATAAAGAGATATCACTGGAGGGTCTTACCACAGGGAATGTTAAATAGTCCTACTTTGTGCCAATATTTTGTACAACAGCCATTGGAGACAATTTGTAAGGAATTTCCTCAATCCATAATTTGCCACTAATGGATAATATCTTATTGGATGATTCAGATATGAAAACATTAGAAAAATAAGTTGATTAAATAAATAGAGCTTTGCCTTCTTGGGGATTACAGATTGCTCCAAAAAAAAACCAAACAAACAAACAAACAAAAAAAAAAAAAAACAAAGAGGAGATTTTATTAATTACCTAGGATACAAAATGGGTCTACAGAAAATTCGACCACAAAAAGTACAAATTAGAAGAAACCAATTAAGAATTCTTAATGATTTTCAAAAATTGCAGCATGATATTAACTGGCTACAGCCTACCATTGGTTTAGCTACTCGAGAGCTAAGTAACTTATTTCAAACCTTACAGGGTAATAATGACTTAAATAGTCCAAGAACATTATCAACTAAAGCTGAAAAGGAATTGGCTCTGGTAGAAAGGAAATTAAAAGATGCATATATAGACTGTATTGATCCAAAGATGGCCTGTATTTTGGTTATCTTGCCTTCCACTCATTCTCCCACAGGAATTCTTATGCAGAGGGAAGACTATGTCTTAGAATGGATATTTTTGGCACACAAACAAAATAAAAAATTAAAAACCTATGTAGAAGAGGTTTCTGAATTGATCCTAAAAAGAGAAATGAGACTTCGTCAGCCAGCTGAAATTGTGGTGCCATTTACCAATGCTGAGATTGCATCATTATGGGCAGAACAAGGAACAAAGAGCTTGCTGTGAATTTTTGGGAGAAATCAACAACAGATACCCAAAAAGCAAGCAACTTCAGTTTATAAAAAGAACCAACTGGATTCTCCCTCATATAATAAAAGGAACTCTAATTTCTGGAGCTCCCACATTTTATACAGATGCCAATAAATCAAAAAGGGCAGGTTATAAGTCAGAAAATCTGAGTAAAGTGGTGGAGAGTCCTTATGATTCAGTTCAAAAATCAGAATTATATGCAATTCTCTTGGTGTTACCAGATTTTCAAGAATCTCTTGATGTAGTCACGGACTCTCAATATGAAGAAAGATTTGTTCTGCGTATAGAAACTGCTGACCTAATTCAGGATAATTCGGACTTAACTTCACTATTTCTTCAGTTACAACCAATAATCAGAAATAATCTATTGTATATAACACATATCAGATCTCTTAAGGTTCTACCAGGCCCTCTAGCACAAGGCAATGATGATAATGTGCTAGAGGCCTCAAATTTTCATAAAAAACACCATGTTATCAGTAAAGGTTTAAAAAGAGAGTTTTCTATCACTTGGCAACAAGCCAAAGGAATTGCAAGGAAATGTCCGACGTGTTCTTTATATAACCCAACTCCACTACTTGCAGGGAGTAACCTTAAAGGTAACCAAAGAAATTATATTTGGCAAATGGGCATGTTTTATTTTACAGAATTTGGTAAACTGAAGTATGTGCACCATACTATAGACACATAGTCAGGGTTTCAATGGGCAACAGCCTTAAGTTCTGAAAAGGCTGATTCGGCTATTACACATTTATTAGAAGTGATGGCAGTTATGGGTATTCCTTAACAAATTAAGACTGATAATGCTACAGCATGTGCTTCTAATAAAATGGAAAGATTTTTTTACATATTATAAGATAAAACCTGTCACAGGTATACCACACAATCCTACTGGTCAAGCAGTCATTGAAATATCCAATTGTACTTTAAGGGACATGCTTAACAAACAGAGAAGGGTATCAAAGACCCCCAGAGATAGATTACATAAGCTTTATTGACCTTAAATTTCTTAAATGTTAATGAACAACAAGCAACAGCTGCAAAGAGACACTGGGTTATAGAAAAAAACTGCCAAATTATTTCAGCCTATATATTTCAAAGATACCCTAACTTCACAATGGAGAGCTGTGTTATTCTGGGGAAGAGGTTTTGCGTATGTTCATACAGGAGAAGAGAAATTATGGGTTCCACCAAAACTAATAAAAATCAGATATGACAGAGGAAGACCACCTGATGACCTTGGCCACACACAAGAAGAGAGAAATCAAGAAGACCAACCACAACAGGTAACATAAATTGATGATCCCTTCACATGGAAACAACGCTAAAATTGACTGAGACGTAAAAATGTCTCTAGCCAGAACTCCAACAATACATGGCCAAGAAATCCTTGGCTATAATATCCTCAAAATTTATTATGCCATTCTTTTAATTGGCACAGATAAAAGTGGTTTATAGTTTAGTTTCATCCTGAACATCTCACACATTTATAATTTTAGAAAGGTGTAATGCTTGTGAGAAATTATATGATTACAGAACAAAAGTACCAGACACTGGAGACACTGGGTCAAAACTGACAGAAATCCTTCTTTCAGCATGCTGAGACATTGACATATCTGTTCCAGCATCTTGCATGTTCCAGCATTCTGCTTGTTCCTGCCTGAACTGCTTCAATTGCTGTTTCTAATCAAAGCCTGCTCCAAAGAGTGCTTTGAAGAAAGCTACTGATTTCAATTGGTCCAGCATTTTAGACCATTCCAAACAGGACTTAAGCCTGAAATTTCTCAACATTCAAAGACTGGGACACAAATGTTAATGCTTGCTTAATTAACTATTTTTCCCAGTTTCCTTTGGGCCCCATAACAGGATTTCTGTGTGTCCAAAAGGTCAGCTAGAAATTCATGAGAATGAATTTCTTTAAGGGTGGTTGGGTAGGTTTTTGGTTGTTTTCTGTGGGTATGAATTTTTATTGTCATTGGGAGATGATTATAAATTATTAATGGCCTTATTCAGAGAGAAAACAAGGTTAGACTCAGGGATTCCCCTCTTTTCCTTTTCCTTTTTTCTATCTTTCTTAGATAAGGGGAAAAGGTATTGAAAAGAAAGAAAGGGGAATACAGAGCTTTCTTATAGGAATAATAAGACAAAAAGTAGATTATTGAATCTACTCACATTGAGGTTTAATTGTTATTCTCAAATAAGGTTAATTTTAACTCTGGTATAGGATTTCATATATTGAGGCAAAAATAAGTCTATTTTTAATACATTGGTAAATTTTAGTATATTGATACAAATTCAATGTTACTTCCAGTACTTTTGAACTGCTATTACCAACTGTTTAGGGTATTAGGTAATGTAAGTTAATTGCTAATTAATCAACTCATAGTCATGTCAGACACTAGTCTAATTTATCACAGGAGTGTACTTCCTAGGTTTAACAGATAGATAAAATTTTGTAGACAGACTGATTACATAAAGATAGGTAAGTCTTCAAAAACTTCAGAGAGCTACAGAATATGACATTTTAAAATGTCTTTATTATTTTAAATATTCTTTGACAATGAGACAGGTCATGTCCTAGAAGCACTCCGCCTACCTCAAAGAAGATGATGAGCATCAGAGAACCTCCATATGGAGATGGCTTCAAATGTGGCAAATGAGCCACACAGGCAAAAATAAAATGCCCTTGTTTCATGACAGATAGTATTCTACCAAAAATGGGCAAACTTAAATGCAGGACAAGTTGACTGCTGAACTCTGCCAAGACAGGGTAAGGAAGTCCTAAATAGTTCCTCCTTTACATATATATGTCTGTCAAATATTCTGAGCCAGAAGGCTGAAGATGATGCTTCAACATTATAGTTATGGGTGACTGTTCAGGCAGCAAAACTGTCTCTGTCAGTTTTTTGTTTTTTGGAAGCTGCTAACATGCACTTCCTATTTACTCCAGTAACTAATTTTATTCCTTCTCGAGTCTCTGGTGGGATTGAAGACCAAATAGTTACAGTTCCACAATTAAGCTTAAGTTGTTTAGAATTTAAGAAAATGTTTTCATATAGGTAATATTACTAAGGATGAAAGTTAATTTTGGTATAGAACACTAAACTTGTCAAGATAGGATAGATAATCAAATACTAAGTTGCAAATGCACATGAACTGGTCATTGCACATGTAAATCTTACCTAATAGTTTTCATAACTTTTATAATTATTATTGTATTAAAACATGCTGTAGGCAGTGATTTATATTTACTAATGATTTTCTTTTGGTAATGCTGCTGTTAATCCTAAGCAGCTGTATAACCAAATCACCACACAGAGAGTGGGTTTATTTAGTTAACCTAGAACACAATGCTGGGCAATAGTTACTCCCTTCTAAACCTCCAAGCCCTCATAGTTTCCTAACATTTAGATTTCCCACATTATACTAGCTTTTAGTAATATATTAGGTCCAGTCCATCTCTCCACATAGTTCCAAGATCTGTCCTCCAGCTCTGCTCCTCTCTTAGCTCTCCTCCCACCCCTTCTCTTCCCACTCATTTCCTGCCCTCTAGCTCCTCCCCTCTTTCCTGTCCTCTGGCTCCTCCCAGCTCACCATTGTGTCTAGTTGTTTTATTATGGCCTGTTTACACAAGAGTTGAGACAGAATGCTTAGAATGAGTATCACAATGCAATATCTGGATTGAAATGAGAGAGTGGTTAGGGAGGAGAAATCAGCCTTTGAATGAACAAGGGTAAGGTGTATACATTTTAAAAGAACATTAAACCAACAAAAAAAAAAAAAAGGAGCCTTTTATTGGACTTAAAGGGGGAAATGTTGGTATAATGTTCTTTTGGAATGTATTCAATTTACTCTTGTTCATTCAAATGCTGAGTTTTCTACCCCACTATCTGTTTTCAATCCGGATATTGCCTTGTGATGCATCACCTGTCTCAAATTTGTGTAAACATGCCATCATTTGTTCTTTGTATTGTCAATAAAACACCAGCCAGAATGCTGAGCAATGGAGAGAATAGGGTGGGACATCCTGGCGGGGAGAGAAGGAGTAGGAGGAGAGAGAGATTGAGATTGGCAGGAAAGGACTTCGAACCACCAGGAGAGATGAACTGGACCTAATCTATGAATAAAAGCAAGTATAATGGGTGAAATCTGAATAGGAGGAAATTATGCAGGTTTAGAGGTTTAGGATGGAGTTCCTAGTCTCTGTGTGGCGATTTGGGTATATAGCTGGTTTAGGAATAACCACTGCTTAACTAAAAGACAAATCAATATTAAATATTAATATTCAACAACAGTTACATTTCCATGTGCCACAAGGCAACAAATGTTCTTGATGTGAAAGCAGGTATAGAATTGTTTTTGTTTTTGTTTTTTTAATTTCAGACAATTTTTAGAAAAATTTCTGGACAGAGTGCAGAGAGTGAGAGATTTTGGAGAATTCACTCCTAAGTAGGATGTCATTATCAAGTCCCTCCCCCTCAAAACTCAACAATCTATTTGGAAGAGAAGGCAGAGAGATTTTGAGAGCCCAAGGTGGTGGATGACTCTGAGAAGCAGCACCTTTCAGACAGCACAGGGCTGACTGAGTACAAACGAACTCACAAGTACTGTGACAGAATGCTTAAGACCTGTGGACAGTTCAATCCAGACAAAACCTGAGCACAGAGAAGTATAAATAAGCATAAAGTCTTACTCCTAATCAAGAAGGTATCTGCATTTGATACTCCTGGGAGAGGTAAAATCAGTTTTCTCCAATAGAGTCACAGAGAGAATTTCAACCATGCTCAGAACTAGTTGATCAACACAAAGTTAGGCTTTCGTTGTGATGGCCCAAAGTGTTTGATGGAATAAAGAAAGTCTGCACATCTGTGCTCCTAACACTACTACAATGAGAAAGGAGTTAGGACAGGAGAATCCCTGAAAAGCTTGCAGGCCACCTGTCCTGGAGTGCAGTGGCAGAAACAAGAGAGACCATCAAACAAGGTGGAAGATAAGAACCAGCTCCCAAAAGCTGTCCTCTGGCCTCTACAAATGCACTGTGGCATATATGAATCACACACACAGAGAGAGAGAGAGAACAAGTAATATAAATGTGGAAAATAACTGTCTAGATATACCACATGAGCTAAGTCTCTAAGAAAAAACAGTAATCACCACTTTTCTAAGCTAGTATAGTCCCTAATTATACTTTAAATATATCCATAAATATGTATGGTCCTCACTCATCGAGGAAATGTTTTGTATTTGTAACAGATAAACACTATTATAGAAAACCACAACCAATCAAAATGCAGAATTGTAGAGGCTAATCCCAGGGGTTACATCTACAAAGCAATCCTGTACCTAAGGCTCGGGAAACATTTCAGAAGAGATGGCAGAGACTGTGAGAGCTGGGTGACCATGGAGGTTGCTGTGAGAGTGTGTCTCCCAGCAATGTTAGAAGCTTTATCCATAAATCCTCACCAGTATGGCTGTCTAAACATAAGCTGAACAATGACGATAGACAGGCAAAGTGGACAAGAAACCTCAGCTTACACCGAAAACCACAGCAAACAGGGAATGCCCCAAGGGGGGAAAATGGTCTTCAGTGGAGAGCACACCAGCTGATTATCAACATCAACTGGTCAGCCCTGAAAATATATACAATAACATTATACAGACTGAGCAGATTATGCAAAAGTAGGAGTGTGTGGGAAGGTTTGTAGGGAGGAAAGGAAAGAGAAAAATAATGTAATTATAGTATAATCTCAAGAAGAAAAGAAAAAATATGGGTTTTTTTTTTGGAGGGGGCACATCACATGAACCCAGTAATAAAGTCTCAAAAATTAACAAAAACTGCTTTTATTCTTGATGCAGCCAAAGGTGGTTTGAACACCTTATCTTCCTGCCTCCACCTCCCAAGTGATGTGATTAGTTCTATACTATCAAATCAAACTCAAATATTCATATTTTCAAAGATTACTATTTTTAGGATCTGGAGAAATGGCTCAGTAGTCAAGAACACTGGCTGTTTATCAAGAGGACACAGGTTCAGTTCCCACATGGTAGAAGCTGCTGACCATCTGTAACTCTAATCCAGCAGCATCTTCTGGACTCTGTGGGTACCAGGCATACAAAGGCAAAAAAAAAAAAAAACCTTACACATAAACACAGAAAGTAAATATTTAACTATTGTTTATGTGTATGCATGTCTGTGGGTGTCCCATAGAAACCACTAGAAGGTGTCACATCCCCTGGGTCTGGCAGTTGTAAGCCATCCAGAATAGGTGCTGGAAACCAAATCTGGTCATCTGGAAGAGCAGCTTGTGCTCTTAACCACTAAGCCATCATATCAGCCCCATAAAACACTAATTTTTGAATGGCCCATTGAACAGTTACTTGAGAATTACACAGAAATTAAACCAGGTGCAATACTGAGAAGATATCTGAGTTCACCCACGGGTTCAATATAATTTAAAGTAGACTTAGCCCCAGGTGGTATGTTCAGCTAAATTAAATCCTGTCTCAAAACAAACCAAAATAAAAAAGCAAAAAAAGTAAAACATTACTATCGCTATATTTGATGTAGAAATACACCTCCCTCGGGACACTGAGGGAGAAGGATAGCAGGAGTTTAAAGAGAAGCCTGGGTTGCATAGTGAGTTTGAGTACAGGCCAGACTACTTAGCAAGACTCTCTTCCAAGGATAAATAAATTGGTGATGGAGAAGCTGGCTTAGTGGTTGACAAAACTTGCTGCTTGATCATGAGGAGCAGAATTTAGGTTACAGTTGGTGGCTCACCGCATCTGTGGCTCCAGGTCTAAAGGATCCAGTGCCCACTTTTGGCCTCCACTGGCACCCACTTACATGTGTGCACATGCACACACATATAAAAAATCTTTAAAATAAGTAAATCAATCAATAAATAATTAACCTTAGATACTTGCTTCACTTCAATACGTACTTTCAGGAGTGTATTTAAAAACACATTGCCCAGAGCTCTACTTTTATGAATGAGTCATAAAACCAGGCAGTGGTGGTGCACACCTTTAATCCCAGTGTTTGTGAGGCAGAGGGGCAAAGGGACGGAGGATGGGCAGAGGAGGGCAGAGTGAGTTCCAGGAAAGACAGTGCTACAGAAAGAAACCCTGTTTCAAAAAACGAACAAAAAATAAAGATAACGTACCCTTAAATTTAATTTCATGTATATATGTATACATTCTGGTGTTGTGGCATTGCAATGGAGATCAGAGGACAACTTTCAGAAATTGGTTCTACCTTTCACCACATGTGTCATGGGGATTCAACTCAGGTCACCAGGCAGCAAGTGCCTTTGCCCACTAAGCCACCTCATCAACCGTAAAATCCTTTTATTTTTAGGAGCTGGAGAGATGGCTCAATGCTTAACACTATTTGCTGCTCTTCCAAAGGACCAGGCCCTAGCACCCACGTGGTGGCTCAAAACCATCTGTAATCAGTTGCCTGAGATCGGAGTCCCTCTTTGACCTCCACAGGCATTGTATGCATGTGATATGAGCAACTGCGTGCACACACGCACACACACACACACACACACACACACACAGAGAGAGAGAGAGGGAGAGAGAGAGAGAGAGAGAGAGAGAGAGAGAGAGAGAGAGAGAGAATGAGGAGAGAAAGAGGGGGGGGCAAAACACCCATACACAAAATTTTAAGTTGTTTTAAAAAACAACTAATAAATAAATGGGATTCAACAATCAGCAACAGATAAACACATTTATAATTCGCAGAGCCTTTCCATCACTTTTTTAATTTCTGGAGCATTCTACACAAATCATTTTCATACTGTTTATTTCTAGAAGTGGACTGTAGGAAGAAATTTCCCAGGATTTTGAAGCTATTTATTATAACTGAGTTCTCTTTTTTTCATTCCCAAATGAGTCTGATTCGGCATATATTCAAACACATGGACTAGTGGAAGACTTCTGTGCATTATTCTAACCAACATTTCCCATCGTAATGTGGTATTAGAAAAATTTAAATTTATTGCATTTGTTTATTTATTTGTCTTTCTGTGTAGAGGAAGCTGGACAGGAAGCTGGACGCTCATGCCACAGCGCATGTGTGGAGGTAGGGGAAGATGGACGCTCATGCCACAGCGCATGTGTGGAGGTAGGGGACAACTTGCAGAGTTGGTTCTTTCCTTCCACCACATAGATCCTGGATATCAACTCATGTCATGGGGCTTGGCAGCGAGGACTCACTGACCCATCTCACCAGCCCCATTCTCTTAAATGTCTGTATTGAGACAACTAGAGAAAGCCCTCCACAGATTACACCGCCACAGTTCTCTTCGTTAACCACTGTCATGTTTGCTAGAATGGACTCATGATAATTGGAACTTCCCACCCTCTATACTGAAAGATACCTTCAAATGCAGCTGCTAAAGAAATCACAGCAAGATAGAAATGCCACAGGGCTTGTGCCCACACTGGTTTTTCTCCATTGGGAGTTTAATCAGTTAAGATTCAAAGGCTGGAAGGCTTTCTCGAATAGTTTGCGAAGTAAAAGTGATTTCTTTCTATCGTCAAATCATTTCATGATGAAGGGAATTGTGAGCAGCAACAGTTTGCCCATGTTGGTGGCGGTCACAGGGTGTAGGCTTTGCTTTTCTTGATGGTGAGACAAAATACTAGACAAAAAACAACTTACACAAATGCTTATTTTATCTTGTCTTTCAGGGCACTAGTTCATTATAACAGGGAAGGCATGGTAGTGGGCTGGAGTACACATGCTGGCGCTCTGCCAGTTTTCTCCCATCTTCATATTTTTCAGTCTGGGCCCCAACCCTGTGATGGCACAATGAAATCCAAAGTGGGTCTTCCCCATCAGTTACATCTCTCTGGATACTCCTCAGAGACTTTCTCATAGTGTCTTTCTTAATTACAAACCCAGCTAGGTTGACAATAAAAATTATCATCACCAAGTCTACCTCTTACCAAGATAATGCCCAGAAATATCTTTTTAATCATAATGTTCTATCCCTGGCCCTAAAAAGTTTGTGGCCATCTCATAAAGCAAAAACAATCCATTCCAACTTCAAAAGTCCCTACTGTCTTAGTACTTTAAACACTGTTTAAAAGTTCAAAGTCCAGAGTCTCTTCTGAGACTCAGGCAATCTTGGAACTGTGAGCCCTAAAGAAAACCAGGTTATATCACTCAATATACAATGATCTATATTAGATGTTTACATTCCAAATTGGGAAACCGGGAATACAGCATGGAAAGGCTGTGCCAAAAGCAAGACTCAGGAGCACAATCACCAAACCCTTAAGATTTATGTTAGCACGTAAGGATTTGGTGATAGCTTCGGAGCTCCATTAGCCTTGCATAAACCTGCTCCCCCATTTGCGTCATCTCCAGCACCCACAGCAGTCCAACCAGGGTTCTGGCATCTCTTAGGTCCTCTGCTGCAACACAAGGCTCACCTTTACAGTTTCAAGCAACAACGAAGAGGTCTCCTTTCAGGGAATTTGAATGTGCCATGCATTGCCTTCCTTGCTGAGAATCAAAATGTGATAGATTATCACCTGGCCTTAGTGGGCTTGGAGCAAGCCTCCAAAACTCAAAACTTGTATTTTGCATACATGCAAAAGCAGGTCTGAACCCCTTCTAGCAGAACTGTAGTAGCCTTGGTGGTTGAACCAGGAAAAACACTTCCCCAAGCAACTGCTTTGAGCAACAGATCACTTCCATCTCTCCTTTCAAATAACTTTACATACTTACAAGTTGGAGAGTTGGATGGGTAGGCTATGCCCTTGGCTATACCCTCAATGTAGCCTTCCTACTTCCTACAAAATGTGCATGCTTTCTGCACACATTCTTAGTTGAGCTGACCTTTCTTACAATGACAGTGCTGCTGCCACCACCATGCATTCCTTTTCCCCAACATTAAACTCTTACATGATTTCTCAACAAACTGTACATTGTTTTTTCACCTTTCCCCCTCTCTGTGTCTCTGAAAGCCCAGGTAAGATAACCATGGGCCACTGAATAGTACAGTCTTCAAATTTCCTTGGTCTAATAAAATATCTCCTTTAATTAGACCTCACACACAGTCTTTGAACGTGAGTAGAAAGAGCACTTATTCCTTTTTTAAACCTAGTGCTTATTCTCTATTTAATAGATTTTCACTGGCATTTTGACCTTCTACATTCTTACCAAAATGGCCAGTTAAACTGCTTAAGGCACTCTATGGCTTCTCTAGCTCACAGAGCCATCATCTTCTGCACAGGGTTTCACTCCAGAGTGAATTCGTTCATGTCTTTTCAAGGAACTGCATTGCAAGAATGCTTTTCCGCTATGCTCACATCTATAAGGTTTCTCTCCACTGTGAATCTTTTCATGGTACCAAAGTGAACTGCGATATGTGAAGATTTTACCACACTGCTTGCATACATAGGGTTTCTCCCCACTATGGACCCTCTCATGGTCCTGAAGAGAACTGTGGAGAGTAAAGGCTTTACCACACTGATTACATAGAAAGGGTTTAATTGTACTGTGAGTTTGCTCATGTCTCTAGATCTGATTCATAGAAGGAAAAGCTTTCCCACACTGCCTGCATACATGAGGTTTCTCCCCACTGTGAATCCTTGCATGATGCTGAGGGAACTGGAAAAAGTAAATGCTTTCCCACATGACTTACATACATAAGGTTTCTCTCCATTGTGAGTCCTTCCATGATGTTGAAGAGAACTGTAAAAAGTGAATACTCTTCCACACTGCTTACACACACAAGGTGTCTCTCCACTATGAATCTTTTCATGGCACTGAAGGTAACTGTTCTTAGAGAAGGATTTTCCACATGTTTACAAACATAAGATTTTATTGCAGAGTGAGTTTGTTCATGCCTTTGAACCTCACTCAAACATGAAAAGAGTTTCCCACAATGCTTACATCCATAGGATTTCTCCCCACTATGAATTTGTTCATGTCTTTGTAGGGATTTGCACAATGTGAAAGCTTTCCCACACTGTTTGCATACATAGGGTTTCTCTCCAGTATGGGTCATTTCATGATGATAAAGAGAATTCTGTGCTCTGAAGGCTTTACCACATTGCTTACATACATAGGGTTTTTCTCCAGTGTGAGTCCTTTCATGGTGATGAAGCAAATTATGTGTAGTAAAGCCTTTTCCACATGGTATATCCTCACTTATATAGACCTATAAAATAGGATAAACATACTAAAATCCGTACACGTAAAGAAGATAAACAAAAAAGAGGTCCAGGAGTAAGATGATCAATCCTCATCTAGAAAGACAAAGGGGATGGATATTGGAAATAGGAGAAAACTAGTAACAGGACAGGAGCCTACCACAGAAGGCACCTGAAAGACTCTACCTAGCAATGTATCAAAGCAGATGCTGAGATGCATAACCAAACCATCGGCAGAGTGTAGGGAATCATATGAAGGAAGGAGGAATTAGTATATCCTAGAGGAGACAGGGAGCCCCACAAGGTCCAAATATATCTGAGCACAGGGGTCTTCTATGAGACTATTTATCCAATCAAGGACCATGCATGGATATAACCTACAATCCCTGCTCAGACATAGCCCATGGTAGCTCAGTATCCAGTGGGTTACCTAGTAAGGAGAACAGGAATTGTTTCTGACATGAACTCATGAGCTTCCCCTCCCCTCTGAGGGAAGAGAAGCCTTGCTAGGCCACAGATAAGGACATTGCAGCCATCCTGAAGATACCTGATATGCCAGGGCCAGACGGAAGGAGAGGAGAACACCCCCTCTCAGTAGACTCGGAAGGGGGCAGGGAGGAGATTAGGGAGGGGAGGACTGGGAGGAAAAGAGGGAGAGGGCTACAGCTGGAATACAAGTGAATGTATAAAATTATTTTTAAAAAAATACTAAAAAATAAATAAATTTAAATTTTAAAAAAGAAAAAATAAATAAAATAAATTCCTTCTCTTTCAAAGACAAATTGCTTCATTTTGTTTGTTTGTTTGTTTGTTTGTTTGTTTTCTGAGAACAACTTACTTTGGATTTCTCTGTGAACAAAAGTCATTTTGAAAGTTCTGGTCTTCCTGTTCCAATCCTAAAATGCAGACCCAGAAAAATAATTGACTTACTATAGAATTATACAACAGTGATTTCATGATATAGCACAGAATATGGTATATTGGGCAAAAATCTCCCTTTGTGTATCTCACAACACATGGGTGTGCCCTGAGGAGCAAGTCATGCTTGATTACATCATAGAGTGATCACTTACCTGTGACAGCCAAATTCCTGACTGTCTCTCACGTTTCATCATTGTAGAGCTTCTTTTGAGAAGGATTCAGCAGTGCCCACTCGTCCATACTAAGCTTTATAGCCACATCCTCAAAGGTTACAGCCTCCTAAAACATGCCACATATTTCCAAGAGAAGAGTAAGTCACAGCACTAGCGATCTAAACTCCGACATAAATGACATCATGCTGGCAACACACCTCCTCCTTACTGTCAACCTCGAGGGACAACATGCTCTGGTCTAGAGTCTTATTTCCTGGCCTTTTCTAGGTGAGGACTTTAACTGCCTACCTCTTGACATGCCATGCCCAAGACCCTGTAGACTGCTATTTCAATATGTTCAGATAAAAACCAGGCCCTACCTTGGTCAACATCTCTTTTTTAAAACAGCAGTACGTGTGTTCTGGAGAGATAACCCCAGTGATTAAAAACTGTCTGATCTTTCAGAGCACCCAAGTGCAGGTCTCAGCACCTGAAGTCTTTTGCACATACCCACACACACAAATGAATAAATCTTTCTCTTTTGTTGTTGTTTCTGTTTTTCTAAGACCTGTGTATCAGAGACCTGGCTGTCCTGGACTCACTTTGTAGACCAGGCTGGCCTTGAACCCACAGAGATCCACTTGCCTCTGCCTCCCAAGTGTTGGAATCAAGGGCATGCACTACCACACTGGGCCAAAATAAAATAAATCTTGTAAAGAAAATAAAAAGCAGGAGGAAGAAGAGAAGAGAGGGAAAGACAGTGTATAGATATACCTCTTGGAATAACAACTCCAACCTCAGAGAAGTTTCTCCCATTCAATTCTACCCATATGGGCAAGTGCAGATGAATTCTATTTCTCCAATGTCTCATTACCAAAAGCTCCTCTCCCTGTAAGAAAGCACAGACATCTCCAGCTACCAGGAAGAGACAAAGGGCTTCCATGACCTCCTTTGCTGACTCAACAACTGCTCTTGACTTGACGTTACTGGGAATAGATTTCTGATCCTCAGTCAAGACTAGTCAGTTACTTTACCTTTTTATCCCCTTCATTTATTCATCTATTGAATGTGGGTGAGCAGGACACATGCTAGAGGGCTCTGTGGGGAAACTCCATTCTCTCCTTCTACCATGTGGATTACAGGATTGAAATTGTAAGTCATCAAGCACCTTTACCCATTTAACCATCTCACCATGCCCCCAACAGTGTGTGTGTGAGAGAGACAGAGGCAGAGACAAAGAGAGAGACAGAGAGACAGGAATAGAGGGAGAGAGAGACTGAGAGAGAACAACCTCCGATGTTTACCTTCCACCTTGTTTGAGGCGAGGTGTCTGTTGCTCACTGTTGAGCATGATAGGTTAGCTAGCCCAACAGCATCAGAGGATTTTTCCAGTCTTCAGCTCTCATCTTATCACAGGAACACAGGGATTACAGGAGTTTGAAGAACTCAGGAAAACTGAATCCCAGATTCAGTGTTTATAAATACAGGAGAAAGGGAAATTGTAAGACAGAGATTGTTGCTTAGCAAGTAAACCAGCCAGGGGTGGTGGCAGGCTCCTGTAATGCTAAAGCTCCGTGGAGTACTATTCAGCAATTTAAAAACAAGGAAATCATGAAATTTGCAGGCAAATGGATGGAATAAGAGAAGATCATCTTGAGTGAGGCATCCCAGAAGCAGAAAGACACACAGGGTTTATACTCACTTATGAATGGATATTAGCCATATAATATAAGATAAACATACTAAAATCTATAGTCCTAAAGAAGCTAAACAACAAGGAGGACCCTAGGGAAGATGCTTAATCCTCACTCAGAAGGGCAAACAAGATAGACATCAGAAGTAGGAAAAGACACAAGACGTTAGGAACTACCTGGCAAGAGTGCTGGAAAGAGGACTCAGGTCCTCAGCAAGAGCACTATGCATGCTTAACTGCTGAGCCCTCTCTCCAGACCCCAATTAAAATTTATATATATATATAAAATCTCTAGATGACTCACACCTAAAATCCCAACACTTGGGGAGATGGGAAGCACGTGGAGGCAATAGAATCAGGCACTCAAGGCCAGGAAGTTCAAAGCTATCTTGGGCTATGTGAGAATCTGTTGCATGCCCTACTCCTACATGCACAAAATAAATACATAAATAAAATTGTAAAAATAATAATAATAATAAGTTTTCACACTTAGAGATTAGGATTTGGAACCTCGGAAATGGACAGAGGGGTGGAGAGATGCATGGGAGGGCCTGAGTTCAGTTCCAGCATCCTTATCAGGCATGGCACAGCCAGCTCTAACTCCAGCTCCAGGGGATCCAACCCCAGACGCCCTCTTCTGTTTTCTAAGGGCACCTGCACAACTGCATACTCACGCTCTCCACGCATGCACACATTTTAAAAATCATAAAAGAGCCTGAGAGAGACCTCCACTCATTTCACTCTCTTGCTAAAGCCTTGCATGACACGAGGCTCGGCATTTATCACCCCTAGAACAACAGGGGCTATCATGGGGTCAGTGATGTTTCCCACCAAACCCTGAACCAAGAATCTTGATCTTGCAGTTTCTAGTTCTCAGAACTTTAACAAATGGAACTAATCTGCTTTATACATTAGCCAGGTTGTTATAGAAACAAAAATAAGCCCAGAACAGCAGATAAACAATCCTGAATAGAAGGGAGCAAGGGGTTATTGGACATTTGAAGGGATATTTTTGATTGACAAGCCAAGGAATTAGAAAACACTACCTGGCATAGCCAAGATGGGCCCAGCAATCGCCAGTTATTCTAACAGGTAGTTCTAACAACTACCTCACTACCGTAAGCAAACAAACAACATCAAAAATCGCAACTATGCACCAGGGCACAAAGCAGAAGAGGAGAATAAAGATTCAAAAGAAAATATTCTATTATGAGTGACAGCCTTACAAACAGAAGCCAACTGTTATTATCTTGGCATGCGAAACTGTCAAAACACAGTCAAAGAAATGACGCATGGTGAACATGCCTTGGGGAATTGTGGGAGAGTTTGCAGGGGAAAGGACAGAGGGGCTTTCACTGCAAGTGTGTTTTCTAGTCCCTGGGTTGCTTCTGGATGTGGATTTGTGCCTCCTCTGACAAGCATTTACATTCAATGAAGGTTTCCCATGATTCTGATAGCATTTACTGTGAGGTCCTTCCTCTTCCAGAGGCCCTTCATTATACAACCCACACATTTTGGTTCCTCCGGCCCTTTTTGCCCCTTTTGCCCTTTCCTCTATCTCCCTTCCCCTTCCTCCCCAACCCCCCTATTTTTAAGATTTATTTATTTATTATGTGTATAATGTAATATCTGCATGTACACCTGGACACCAGAAGAGGGCACCAGATCTCATTATAGATGGTTGTGAGCCACCATGAGGTTAATGGGAATTGAACTCAGGACATCTGGAAGAGCAGTCAGCGCTCTTAACCTCTGAGCCATCTCTCCAGCTCCCAACTCCCCTTTCTTTTCTCTTCTCCTCTCCTCTCTCTCTGTCTCTCTCTCTTTTATGACAGCATCTCTCTGTGTAGCCTTGGCTGTCCTGGACTAACTTATAGACCAGGCTGGCCTCAAACTCACAGTGATTGCCTGCCTCTGCCTCTGCCTCTGCCTCTGCCTCCCTGAGTGCTGAGATTACAGCTTCCCCTCTTTCCCTCATCAAGTGCTTTTCCCCTTTGTCTCTCTCCTCCTCCCTCTTCCGAGCTGCTCCCAATAAATCTGCAATTTATATGATAGTTTCATCTCACCATTAGCGCATTCCAATATTTAACTTGTCATTTAGTATGTGCTTACTCATGTGAATTTACATGTTTTTCCAAACTCGAATAACCTTCTGTGAATCACTGCTTTCTTTGTTACATTTGTGTACAAAAGTATACCGAAACTGAAATAAAATTGTCTACAGCATTAGACAGTATTCTGCCCCATTCTTTCAGGTCCTTCGATCCCAGATCCAGTAGACAAGATCTGCACAGGTCAGCTGAAAAGTCAGAGACGATTAATAAGCGCTATGTCACAAATGAAAGAAATATTGCTTTTCCATCAGAAACAAAGATAGAACATGTGAAATACACAGGTGACACCCGGAACCTGCCCCTGAGGCCACAACAAAATCTCCACAAGGTTTTAATTTTAATCAAAGAATAATTTTGAAAACATACATTGATTAAATCAACAGCATGTTTTAATCGCGTTTCATGCACCCATGAACTCACTTAAATGAAATTAAAACTGGTTGTGATGGCACAGCCCTGTAATGCCAGCAGACATTTGCCAACAGACAGTGCCAACAGGGCTGACATTTCAGACAGGCAGACACCTGCCTGCTCACCCCAGACAAGGAGCCCAGGAAGTACGGACACCACTGACGTCCAACCTGGGGAACCAATGAGTTTAATTGGGATTGCTTACAGAAGTATGGCTGAGCGGCTACTTAACAGAGCAGAAATAACTCAAAGAGAGCTACATAACCACAGCCCAACCCAGCACGGGTGAGAGCTCACAAATACTGGGAACTTGAGGCACGGTGTGCAGTCTGCAGGCCCCTCAACAGGCTGGAGAATGTCCATCCCTTCCAAGTGTCTCTGTGGGCCTAAAGCTCTTCCAAGCAGCTGGATGGTCGGCTCTCACAGTCTCAGTTTTGGCTTGTCTGAGAGTCACTCTCAGCAGGAGCCTAGAGAATTTGAGCAGTTTCATGGACTCCCTGCGGGCTTTTTGAGTTGCTTCTCTTCCAGCTGAAGGAGCCACCCTGCAGGATGGAAACTGCTCCAGAACAAGAGGAATGAGAACCACCTAGGCCACAAAGCAAGCTCCAAGTTACCAGCTGCAGCGTCAGAGCCAAACTCTTCTTAACAAAACAAAATGGCTAGGTGTGTTGGCACACGCCTGTAATCCTGGGTTGGGGAGGCAGGATTTCAACTTCCCCCTCAGTTTGAGCGTAGTCTGAGCTGCAATGGACACCCCCTCTTTCAAAAACAAAACAAGAATGAGAACAATTTTACCCTAAAGTACTCCTATTGAAGTCATGCACCAGCTGGTGTGAGGTCCCAAGTCCCAGAAACACAGGAGGCAGAGACTGAGAAATCAACAGAACCAGGACATTTCTCCCCAGCATCAGGGTGATAACATATTCTCTGTGGGGCCTGCTGAGAAGGCGGTTATATGGCCCATGATGCTATCCATTCACTTTACCTTGTTTTCAAGATCTGAATGAAATTCTCTCTTCCATGACTTTTAATCTATCAGTAAGGCTTACCTCTGAGGCTTTTGTTTGACAACATGAGTTTAATTTCAGTTTGGATTGGGGGGGGGTGACTTTACTTATTAAGTTCTGCTTTCCTGTTTCATATTGTCTTGATTATTTCATTCAATTATTGGTGTTTTCACAGTCTTTATTAAGACATTTATTCATTTCCTCTTTAAGATCTTTGAACGTATTAGTAATTTTTTGTTTTGTACTTAGCTAAATTTCTCTTCTTAAGGCCCAACAAAATAGGATTGCTGGATTTTGGAGGAAGCATTTTCTTTGTTTGTTTGTGTTGCTGTACAGGGATCTAAACATCTGGAGTTATGATGTTTGAAGTATTTTTTTGTAGATGGCTTCTCTCATCTTGGTTAGGTGGATGTTCTATTCTTTGGTTGCTATTGCAGATGCAGCCAGCCTAGTCTACCGAGTGAGTTCCAGGACAGCCAAGCTACGCAGAGAAACCCTGTCTCAAAACAACAACAACAACATAAAAAAGAACCATGGGGGCCTAGATGCACATCAAGAGGTTGAGCACTTAGGTAATAGAGATAGGCTGGCTTATCTTTAATTTCCTAATTTTTAATTAGCATATAAGGGGGGCTGAAGAAGCGACTCAGTGGTTAAGGGCTTTCACATTTCCTCCCTAGTACCCACTTGGTAGCTCGTAATCTGTTAAGTCCAGTTCCATGGCCTTTGATGCCCTCTGTTGTCCTATTTGGGCATCAACCTTGCACATGATACAGAGACACACATAAACTATAGATAGATAGGTAGCTAGACAGACAGACAGACAGATAGATAGATAGATAGATAGATAGATAGATAGATAGATAGATAGATAGCATTCAAGGTTTTAGATGTCATTAAAAATAATTGTATGTGGCTGGGTACAGTGGCTCATACCTGTAAGCCTCCAGGGTGGTGAGAGCAAAGCCAGCTAGAGCTATAAATGAGATCTCATCTTTTAAATAAATAAATAAATAAATAAATAAATAAAAAGCCATTATCTTCTAAGAACTGTATATGATACATACCATGTAGTTTTTTGGACAGGAAGGATGAGGAGGGGCAAAAGAACACATTAGACATTGAAAAGAATAGGAGACGTAGGAAATGGTAAAGGGAAACCAGAGATAGCAGGGGTTGGTAAGGATAAGGCAGAAGGAGAATGGCTAACATGCTTTGTTTAAAAACTTCCATCACAGGGGGCTGATGAGATGCCTCAGTGGTTAAGAACACCAGCTGCTGTTTCAGAGGACCTGGGTTCAACTTTCAGCACCCACACGGTGGCTCACAAGCATCTGTAATTCCAGGTCCAGAGGCTCCAACACCTTTTTCTGGCCTCCACGGGCACAGCACACACGAGGTGCACAAACATGCAGGCAAAACACCATACACATCTCTCTCCTCTCTCTCTCTCTCTCTCCCTCTCCCTCTCCCTCCCCCTCTCCCTCTCTCCCTCTCTCCCTCTCTCTGCCTGTCTTTCAGAAGTGGATCAAGAAACACTGAGCACAGGGGAAAAAAAGCCTTCAGCTTTGTCTAGAGCTGGCCTAGAATCCACCCTTAACATTATTCCCCCTTTCCCTCTCCCTCTCCCTCTCCCTCTCAGTTTCTCTCAGGCTGGCCTTAGCGAATGCTGGATTAAAGGCGTGTGCCGCCACTCCTGTCGGCTCTATAGCACTGTTCTTAGTTCAGATTTCTGGAGGCCAAACCACAAGCGCCATAGCCCACAGTCACCAGACAAGCAAACAGCAATCTCCAGGGAGATCTCCACCGCAAGGGAGCTGTATTGATTAAAATTGGTCTTGATTGTAAAAACATGGAGACACTCTCAGTCCCCAAACAGCAGCAAAAATAGGTTCCTTGGTCCCACCGTCACTGCTGTGCCTGTGCTAGTCCAGCCAGCTTGGACTTCTTGGCCTCTTCTTCAAAGAATTTAAGGGCTAAAGCTTGAGCCTGGGGAGATGGCTCAACGGTTAAGAGGACTTATTCCTCTTCTTGGAGAACCAGCTTCGATTCGCAGGGTCTTGAGGCTGGCCTGGGACACCACTCCAGAGGACCCACCGGCTTTTGTAGGCGCACACACGAAAGTGGCGTGTAGTCACGCAGAAACATAAAAAGGAGAGTGTTCAATAAAAGAAGGGTCAGGACTGTGAGCACTACACGACAGAAAAGCACAAACTGAGACGGCAGAGTTCGTACGGCAACGCTTTTCATCTTCAGGCCCAGCACCGGCCGGGCTCCGAACCTTAGCACTGCAGTGCCCTGGTCCAGCAGACAGGCGGCGCTCCACGGAGGCGGAGGCAGCTTGTGTTTACAAGCGCTGCGGCCGCTGAGTTCCAGTTCTAAACCGAAAAGAGGCAAAGGCTTCTGGGAGCTGCCGGCAGGGGGCAGTGGCCAGCGCGCAGTGGCCAGCGGGCAGTGGCCAGCGCGCAGTGGCCAGCGCGCAGTGACCAGCGCGCAGTGACCAGCGGGCAGTGGCCAGCGCAAACGGCCGGCCGGGTTAGTGGCGCGCTTGCAACTGTCCTACCCCTGGCTTCCGGCCTTGAAAGCCGAGATCCTCTTCTTTCCAGGAGGAAGGAGGAAGCGGCCGCAAGACCTAAGCTTGCCGGGGGAGTAGTGTAGGGCCACAGCCCGCTACAGATCGGGGTGGGTCTGTTGGGAGGAGTTTCTGTTAACCACTGTGAGGTCATTTCACACCACCACCACCCTGCCCCCCGTGGTGTGGCACCAAACTGGGTTTAGTCTGGGCTTAAGAAACCACAAAGACCTTTTTCAGTCTCCAAGAGGAGCACCAGATGTACAGCTACCCACCCTGGTTAGGGGCCCACCAGTCTGACTGCAACTTAAGGATTCTTCGGTGTGAGGGTGTAGGTGGACGTCAAGCTTACTGATAGAAGTATATCCACGTGGGTAAGCCATCCCGTTAGAAAATTTAGACCCGAAAACGGCTTGAAGAACGTCAAGATAACAACTCCATTGTCGACCTTCAACCCGGGTTGTCTAAAATGAACTAAGGAAACTTAACACTCAGATTTCTTTAGAAATGCAAGTTTAGGCTATCTTCCTCCCCACACCCCCAAATTATAGTCATTGAAAGGATAGAAACTAGTATGTTTCCAATATCCCTGTATTTGGGGTAGTGAATAACTTATCTGTCACTAAGAAGCTGGAACTATCCTTTACTGAGCGAAACCCAAGAAACCCTGCCCTGTACATGTATTTCTCCGTTAATGGGTGAGACTGGAGATTTCCCTGGAGTCATGGCGTTCACCCATTACAGCAGTCTCAACCGGGCTCAACTAACCTTTGAATATCTACACACAAATTCAACCACTCACGAATTTTTGTTTGGTGCTCTTGCTGAACTGGTTGATAATGCGAGAGATGCCGACGCCACCCGGATTGATATTTACGCTGAAAGACGGGAGGACCTTCAAGGAGGATTCATGCTTTGTTTTCTGGATAACGGAGCAGGAATGGATCCAAATGATGCCATTAATGTGATCCAGTTTGGGAAATCAGCCAAACGAACACCAGAGTCCACACAGATTGGGCGGTATGGGAACGGGCTCAAATCGGGCTCCATGCGCATCGGGAAGGATTTTATCCTCTTCACCAAGAAGGAAGACACCATGAGCTGCCTCTTTCTATCTCGAACCTTTCATGAGGAAGAAGGCATTGATGAAGTGATAGTCCCATTACCTACTTGGAGTACTCAGACTCGAGAACCTGTCACAGACAATGTGGAGAAGTTTGCTATTGAGACGGAACTCATCTACAAGTACTCTCCTTTCCACTCTGAGGCCGAGGTGATGACCCAGTTCACGAAGATTTCTGGGACTAGTGGAACCCTGGTCATCATCTTTAATCTCAAACTCATGGACAACGGAAAACCTGAACTAGACATAACCTCAAATCCAAAAGATATCCGGATGGCAGAGCCATCCCAAGAAGGCACAAAGCCAGAGCGCCACTCCTTCAGTGCTTATGCGTCTGTGCTTTATATCCACCCTCGGATGAGGATTTTCATTCACGGGCACAAGGTGCGGACCAAAAACCTCTCCTGCTGCCTGTATAGGCCCAGGAAGTACGTGTTCACATCGAGCCGCTTTAAGGCCCGGGCAGAACAAGAGGTCAGGAAGGCAGAGCAGATAGCCCGGCTGGCTGAAGAGAGGGCCCGGGAGGCAGAGAGCAAAGCCCGTGCATTACAAGTCCACGTAGGTGGAGATGTCACACGAGGCTCCAGGGTGATGTTGCGTCAGGCCCAGGGCACAGCCATCGCTCTTCGAAGAGAAGCCGACGTCAAGAAAAGGATCAGAGATGCCAAGCAGCGAGAGCTCAAAGAACCCAAGGAACTGAACTTTGTTTTCGGGGTCAACATTGAACACCGTGACCACGATGGCATGTTTATCTACAACTGTAGCCGCCTCATCAAGATGTATGAGAAAGTGGGCCCACAGCTGGAGAAGGGCACGGCCTGTGGTGGGGTTGTCGGCATCGTCGATGTGCCCTACTTGGTCCTGGAGCCCACACACAACAAGCAAGACTTTGCCAATGCCAAGGAGTACCGCCAGCTTCTGCGGGCCATGGGGGAGCACCTGGCACAGTACTGGAAAGACATCGCCATTGCTCAGCGCGGCATCACTAAGTTCTGGGATGAGTTTGGCTACCTCTCCGCCAACTGGAACCGACCCCCATCTGATGAGCTGCGTTTCAAACGCAAGAGGGCCATGCATGTCCCGACCACCATACAGTGCGATCTGTGTCTGAAGTGGAGAACCCTTCCCTTCCAGTTAGGTGCTGTAGAAGAAGCCTACCCAGACACCTGGGTTTGTGCCATGAACCCTGATCTTGAACAGGACCACTGTGAGGCTTTTGAACTGAAGCAGAAGATTCCTCTGGGGATATTAAAAAAGGCCCCAAAGACACAAGAAGAAAGGCGGAAGCAGCTGACAGAGAAAATCCACCAGCAGCAGAGGAAGCTTAAGGCCCTGAAGAAAACCAAGCCCATCCATACCCAAGGTGACCTGAAGAAATTACCTTTGGAAGTGACCACCAGATGTCCTGCTCAGAGACTTCAGTGTCCTCAACCACTTCTTTGTGCAGTGAGGAAGAATGCCCGAAGAAGAACCCAGCTGGTGCATTCTCCTCGACCATTCAGACAGCTCCAAAGGGCTTCTGTCTTCTGTACCAATGCAAAATCTCCTGCTCTGGCAGCCCAAACAGAAGCCATGCTGCTCCAGCCACCTAAGACATCCCAAAAGCTAGTAAACCCTCTGCTCAAAACTGTATCCCAGCCCACTCTTCTGGTACAATCACTGTCACCATCTGTAGTCCCCAATTCCAACAACCTTTGGAAGGTTGAAACCCCCAAAGCCATGAAGACTCCAGTGGCAGAGAGGCCAGATCCAGCTGGTAAACCCTCACTGGTACCTTGTAATCTTAAGCGGAGTCTTGAGGTCTCTGATGAGGAAGAAGCTGAGGAGAGAAGGAAGAAGATGTCCAAACGCGCAAGGTTTACTGTGAAGGAAGAAAAGGTTCAGGCAAATGAGCTCTCAGACAGTGCTGAGGAGGAGAATCCATCTGACCTTAAGACTGCTGAGAAAGACAAAGGGCTGTATGTGGAGGTACGCGTGAAGAAAGGGTGCTACAAAGGCCACGTCACAGCCGTGGAGGTGAGTGAGAATGTGGTATGGTGGAAGGTCAAGTTTGAGGATGTGCCCAAAGATACCACGCCGAGAGAGTGCTGGGTGGAAAAAGGCAGTGAAAGTGTGTGGCTGATAAAGCCGTCTCCAGAGTTTCAGAGCACTGACAGGCAGCAGGAGGGTATGAAAGAGGAGGACACTGTGGTCCAGCAGGCTATGGCCCTGCAGGGGACCTTCACTTCTGAATGCTTCAGCACTGAACCTGACCCTACTGCCCCACAGGCCAACCGTAAGACCATTGACCTTCTGGTCCAGATTCTTTGGAATTTCTTACGGTATTTCATGCCTCAGAGTTTTCCCATATCAAAGAAGGAGCTGAGGGCAATGAATTCAGAAGAACTACTGTCTCTTCCTCTGAAAGAGTGCTTCAAGCAATACGAAATGGGACTCCAGAATCTCTGCCACTCCTACCAAAGCAGTGCTGACTCACAAGCCAAGGCCTCCGAGGAAAGCCTGCGCATCTCCCAGAAAAAACTTCATGAGACGGAGGAAAAACTCCACAAGCTGCGGACCAATATTCGGGCCCTCCTGAAAAAGGCTCAGGAGGACATTTGCATCAGCACAGATGACGAGCTGGATGCCTACATTGAGAATCTTATCAGCACTGAAGACTGAGGGGCCAGGAAGCAGGTCAGCTTCCCCTCCCTGCTCAACACACAGCTTCTGGGGAGGGAGGTAGCATTCCCAAGTTGGTTTGCTTCATGTGCTTTGTGGGAGGGAAAGAGACTCTAAATCTTTCCATCTTCCTCCCTGGATTTATAAATGTTTTTAAAGATTTATTTTGGAGTGTGTGTGTGTGTGTGTGTGTGTGTGTGTGTGTGTGTGTGTGTGTGTGCAGGAAACTGAACTCAAGTCCTCTGTGATAGTAATAAGCACTCTTAATTACTGAGCCATTTCTCCTGCCCACAGGTTTTTTTGGTTTGGTTTCTTTTTTGTTGTTGTTGTTGTTGTTGTTTTTTTTTAAGAGACCATACTTCATTTATGTGACCTAAGCAAACATCAAAACTTTTTTGGTTGAGGAACCCACACCATTCAGCTCGCAAAAGAAATCGAGTCATTCTGAAGTTGGGAAGGCTCTGCAGGGCAGGGATGCTTTCCCTCCTTAGAGAGTCAACACTGGGCATTTGAGGTATGGATGTGGTAACGGGCCCAGGGCTGTGGGCCCCTAGGGGCTCAGCATGATAGTGGTGGTGATCGAAGGGGGTCAAAGCAGGCAGAAAGACTCTTCCTGATGCCCTGCTCTTTCATCAAGACTGTCGAGCGTCTGCAGGCTACCCGCATAGCTGCCAGAGCCACGCTTTCTGTGGCCGCCAGGCAGCTTGATGGATGGGTGATTCTTGCCATTCTTCCGTGCATCACCCAATGTCTTGTTAAAGGAGAATTTCCTGAGACCGCCATGGAGTCGAGGTTCAGAGGACAGCTGTGACTGTCTAATCACCGGCTTGGTACTGCAAGGATTTCCCAGAAAAGGTTCAAGTGTGGAGGAGCCCTGTGCAGTAGGAGGCTAGGGCCGTGCTGCTGCTGCCTCCCGCTGAAAGCCATTGCTGCTGCTTTCCTCTGTCTTGCTCAATTGGACCCCAACGCCCCCTACTCTGAAGCAGTGAGAAGGGAGGGCCTGGGAAAGCACATCAGGCCTCCACTCCCTGCCCAGGCACAACCTCAAACAAATAACCAGGGTCAAAACACTGAGTTTAGCCTAATGCTTCCAATTCCTGCAACTCTTCTCACGCTATTAAAAGCTACTAAGGACGGTGACTTAAAGATGGGGACATGATGGTGAGAGACCCGACCCCAGAAGCTGATGTTTTCCTACCTGTAAACACATGGCTTAAAAACACCTGCTCTGTGTTAGGGGAGAGTTATAGAGAGGGGGAGGGGCCTACACATGTGGGCCTTTTTGAGGTGAATGCCATTCAGAAATGCTCTTTTTTTTTTTTTTTTTTTTTTTGAAGCATTTTCTAAGAGGTGGGTTTTCCTGAGCCGATGGACAAGTTCCTCTCTCCAAATCCTCTTTGTTGATCCTACCTAGTGAGGGTGTGGTCTGGTTTATGTCCCCAGACATACTACATTATTTTAAGGACTTTTGCATGGATGTGTGTTTCTGTGTGTGTGTGTGTGTGTGTGTGTGTGTGTGTGTGTGTGTGTGTGTTCGCCTGTAGAGGCCAGAAGCGTGTGTTGTCTGACATGGGTGCTGGAAACTGAATTTGGATCCTCTGGAAGAGCAGCATGTACTTCTAACCAGGAGCCGTCGTTCCCACTTCTCAGTTTTCTTGTATTCTTGCTCCGCATGTTCCTGTGGCCAATACCAACAAAATAAAGAGTTTAACTCTCACCCTTCTTTGAGGACTCTCCTATATAAGGAGCTGGAGAGATGGCTCAGCATTTAAGACCACTTGTTTCTCTTTCAGAAGACAATTATTTGATTCCCAGCACCCACATGGTGGTTCATAACTATTTGTAATTCCAGTTCCAGAAGACCCAATGTCTTCTTCTGAGCTCCCCAGACACCACACATGCACGTGGTGCACATACATACATTCAGGAAATATATTCATATGTAAAACAAAACAAAAATAGCAAAAAATAAAATATACAAACATATGTGTTTGTATAGTTTAGACCACATGTCTTGTGGTCTGAAAGAAGTAACATGACTGTGTCAACAAATGACCTCAGTCAGAATGGTGAAAGCCAGGAACGTCAGAGATATGCTTGCCCCAGCAGAGCCATCCTTGTGGCTTATTCTCAGGAGCATAATCCCTTTTACAGTAAAATAATTGAAAACATGCTTATGGTTAAGATCAAGAATGTATCAAAAATACAAATGAACAATTTTTAAAAAGAATCCAGGATAGAATAGATTAAAAGAAAAATGGTATAAAGTGGATACAAACACTGGCAAAAGAAAAATAACAAAGGAAGCCCACTGCACTGGCTGATTTTATATCAACTTGATGCAAGCTAGCGTCATCAGAGAGGAAGGAACTTCGAATGAGGAAACGCTTCCATGAGATCCACGTGTAAGACATTTTCTCCATTTGTGATCAGTGAGGGAAGGCCTAGGCCGTTATGGGTGGTGCCATCCCTGGGCTGGTGGTCTTGCATTCTTAAAAAAAAAAAAAAAAAAAAAAAGCAAGCTGAGCAGGCCAGGAGAAGCAAGACAGTGGGTAGCACCCCTCTCTGCCTCCAGGATCCTGTCCTGGAGTCCTTCAACAATTAACAACAGAAATGTAAGCCAAATAAACACTTTTCTCCCCAACTTGCTTTTTGGTTATGGTGTTTAATTGCAGCAGTAGAAATGCTGAATAACACATCCAAACTTAAAGTAAGCTTAGAACCTGTGCTAAATTTAGAAATATAATTTATCTTGGTATTGTAGCTGGGAGGGGGGCTATAATTATTCTATCATATCTGTTAGGACCAATGAAATGATGATGTGCACAGATTTTATATGAAAGAGGTTTATTGGATGGAGATGAAGAGAGAGGAGAGCGAGACATGATGGGGGAAGGGAGGGGCGCCCTGACAGAGAAAGGGAAGAGAGCAAGAGAGCTAGAGAGTAAGAGGGCAAAAAGGCAAGAGAGCAACAAAGTGGTGGGTTGATCCTTTTATGGAGCAACTTAACCACTCCTGCTACCTGACAGGCAACACATGATGACATCATAGGTTGCTAGGCAACCCAGAAGCAGGTGCCTAAGTATTAACATTCCTCCCTTTTTCTATAATGAAAAACATGAGGAACTTGGGCTGCTTCTCATGTAATACAAATTAAAGTATATAAATTTAGGTTCATTGGAATCAGCTCTTGGTTGCCAAGCAAGGGAGTTAAAGAGAGAGAAAATAATAGTAACAAAATGTCCAGATTACATGATCAAAAGGAGGAAGGGAAGCCCCTGGCCTGGAAAGTTCAGGAAAGAGGGTTGCCAGTAGACAATTGCCAGCCACACAAGGCAGCAGTTTACGACTGCAGAATGCTGGGAGAACCTGGAGCTACTTGTCCTGGGCCTGAAGCACACCATTCCAGCCTTTTGTTAATAATAAGTGAATAACGGGCACAGACTCTCTTCTGGCTGTATCCTGCTGACACTGGAGTTTCTGTAGGGAGGTCAAAAGGCTGAAATGCTGGCCAATCACAGGAAGAACAGGCTGTTTTGATGCTGTCCAGGATCTGTGAGAACTTCCATGGCTGGGAGGAAAAGTGCAGGTCCAGCTGGATGGAAGTCTGTGAGGTCAGACTGGGACACCTGTGGTAGCTGCTTTGCCACCATCCTGGATGTAGGAAACACCTAATCTGGCAGGATACGGAAACATATATATATAAGCAGAAGACAAAGTTAAGTAGGTTATGGAAATTTTTTCTTTAGGTGTATATTTAAAACTTTTGGGAGAGTGAACAGAGGTGGAAGGTTTGGATCAAAGAGACGTGAATATGGGAACCTCCATTTACCTGAGGGAACCTCCATTTACCCAACCACTGGCAGTAATTAAAAAGGCTTTGCTTTGGATCTGTCATCTAAGGAAATTGAGGCCAAGTTTGGTCACAAAGGTGTGTAAGATTAGAGACCCTTAAAGTAGGCACTACGTGTAGAAATCTGAAATTCTCTAGAGGACATCCAGGAGAATCTGGAGGAACAGATGAATGGACTATTCCCATTGGGCAGGTAGGAGTCAGTGACATGTCAAGACATCCCAAGAGCAAGATTTGACTCAGTAGATTGGTACAATCTGTTCCAACAGCTCGTCAGCGTTGGCCAGAGACCAAGGGCACAGCTTCTTGTAGTAGATATGGTTTACCTAGCACTAAGATTTTCGTAGACAAGAGAGAGGGGAAGGGAGAGAATCCATGCCAGCAGAGGAAAAATCTTACCCCAGGGAGGAGGAGGTTATAGATGAAGGGTTTGGATGTAGGTTGGCGAGAATGGTAGGAAATGTTTGTGCCAACCAGAAGTGAAGGCTCACCAATTGGCTGGTGTTGGTTGTACGAAGGTAGCAATCGATAACCAGGAATTGATACCAACCAGAAGAGAAGACTCACCAATCAGCTGGTGTTGGATGTAGGCATATAGCAATCAAGGAGCCAGGAAAAGGAAGTCCCAAAACCAGGGAGAGGGAAGGAATCCCACCTTCTGAGACAGGCAATAAGTGCAGTACTTATCTGGAGCCCAATCGACCTGAGAGGTGGAGTCAGGTGGATTTCCTGCAGCTTACAAGAATTACTTTTAAGTTTCACAAAGCAGATAAAACTTTGGACATGTTAGCATCATAATTGTAATCTGTACTGAAATATACATTGTAGAAAAGGCAGTGGACATACACATTTGTGTTAACAGCATAAGCATTCTTTAAGGGGAGCTCTGAAAAGGCAGAAGCCTTTGGTGAGGCAGAAGGGACAAAAGCTCACTTGATCTTAACCTTTAGTATAAGTACACATTATGGAGATTTAAAGGAGATTTAAGATCTTGAGCTTGAAACCATGATAGTGGGTGGTATAGTGGAAAGTTTCTGTATTAGAGTTAGATTAATAAATCAGAGCTCTGTTGATAAAGATCAAAGCTCTGGACAGTCAATATAACAGCAGCATAGCAACAGCATTTTTAGGATACTTTAAATCAACCTTTTTACCAACCTTAAAACACTTTCTTAGACCCTCAAACATCATTTTTTTAGGCCTTTGTATCTAGTTATTTACCATGAGACATAGGTAAGACCGCTCTGTTGTGGGTTTTTTAATATTTATTATTGACTTATTCTTTAGTTAAACAGTGGTTAGTCCTAAACCAGCTATATACCCAAATCACCACACAGAGACTAGGATTTAGTTAATTACTAGAGCACAGTGCTGGCAATAATTACTCCATCCTAAACCTCCAAATCCTCATAGTTTCCTCCCATTCAGATTTCACCCATTATACTTGCTTTTAATCATATCTTAGGTTCGGTTTATCTCTCCTCCTGGTTCCAAGTCCTTTCCTGCCCACCTCTCCTCCCACTCCTCCCAATCGCTTCTCTCTCCTCCCCTCCAGACCACGATGCCCCACCCTATTCTCTTTATTGCTCAGCATTAGCTGGTTGTTTAATTGAAAATATAGAGAACAAACGGTGGAATGTTTACACAAACTTGAGACAAGTGATGCTTATTGGATCACAATGCAATGTCTGGATTGAACCCAGATAGTGGGGTAGAGAAATCAGCATTTGAATAAACAAGGATAAATTGTGTAAGTTACACAAGAACAAGCATCCACTGGTAGATGGGAGAGAAAGGTGGTTAGCAGTCACACAGTGGAGAGTAATACACATTAAATATCACAGGCTCACAGGTATGGCTCAGAGGTGGACTTCATGCAGAAGGCCATGGGTTCAAACTTCAGCACAACCAAAGGGATGGAAATCCATACGCACCCAATATGGCTAAACCTTGCATGCTAAGTGGACAATCCAATCACAGCAGACAATAACTACCTGGTTCCATTTATATAAAATACTTAGAGCAGTCAAATTCCTAAAAGTAGAAAGGAAAACAGTATTTTCCCCAGTCTGTCTGGGCAGCAGGGCTGAGGGTGAGGGAGAGTGGGAGGGGAAGTGGGAAGGAGATGGGGAAGAAGAGTGAACTGCTCAGTGGGTGCTCTCAGTTTTGCAGAATAAAGAGGTCTAGAGGTAGGGGATGGTGATGGTTACACAAAATATGCATGAGCTTACTCCAACCTCTGCATCTATGATAATTACATTGGAAATTTTATTTTTTTATTTTTCACAATTTAAAAAAAATGAGATTATAATATGTATACCTCTTCCTTGCTCTCCTTCAAAATATGTGTCCTTTCTTTTCACTAATTGTTATTGCATTTATTAGAACAGAAAAGTTGTACCCTTTTCTTGGAAATTTTTTTTAACATATCATCTCTACCCCAGTAAACATGAAAACTAACTTCAAAAAATAAAAATAAAATAAAAAAAGAAAGTGGGGTAGAGAAATCAGCGTTTGAATGAACAAAGGTATACTATATACATTCCACAAGAACATTATACCAACACTGCCATAAACATTTATTGTCCTTTAGCTAAAGGGATGGTAAAAGGTTCCATCTGAGGCCTGTTTCTTGAGTCTGGCAACAAGGCATATTGTGTCTAGGCCTGACAATAGCAACTCTAGGACTCAGGCTTAAGGCCTGGTCTCCTGCATATGAAGAGAACTGAGAAGGCACCTGAAGTCTCCCAAGATAGAAGTTGGCAATATGTCCGTGGCACCCAAGTGTGAGGCCTAAACAGAACTGCAGTGACCCTGGGCTGGGGGATGGTTGTGGAGTTCACTGAATCTGAGAGCCATTTGTCCTCCACCAGGACAAGGAGCTCAAGGGCTGGAAGTGTCTGTGGCTCTGGTGCAGGTTGAGCCTCCATGGCTGGGCACAGAGGACAAGCCTGCATGGGAGCATTTTGACCTCCAGAGGCCAGTCTGCCGGCAGGCAGCCATGGCTTGTTGAGGCAGCTGTGGTACCAGCGTCGCCTTTGGCTGCATGTGAAACAGTCACCTGGCGGAGTTGACTTTTGGCTATACCCCGGCAGCGTGGGGCACTGCAGACCTCTTGTTTTCTGTGCAGGAATGCCAGCAGCCTCAGAGCAGCAGCCGAGGTCTGGAGCATAGTTTCTGTGCTGTAGATGAGCCGGTTGGGAAGACTCTTATTATTTGTACCAACTCCTGTATGGTGACTCAGAGACCATCCTCAGATTTTAATTAAAGATGGCAGTGAGACCGTGTTTGTATCTTTAGGATTATAAATATATTTTTGAACATGTTAAAGGTCTTGATCATCTATGACATGACTGACTATTAACTTGCTTTTGTTAACCATTAAATATTAGGACTTCTGTTTTTGTCCCTGTTAAGTTGGAGCCTTAAAAGTTATAAATATAGTCCATTAAAGTGAGAGCATAGCAGTTTCCCGTATGATTTAGTATATAAAAAGTTCATAGCTTATACAAGTCTAAGGCTATACTATACATTAACAATATTACCATTTTTAGAAAACAAGACCAAATATATTTTAACCTTTTGATACTGAAGATATAGCACAATTTTTAACATAAATAAATGCCTCTAAAATTAATAGATCTTAATTTAGAGTATTTGTAAAAACTTGTATATAGTAACCCCTGAGTTATGAGTTCTTAAACCAACAATATAGTAGAACAGTATAAAGCAATTTTAAAATTACACTTGAATTTATTATATCAAACCTATTAGACAGAAAGCCTAGTGGTGAATCTGGATCACAGGCAGCTCATGGCAGGAGAAACAGCATTTATTTATTAATTCTGGAATTGATAAAGACATAGGCAATTAGATATACATTTTAAATTAGCTTAATTTGAATAGATCTTTATAACTTTGAAATTTTAGCAATATATATATATATCATGTTGTAAAAATATAACTTAAAATTTATATAAAAATCCATACCCATTTAAAACGAGACTTGTTGCTTTTAGTCTAAAAGGAGATAAAATAAACAGTTAGGTATGACTAAGGGAATCTTATAAATGTAAACCCAATGAGCAAATTATATAAATTGTTAGGTAAGAATTTACAGCATTTAAAAATATTTTTTAGAGCAGAGTGTACAGAAATCAGGAACAAAAGATTTTTAAAAGCTGGGAAGTAGTGGCTTAGAGGTCAAAAATATTTTGAGAGCCAGTGTTCAGAACGTGTGGCTTAGAGTTTTGCGGGAGTGGGGGAGGGGTGAGCACATGGCCCACCTTCTCTATTTTAAAATCAGCGTGGCGGCTTGTCATGTGCAGTGGGTGCAACCAGGGCAGTACAGAGAGACCAGGTGCTTGCTGATGGGATGGCTGTCCCGTGCGTGACATGACTGATTGGAAGTCTGCATGACTGAAAACCCTCCTCTGCAAGCCAGCCTCTCACAGGAGGCATTTGGCGGGAGATTTAAAACCTTTCCCGAGGGGCCTGAGGCAGGGGTTCGATGTAAAGCTATCTGTGTGTGTGCAGGGCCCCTAGCGGTTGCTACCTAACAGCAGCAGCTTAGAAGCAGGCTGTGTCTGTATACAAAGCGGCAGTTTCAGCATCTGGCCTGAGCATTTTAGCTTCCCCAAGTTGATTCTGGTGTAGCATGAGTGTCTGCCTTATCATGGGTGCTCACAGCACATTGGCAAGACGCCAAGTCTGAGCAGAGGGACGGGTGTGCTCGGTAAGGGCAGGGCAGTTGAGAGAAAGTGTAGGTTTTAAGACATAAGTGGTTGAGTTCGGGTTAGGGATAGGTGCATCAGAAGAGAAATCTGTCGCAGGCATCATGGTCCGATTAAGGGTTCCTGGTGGGAGCAGACCAGGTGCTACCAGCAGAGCCCTTCCTGGCCAATGCACCAATATTAGGACAAATGAAATGATGATGCACACAGATTTTATATGAAAGAGGTTTATTGGATGGAGATGAAGAGAGAGAAGGAGAGAGTGAGACATGATAAGGGGAAGGGAGAGGATGCTCCAACAGAGAAAGGGCAGAGCGCAGGAGAGCGAGATAGTAAAAGACAAGATGGAAGAGGGCAAGAGAGTGACAAAGTGGTGGGTTGAGCCTTTTAAGGAGCAACTTAACCATGCTTTCCAGGTGTGGCTACCTGGCAGGTGACACATGATGGCAACCCAGAAGCAGGCTGCCTAAATACTAACAATGTCCATACCCCACACTCAGAGTTTAATGGGAAACCCAGTAAAGACTGACTCGTCTTTCTTTTAAGTAACTAGTGAGTGGCAGGCCATCCTTCACTTCGTTCAACAATGACCACCAGTGACTCCGTGAGCAACTTCAGTTACTTCCTCGGTTCTCCTGCCTCAACATCAGAAGTGGACAGTCTGTGAAACTCCATTTCAGCTGTCAGCGTGACTGGATCTGCAGAAGGTTTTATCTCTTTGTGTTGGGTGTGTCCCGTCCCATCCCTGGTAGTTTGGGCTGGTCTCCAAATCCTGTATCACTAAGGCTGACTTGAGTGCTTCCATCTCCTGCTGCTCCCATCTCCTGAGTGCTGGGAATATGTTCCCATGCTGCCATACCTGTCAACTTTTGCCTATGGGTATATGACTAGGGTTAGTGTGGCCTCTGTTTTAACAGGATTGGTTTTCTAAGCTACTGTTCAGTAAGCATGTCCATTCCCAGGATGCACTTGCTTTTAATCGTATGCATGCACAATCATGCATAAGCAAATATAGGAATTATGGGAGTTTTCCCCTTTTAATTGTTCATTCTGGGGACCTGGTTTGCCTTATTGTATACACACCTAAACACAGTTTAAGCTGGACCAGTACACAGCCTCCAGTTCCAGGATGTCTTTATTCTTGGGCCAAATGTCGATCTAATAATAAAAGATAGTACTAGGATGTGGTTGAATCTTGCTTTGTTTGACAAGGAATGTGTTTGGCTAAAGCCAGGACTCCCTCTATCCCTACCCAACACCCTTCCATCCCACCCCTGTCCTCAAATTCTTTTCTCCCTCCCGAACAAACTGCCTGCTTCAGGTTTTCACTGTGACCTTGGTATGATCAGGCTGATTGCGAAAGCTGATTCAAAAGTGGCTCCTCTCCCTTCATTCCCCACCCCTTTCCTTTTCAGTCATCCTTCAGTGTAAGGATCCAGTGTCTCTGTATATTTAATAATTTTATCATCTTCCTGGGGGTATTTTTATTACGTGTGCTGATAATGCCAGGCATGGTTTGAGAAAACCTTATCCACGAAGCCGAGTACCTTCTTTAAAGTTCCCAAAGTTGTAATACCTCAAGAGCCCACTCCTGTTCCAGGCAGGCCTCACCTGACCTGCTAACACTCCTTTGAGCTCCAGGGGTTGTCTCCCTGGAACTCTAAATGTGAAGCTCTCTCAGTTCGGGGGCGGGGACAAATGGGGGGGTGCAAGCAGAGGACACTCCGAAAATCCAGTACCAAACTCTGTTTAAATACAACTAAAATCCTCGCGGGGGTGACATCTGCACCCAGGAGGAAGCCGTGCCTGATAAGGGGCTGTGTGGTTGAAACCTGCTGCTTTAACTTCGGTCAGTCGGATTTCTCAGGACTTGTGGCCTTGGATCACTAGCCAAACAGAATTTGCGAAGAGGAGAGTCCAGCTGCCCAAAGACGGCACCCTGCTTAAAACTGTGTTCGTTTCTGGGGAGCGGCTTAAGCGTCTCTCAGGTTTGGAGGACACTCTCTGGCAGTCTGAAGCGCTGGGTTGCGTGCTCCAATGGCCCCTCCGGGGAAAGACGCGGACCCCAGAGATGGTGTGCGGAGCCACATCCCAGCCCTGGGGAGAAGAACTGGGTGGGACTGCTGTGGACAGTTGCTGGGGCAACTCCGAAGTCAGTGGCTCAGTTCGGAGCTCCTGTGTCTCAACGCCATCCCTGCCTGGAGATGCGAGCCCAGGCCCGAACTGCTTGCTGGGTACCTTACGCCAGCCAGAGGTCTCCTTGACTATGGTGACGAGGGAAAGATTTGTGGGAGACTTTATTTGTGCTCTAAGGTGGTGTGGGGCATGGGGTATCCAATTTCTCCATCCCCTCGGGGCAGATTCAGTTCTCCTGGATTTTTAAATTATTTGAAATCAGTGTCTGAAAACACTCCCTGGACCCTTTGACTAGTGCCCCTTGCATTAGAGGTGTTTTTATTGTTTGTTTTGTTTTGTTTTTCACTTTTTCCCAACTCTTTGGAGCAGCGGATGAACAAGAATTTTATTTCCAGGGGAAGGGGATGTTCGGCTTTCTCTGAGCCACTGATCTGTAGACGTTAGCTGATACCCGGGTCAGGGGGCATTCTCCCTTCCCCTGGAGTTTGACCTTCTGAGTCCCTGAAGCAGACACATCGGCAGACACAAAATGGAAGCAGAAGCATGGGTGTAGTTTATTAACAGATTTCCAAGAGAGGAAGCTGGACTGAGCAGGAAAAAAAATCTCTGGCTTAGGGAGGTTTGGGCTCATATGAATGTTGAATGTTTTTATTTGCAGACTCTACGGGTCACACACTCCCATACACTTTATAGGCCTCATTAACAGTGCACTCAGGAATGGGTTTTAGGATTACAATGAGCCATGGATCACTTTTCCTGTGTGCTTAGGTTCTTTACTGTTTTTTTTTTTTTTTCTCGTGAAATTTTTGGAGTCTTGGCAACAATTTCCTCACCTTGCTTTCTGCCCTATTCTCCTGCTGCACTTTGATTTTTTTTTTTTTTTCTATCATAGAGCAGCTTAGATATTCAACTGGGAAAACTGAGGTGGGGCATACATCCGGCTGCTGGCCGGTGGCCCCACAGACATTTTCTGAGGATAATTCTCCAGGCTGGGACTGATAGTTACCAACTGTGGGTTCCTCTGATAATGGTAAACTGAGGGGCCAGAATTAAATCGCTGCTGGTGGTAGCCGGTAGCTTCCTGCTGTGGGCTTATACCTATTCCCCGGCTCCAGTAAGCAGGAGCTAGAGCAATTGGCTCCTATGAAGGAACTGAGGATGGCAGGGGTGGCTCCATTTTGTTTCTCAGACTCTATCTTACGTTGCCTGACCTTGGAGTGACTCGACCCCCACCTTTGGGTTGTGAGAAGGGCCACATGGCCCTCCATCCTGCAGGCTGTCATGGCACAGAATGTGCTAATGATAGCTCCTCGGTGTCAGGTGTCATAAATGCCACAGAAGTGTTAGTGGGTCCTCCACTCCACCCAGCAGGCTATCGCACAGGGATCTTAGATATCTGTGGAGTTGTTAAACTCCACCCAGCAGGCTATCGCACAGGGATCTTAGATATCTGTCGGTTTGGCCACGTGGCTTGGAACAATTCGCCTAAAGGACATCTCGATCGCTGAAACCCCCACCCAAAACTTTCCCTTCCCTGTAATGCCAAGGCTTGGAATTCCCTGCTCGCCGTTCTTCCCTTTAAAAACTCTGCCTCCCTGAGACTCGGGGCCTCACTTTCTAACCTGCTGCGTCAGGGGAGATTGGCGGCCTTGGCTTAAGCTTGAATAAAGATCCTCGTGTGATTAACAACGGACTCGACTCCTATCAGTCTTTTGGGGTCTCTCGAATCGGGCGCAACACCTAGAGGGGCTTTCCGCTGGTAGTGGCAAAGTTGATATGTTGTAGGTGATGACTAATATTTATTATTGATTTATCTTCTGGTAATGCTGCTGTTAATCCTCAGCAGCTGTGTAACCAAATCACCACACAAAGACTGGGTTTTTAGTTAACCTAGAACACAGTACTGGGCAATAGTTACTCCCTCCTAAACCTCCAAGTCCTCAGTTTCCTAACATTTAGATTTCCCACATTATACTTTTTTTGAAAGATTTTTGTGAAATCTTAGGTCTCCACATCCTCCAAAATCTCTCCTCCAGCTCTGCTCTCCTAGCTCTCCTCCCCCCTTCTCCTCCCACTCATCTCCTGCCTTCTGGCTCCTCCCCTCTTTCCTGTCCTCCTGTGTCTAGTTGCTTTATTTTGTCCTGTTTACAAAGAGTTGAGACAAGATGCTTAGAATGAGTATCACAATGCATTATCCGGATTGAAACCAGAGAGTTGGGGGGGGGGGTGGGAGAGAAATCAGTATTTGAATGAACAAGGGTAAGGTGTATACATTAAAAAAAAAAGAAGAACACATTATACCAGCATGATACTTCCACTTAATTGTGGCAAGCTTCTGAAAAAGAAAGAAAAGATGGAGAGAAAAAAACTACACACACACAAACACACAATTGATGACGTAACATAGACTCCAACAGGTAAGTTCCAACAAACATTTTTTATTTAACTTTTCTTCATTTAGCTTCTCTTACAGGCTTCTTTTCCAGACTTCTCTAACTTCACACACACACACACACACACACACACACACACACACACATATATGCATGCACACACATTTGCACATCGAGTAGATGGAGCAAACTCCGAAGGGTCCCAAACCACACTTTCAGTCTTTTTCCCACCGCTTACACATCTCAGCAAGATGTTCTGCGCAGTACAAAAATCACAATGTGGCCATGTTGTGCCCAAGTCTCTCGGACCCCAAAGACCACCAGAGAGCCAAATCTGATGCAAACGCACTAGGGTCTTTATTACAAGCTAGAGCTTGGGTCCGCACCATCACTGATGCAGGTTCTTGAGGGTAGAGCCCTGAGCTCAGGGAGAGGTTTCTAGTATTTAGGCAGCCTGCTTCTGGGTTGCCTAGCAACCTATGATGTCATCATGTGTAGCCCACCTTGCAGCCACACCTGGTAGGAGTGATTCACTTGCTCCATAAAAGGATCAATCTGCCTCTTTGTCATTCTCTTGCCCTCTCGTCTCTTGCCCTCTAGTCTTTCTCTATTGGGGCACCTCCCTTCCCCCTATCATGTCCTGCTCTCTCCTTTGCTGTCTCTTCATCTCCATCTAATAAACCTCTTTCATATAAAATCTGCTGTGTGCATCATCATTTCATTGGTCCTAACATGAGAAGTTTTATTTAGGCTTACAGCAGGTTCGGAGAACTCCAGTTTGACAGTTCTATGATTGGTTGACATTTAGCAAATACTAGGTGTCCAGATGGCCAAACCCGGAAGGGCCGAACCATAATTGTTTTACTCATCCTATTGTAAAGAACACCTGAGTAAACTTCAGGTCTTCACTGATTAGCCGTCGCTAGGGGTGATGGTTAAATCTTACCAGAGGTGAGTGGTCAAAGCACATTTTTGTGGGTTTTTTTTTTCCTTTTTGAAACTGGAGTTATGCCTAGGTCATTTGCCCTTAAGATGGAGTTTCTTTTTCAGAAATGGGGTAACACAGGCCTCACAATGCATGATTTGGACAGAATTTTTGTTGTTTTGTCTTGTGAAACAGGATCTTACTGCATAGCCCTTGGCTGTCCCAGAGCTCACTGAGATCCATGGGCCTCGGTCACTCTAGTGCTGAGATTAAAGGTGTGTGCTATTGAAACCATGTTTTTATGTTTGCTGTGCATGTCCTTTCCAGTGATGCATCTGATTTTACTTTTCTACCTTTTCTCTACTTCTCTTCAGAATCTAATTTTAATCGTATACAAATCTAATATTGCATAGGCGTAAAATGAGAAGTGAGGGTTTTTATTAACCCAGAAGACACAGATTGCCTTTCCTGTACATCTGCCCCAAAGCAATACAGGCTGGCCAACATCCAGGGCTAACAGGAAGGGTACATACCAAGGTCTACTGGGGACCTAAACTACATCCAGTTTAGGTCACTTGGATGCAGGTGGGCATCCCAGGCTGCCAAGAGCATTCTTGGGCAAGGAATGTATGCTTCAAGATTTTTAAAACTTTAGTTTGTGTGTATTAGTGTTTGCCTGCATGTATGTAGTATGCCAGGTAGTGTGCCTGCTGCCCATGAGGGCCAGAAGAGCGAGTCAGATCTCCTGCTCAGAGACCAAAGAATTAAAAATTAGGTTTTTTGTTTCCTTTTTTGTTTTTGTTTTTTGGTTATTGACTTAAAGTTTAAAGCACAAGCTGGGACAAAGACCAGCCAGGTGGAGACACGTCCAGCAACCTGCAGGGAAGAACCAGACTTACTGCATTCTTTTCCTGCCCACTAGAGATACAGTTGCTAGGACGACAGCCCGATGACCCTCTCCCCTAGAACAGCCAAATAAGGGAAGCCAGGTCATTAGTGGTTTGCAGGTCTTCCTATAACCAATCAATTCAAAATGCAACATCCCCTTTTGTGTTTCAACCAATAGATGCTTGCCAGGCAGAAATTCCCCTGCTTTGGGCGTCCTGGGAGGGACCAGAATCTTTAAAGCAACCACTTAACCTGAGCATGAGGCTCTTTGCTCTCAGTTGCTCTGGCGGTGAGGGTATGAGCCCAAGCTAACTTGTAAATAAAAATATCCTCATGTGTTTTGCAGCCGACTCTACTCCTGGTAGTCTTTTGGGCTCTCGAGAATTGGGCACAACACTGCAACTCCAGCTGCAGGTGGTAGTTAGTGCCCCGTGTGTGCTGAGGACCAAACCTGGGTCCTGTGGAACAGCAACAAGTCTTTAATTGCTGACTTTAACTCTAGTTTCAAGGGATGTATGTCTATTTAGTTTAAACCAAATCCAGGTTGCCAAGCTATCTCTATGCTTGCTTTCCTGACCAACACAGTAAAAACTCCACAGTCCAAACTAGAAACTCAAAAAATTCAAACAAAAACAAACAAAATCCAAAACAAACAACAAAAAACTGTTGGCTCAAACCCTAGCCAGCAGCTATCTTTTGAATAGTTTTTGTTTTAAGGAATTCCATCTCAGCCCTTACTATTCTGTCTTGCTTCAGATCTATAATCTCTTTGATTTCCTGCTTTGCCTCCTGGAAGATGAGGCTCACTCTATTTCCCCCTCTCCCAGGCTCTCCTTCAAGAACCAAGGATAGACCTGGAGTAGACATGTAAACTCTTGTGTGCTTGGTCCAGGAACTTCTGTTAACAGTGGCCAAGAGAATAAGCAACTCTCTCTCCACATCTCTTGAAAGGTTGAAGTTAATTCTTGGGGCAGGGGCAAAATCACTAGACCACATTCCTTTCAGAGCAGAGGGCTAGCCCAGGGGCTCGGGCAGAATCCCACATTCCTTTCAGAGCCAGCAGCAGTCCCCCACCCAGATAAACCTCAGTGTGTGACTGGAGACACACAGCCCCTAAGAAAACCTGCATGTACCAGGGCAGTACCAGAGGCCAGATGTTCCCCAGGTAGCCAGGCCTGACTACCTGCAATCTTGGCACCTAAAAACAGACCAATCATTTTAAAGGTCAGCTTCCCTAGAGACTACCCTCTTACCCAATCCTGAAATGCCAAGGCTTGTACTACCCTGCTTACATTTTTGTTCCTTGAAAAACCTTGCTCTCCCCGAGCAAGGGATCACTTGCCCCTTTGTCGTTGTAAAGGTTGGCCACCCGGCTCGAGCTTGTAATGAAAGACCCTCGAGTGTTTTGCAACAGAGTCAATTCCTGTAGGTCTTTTAGGGGCTCTCGAACTAGGTATAACACTCTCAGAACTTCTTCACCTTTCTTTGGGTCCAAACAGGCTGAGCTCAAACTAAGAGTAAAGAAAGAGGAAACAAAGAGTTCTCGAACTGGATATAACACTCTCAGAACTTCTTCACCTTTCTTTGGGTCCCAACAGGCTGAGCTCACACTAAGAGTAAAGAAAGAGGAAACAAAGAGTTCAGAGTCTGCTGAGCAGACAGTTGGGAGTAGGTGTCCAGACCTCTCTGCCAGGCAGAGTGCCAAGATCCATAAACAAAACAGGAACATTGTCACTGCCTTGAACCATATACGCCATGCTGCCACTGGCCACAGGTCCTGGCTCCAGGCTGCTACTTCTCTATTTTGAAGCCACACAAACTGTCAAGGCTTTTTTAAAAATTTATTTATTTATTCACTTTACATCTGGATTGAAGCCCTGTCCCTCCTCTTACCCTTCCCCCTGCCCCTTCCCCCCGCTCAGAAAAAGGAAGCTCCCCTAACCGACCAACCTCAGCACCTCAAGGCTACGTGCACCATCTTCCACTGAGGCCAGACACAGCAGCCCAGCTAAGGGAAAGAAGGAAACTGTTGCCAAGGCTTTAAATACAGCTGCTGGACTTTTTGGCTAGCCAACATGCATAAGAAGAGTGCTTTGTCTCCTCTTCTTTGACTGCCTGGGGATTGTGACACACTGCCAGAGACACTTCCTCTGAGTTCTTCCTGATGCTCCCGCCCAGAGCTCAGGAGCTTGTGAGAAACTTCTTGGTCCTTCTTCTTTCATAGGTTCCAGCCCTAGACCCACAAAACAAACCTGTGTGGAAAGAGAGTCTTTTTCCCTATGCCCCTTCAGCAAAGAAGTTGAAAGAGAAAACGAAGAAGAAGAAGAAGAAGAAGAAGAAGAAGAAGAAGAAGAAGAAGAGGAGGAGGAGGAGGAGGAGGAGGAGGAGGAACAACAAGAATGCAAGGGAAGTGATGGCACCATCCCCAGCATAGACTAAAAACAGAGTTATCTCACGTTTATAATCCTGTAATCCCAGCAACTGAGAGGCAGATGAAGGACCTGGAACACACAGACCAGGAAGGAATGCTGCTTAGTTGACTTTCTTCCTGCTTCTGCCCGGTTGGATTCCTTACACAAGCAAGGGACAACTACACAGGGGATGGTGCTTTCCACAAGACTAGACCTTTCTCCATGAATTAACGATCAAGAAAATGCTTCAGAGACAAGCCAGTCTAATGGAGGCAATTCCTCAGTTGAGGTTCACTCTTCCACACTCTGTCAGATTAGCAACCAAGAATAGCCATCACAATATTGCAGGAAGGATCACTTCATTATTAATAGCAGCGAGAGCTCCCAGAATTTAATCTGAGGCGCCTTAACCCTGCACGAGGGACTGATAGTCCACTAGCTGGATTTCAGCTCTTGATCTTTATTTTGTTTGTTGAGGTATGGTTTTGCTCCACAGCTTTGGCTAATCTAGTATTCACTGTTGTTAGAAATAACTTGAGGCCAAACAGGAGAGCGTCACTCCAACTGAAGGGCCCAGATGAGGCAAACACTCTTGAAAAGGGCATGCTCAGGAGACTAATGGCACAGGTAGTATGAGAGGTTCAAAAACTTAGAGTTAATTCCTGGGGCTGGGGCAAAAATCACCAGATCACAGTCCTTTCAGAGCAGAGGTCCAGCAGCAGTCTCCCACCCAGATAAACCTTAGGGTGTGACTGGACTCATGTAGCCCCTAAGAAAGCCCATGGAATGTGCTACCTCCCCCTCCCCCTTGCTACAGCCTAACCTGCACACATCAGGGCAGTACTGGGGTCAGGTATCCCCCAGGTAGCCAGGCCTGATCATTTGCAGCCTTGGTGCCTAAAAACAAACCAATCATTTTAAAGGTCAGCTCCCCTAGAGACGTTCTTACCCAATCCTGTAATGCATTCCTATAATGAAGACTTGCACGTCCCCTGCTTTCGTTTTGTTCCTTCAAAAACCTTGTTCTCCCCGAGTTGGGGGTCGATTGCCCCTTTGTCTTTGTAAAGGGCAGCCACCCAGCTCGAGCTTGTGATAAAAGACCCTCGTGTGTTTTACATCGGACTCAAAACCTGTCGGTCATCTGGGGACTCTCGATCTGGGTATTACAAGGGCAGTTGGGTTTTACTGTAACCCAGGTTGTGACTGTGTCTTTTTCTCAGTCTGGGGTTAGGCCTCACAGTCTTAACTGGGTAGGCTTGAAAGAATTGGTATCCAGGAAAAGAAGCAGGAAGGGGATCACTGCTTCAAGGAAAAAAGGGTCCCTGCAGCAACCATCAGATTCCTCTAACAGCAGGGGCTTCTGTGTATACAAAGGTTTTACTTGGTGGAGAGATTAAAACATTTGCAAGGTGAGGAAAATAAAAAGATTGGAATTCCTCATCCTAAACCCAAGTTTTAGGGATTTGATAGAAAAGACTCCAGTTTAATGTTTATTGCACTATGAAGCCCAGATTGATTTTTACCTTCTGGCTGTGCTACTGAGGTTGCAGCTTGTACTGTTTTTTATGTACTGCTTTTCTAATTTCTGTGTTGCTTGGCAAGAAACCTAGAGTTTTATACGTGCTCTATCAGGTGTCACAAACCAAAGCGTTTATCTTAAAGCTATTAAGAGATAGATTATTCTGGAGCCTTTTTTTTTTTTTTTTTTTTTTTTTAGTGACCACGGCCCAGGCAAACAGATTTAGGCTACCCTAAATTCCATGTTTCAATCTGGAAGCAGTTCCATAAAATTTTCTAGTTTTACGGAGCAAAGAAAGTCACAAATCAACGGAAGTTCGAAATGCATTGGGTACAGCGATGGGGAAAGCTTTTCCACAGGCCAAAGATGCTATCTGAGCTTTGCAGTTGGTGGAAGCTAGTGGCCTCTTAAAAGAGTCTAAAAGGTTCTTAGAAAGCACAGAGGTGCTCCCAAGGTTCCACCCTTCCCGGGGCAGTTAACGGTTGCCAGGGAGAGGGACTCACTAGGCCAAGCTTCTCTTCAAAACAATTGACCGTTAATGGTTGTTGGGGTAGAAGTTTTTGCTTTGTTTTGCCTCAGTGGTGTGGCGGCCCACAAATTTCCCATCTTTCTGCGAGTTACTAGCTAAACTCACTGTCTCCCCAAGTTAGACTGTAGTGAGCTAAGTTCTTTGGTCTGTCGTTGGCTCGGTATCGGGGGTGAAAGAACATTTATTCATCTCCGGGAAAAGTTGACGCAATAGCGTTCACATTCAAAACTGATAGGGCATCCATCCTCCTGTCTTTTGGATCTTGGAGGTCAGGTCCAGAATTTCAGGGGTGTCTGCACTGTCTAGTCTGGATTTCGTGGGAAGAGAACGCACCCCCGTCACCTGGGAAATATTCTAGCTCCTGGCCAGTTGTGCAGCGCTTCAGTTCCGATGTGCTTCGGTCTGTAGTGGAGGCTTGTGTGCTCTGGTAGCCAGTACGGAGGGTCAGAGGGGCGGGAGACCCCAGCCCAGAAATGCTGAGCGTGACCACTCCAGCCTCAAGTTCGTGCACCAGACAACATGTGTGTGATTCTTGGCGTGCCCAGTTCTCTCTCCTCGGGGCAGATCTAAATTGCCCCGAACTTTGTCTTTGCAGTGAATCAGCAGCACTCCAGGGCTCAACAATTCTTAAGTGCTCTCAGTAAGTTCATAAATGTAGATAGAGGTGTTTCCCTTCCTTTGGGATTGTGTTTGCTTTTGGCGGTTCAAGTGGAAGCGGAGAGGTGTGGTTCTCTCAGAAGTAGCTGTTACTGAGCTTTTGACGTCAGGGTTGATAACCCTGCCCGCTCTGGCAATTTAGGTTCTATTGTGCCGGATTTGAGAGACCCCAAAAAGACCACCAGGAGCCGAGTCCGTTGCAAACCACACAGATTTTATTCAAGCTTAAACTGGGGCCGCCAGTCTTCCCTAAAGTGGCAGGTTAGAAAGTGAGGCCCCAATCTCAGGGGGGCAGAGCTGTTAAAGGGAAAAACCGCAAGCTGGGAGGCGATACGGGAAGGATAAGATTGGGTGACTGGGTGGTGGAAGGGGGTGTTCATCAATCGAGGTGACCTTTAGGCGAATTGTCCCAAGCCACCTGGCCAAACCGAAAGATATCTAAGATATCTGTATGATAGCCTGCTGCGTGGAGGACCCATTAACACATTCTGTGGCACCTATGACAACCTGTGGGGTGGAGGCCTGATTATAGTTATCTGTTTACACATTCTGTGGTATCCATGACAACTTGCAGAGTGGAGGGCCCCGTGGCCCCTTCTCGGAGCCTGAAGGTGGGGGCCAACTCACTCCAAGGACAGTCACCTTGATGATAGAGTCTGAGAAACAAAATGGAGCCAGTCCTGCCATCCTCAGTTCCTTCAGTCCCCAAACAGCACTGGCAGCAGAAGCAGGCACAGTTTTATCAGGAGATGCTCTTTCAGTGCAGAAGGCCTAGTAAGGCAGGGGCAGAGACCGGGCAACAGCTTAACCAATTTGCATTAGAGGGCCATTCTGCTCGTTCTTGCTCTTTCCCTTCTCCTGCCCCCAGCACACTCTCTTCTTTCCACTCCCTGTGCTATTCCCAATAAAACCTGCATTTATATAATATAGCTTCGTATCACCATTAGCTTATTCCATTTTATTTAATCAATTATAATATGTATATATAATATATTATGTGAGAATAGGTATATCATTGGTTATTTACCTTGAGACATTTCAGGCAGCATCTGAGTTTATGCTAATGAGATGTCATACAATATCTTCTCTCGATAACTTCACATGGGGGATGAAGACTATATAGAGAGAGCATATACATGAGCTCTAAATATGTACATATATGTGTGCATATATACATATATACAGAAAAACAATATATGTGTATATATACATACATAAAGACAGCATACACATACATAAAGACAATATATATGTATTATATATTTGTGTGTGTGTGAGGATGCCAAGGTATGTGAGCATAGGTCAGAGGACAGGTTGACTCAATTTTCTCCTACCGTGTGGGTCCTGGAGACTGAATCAGTACTATATGGCTCCTCTCTGAGCCATTTCTCCAGGCCCCACATGGATGCTTTGAATGGCTGTTTTCAGTAGGGAATGCCGTGGAGGGACTCAGCTCTAAATTATTTACTTATTTTAAAATTGTACGTGTATGGGTGTTATGCCTGCATGAATGTCTGCGCACAGCATATGTGCCTGGTGCCTGGGGAGGTCAGAAAAAGAAATCAGATCTCCGAGAACTGGAGCTGCTCATGGTTGTGAGTTACTGTGTGGAAGCTCTCAATCTAACCCTGGCCCTCTGGGAGAGCAGCCAGTTGCCTTAACTGCTGAACCATCCCTAGGCAGTTCTGAGCTCTCGTAGGGTTTAAACTATGTCCTCTTCAGAGCATCCATAACTTAACTGCAGGACATCTAGTTGTTGTTGTGTCAGAGTGCTGGGAGCAGAACACAGCACAGGCCAAAACTTCCAAATAATTATTGGCAACTCATGGGAGTGTTTGGTTACTGGTCACAGCTGTTCTGAGAGGGAGGATTCTGTTTCCAGGGCGGGAGCAGCTGGCAGTAGAGCAAGTGTGTGCCGCAATTTCTAGGGTAAAATTTTGGTTGCTTAGGTTTCCTGTGCTCAGGGGAAGGATCGCCTTGAGCTGCATTTGTGCTGTGAAAGTGGTCTCTAACATTACCGGTGTGTTTAACCTGAGTAGGACTTGTCAGTGAAGCCCACTGCTTTTCTTTGGTTTCATTTGTGGAATATTTTATCTACAAAATAGTTTGCCTTTAGTTTGGTGTGGGGTCCTTTTTAAAGATTTATTTATGTATATGAGTGCTCTGTCTTCGTGCACGCCAGAAGAGGGCATCAAATCCCATTACAGATGGTTGTGAGTCGCCATGTGGGTGCTGGGAATTGAACTCAACCTCTGGAAGAGCAGCCATGTCTACACCCAGTGTGTGTGTGTGTGGGGGGGGGGCTTCTTATACTTGCAATCTCATCATAGTTGAAGTTGAGGAAGGGGGATTGCCTTGAGTTTGGCATCAGCCTGGGTTACAAGTGAACGCCGGGCCAGCCACTGCTATGCTGCAAGTCCTGCTGGTGACCAACAAGGCTTATAATCCCAGCACTAGGGAAAAGGAGGAGGAGGACCAGACGTTGAAGGCTACCCTTGGCTACGTAGTTAATTTGAAACTATGCTGTGCTGCATGAAACCCTATGTATGTATGTATGTATGTACATACGTATGTGTGTATATACACATACATACAATACATATACTGTGTACATGTATGTATATACACACATATATTTCATAAAACTAGTACATAGCAATTCACATGCACCTGCCTTTACTGAAAGTCGATTTTTTTTTATACAATCTATCCTGAATATGTTTTCCTCTTCCTCCATTCATCCAGCTCTTTTCTACCTCCTCTCCCGTCCAGATCCACCTTTGTTCTGTCTGTCCTTAGAAAAAAAAAAACAGGCATCTAAGTGATAATAATAAAATAAAATGTTAGAAAATAAAACAAAAACAAACACATCAGAATAGGACAAAACAAAAAGAGGCCAAGAAATGGCACAAGAAACAAATATAGAGGCAGAGACCCACATGGCCACACACTCAGGCATCCCATAAAAACACAAAACTATAAGCCATAATACATATGCAGAGCATCTGGAGAATTTACATATCACCTCCATGACATGGTGAGAGAAGGGACCTTTACAGATGCACTGAGTTTGTTTTCCACTGGCCATCTGCTGTTGTGCAGGTGATCGACCCTGAGGAGTGATTTGTCTCCCCTTGGAGAAAGCTAAATTTTCCATTTGCGAGTGTTTATTAATTGGAGCTAGCTCCTGAGTTAGGGATGAGGGCACATGACTAGTCTATTTTCAGTTTTAGGACCCCATCTGGCTCAGACCTGAGGAGGCCCTGTGCGTGCTGCCTCCATCTCTGTGAGTTCTTATGTGCTTTTGTCCTGCTGTGTTTAGAAGGCTTTGTTTCCTTGGTGTCCTCCTTCCTCTCTGGCTCTTATACTCTTTCTGCCTCCTCCTCTTCAATGTTCCCTGAGCCCTGAGAGAAGGGATTTGAAGGAGACATCCCATTTAAGGCTGAAGGTTCTAAGGTTTCTCATTCTCTGTATATTGTCTGGCTGCTGCAGAAGGAAGCTGCTTTGGTAATGGCTGAACAAGGCATGATGTATGTCTGAGCATAGCAAAGTATCATTTAGGAGTTGTTTTACTGCTAGAATAGTAGTATTTGGTCTTCCTCTGTGTCCCTGAGCTGTCTACTCTCAGGTTCTTGACACGCTCAAGACATATCAGGGGAAGGCTCTAAATCAAATGAGATACTGTTTGGTCACTCTCACAGCTTTGTGCCCCCATCGCCTTAGCATATCATGCGAGCAGGGCATCACTGCCAGGTGGCAGGGCGTATTCCGGCTCTTTACATGTTTTGTAGTTTTGGCAGTTACGTGCACCTCTTTTTTTGATAGTTTCACCATGTGACCCTCCTCAGCACTCTAGTCTTGGGATGACAGATGGCTGCTATCATGGCTGGCATTATGAATACCTTGTTTAAGGATCAAGCAATAGCCACTCATATTCGCTGTCTCTCCAATTCTTTCACACACAACTGAAAGTCAATGCACTGTGCTTTAAGACAAGAAGAAAGCAACATGGTGATTGGAAAGCAAGAAACTGGGTCTCTGGAGGGCTGAAGCAGGAGGGGTTGGGGAGAGGGTTTAATAGACAGAGTGCTTGCTGTGTAGGCATGTGAGCCGGAGTGGGACCGCCAGAACCCTTGTAAAGCTTGGTGTGGTGGCGCATGCTTTTGAACCCCAGATCTGGAGGGCAGGGACAGGCCCCTAGAGCTTGCTTACTAGTCACTGTAGCTGAAGCGTCAAGTCCAAGGTTCAGTAAAGGACTCTATGTCAGATAGAAGGTGGACAGTGATAAAAGTGTCGACCTCTGGTCTCCACCTGGACAGTCGTGTGTTCCCTGCCCGAGACACTCATCTTTGTCACATGTTCTTGCCACGCCTTTTGAGTACAAGACATCTTAGGCCTCCTCTTATGTTTATACTGTCTGTCAGCAAGTTGTCTGAGCAACCATGATCCTTTTCAGTACGCGACTGCTTCTGTGGGTTGTTTTGATTACAGTTAAGGTTTCTTTCTAAACCTTTCCTGTGCCAAGTATGTGCCTTGTATATAACTGCCATCCTTTTATTTTTATATTTTCTCATTAGCCTCACTCTCATTTATTTGTTTTGTTTTTTAATAAATGTGTTTAAATATAAACTTAATTCAATCATTTTCCCTGACCCTTGTTTTGCTCTTGTTTTACTGAGACAACGTATAGCTCCCTACCCACCCTGGCCTGAAACCCACAGTAATTAATCCTCCTGCATCAGCACTTAAAAGCCTACATCACCACACTCAGCTTCTGATATTTTAGTTCAACTTATACAATAATTGTGTCTGCAAATGAATTCAGTTATACTGAATAAAAACATTTGTGACTTATAAAGCAGTCATAGCAAAACAATATGTTGTGTCAGTAAAACAAGAGCAAAGCAAGGGTCAGGGAAAATGATTGAGTTAAGTTTATATTTAAAAGCATTTATTAAAAAAAAAAAACAGAAGACCTAAGCAGTTAGTTATTTTTTGTTCATGTAAGTGTGTGTGCCATTCACATGCTTGGTGCCAGAGAAAGCCAGAAGATGGCATTGGATCCCCTAGGACAGCCTGGTCCAGAGAGCTTTTTCCAGGACAGTCAAGGCTACACAGAAAAGTCTGTCTTGAAGAACCAAAGATTTGATCTAAGGCAGTATGTAGTGAGAATTTTGGTTTCTTTGAAATAGGAGTGTGCTTTTTTAACCCCATGTGTGAGATATGGGGCTACTTCAAGCTCTCCACAGCAGCTGACTATGATTTGCCTTGTGCTTTTTCAGGGGCATGATTTTGACAACTGCAGTTTCTGCAGTTGTGTGACGTTCGGTAGTCTGGGGACCTTCGAGAGGGTATATAAATGCTAGAGCCCAAGAGGCTGGGTTGTTGGTTGTGGTTTGGTAAGTAGCTGGGTGCAAAGAAGAAACAAGAAAAAATTAGATATCCTGAAGGTGAAGATCAAACTTGCCCCAAGGAACTCAAAGGCCCCAACCAGCAGGAAGGAGTCGAACGATAACTTTACCTGCTTTCATTTCTGTCCCTTTTTCTCTCCTATCTAGTGTTAGGGGTTAAAGCGTGGAAGAAAGAACCCACAAAGTAGCTAAAATCTGGCCACAGCAATAGCCATTAGAAATTCCTAAACCCGAAAAAATTCTAATACAGGAAACATGGAATATTGTTGGTGGTGTGCTACCTCACGTGCCACTTTCTGTACTTTTTCAAAGATTTATTATTTTTAAATTAAACAAACCTAAAACCTTGGGGCTGTGTGTGGCCATGTCCACATGGATGCAAAGTACCCATGGAGGCCAGAGGAGGGCGCCAGACACCCCGGGGCTAGACTTGTAGCTTTGAGCTGTGCACCGTCTGGGCGGGGAACCATGCTTGTGCCTCTGCGAGATTGTCACGTGCTTATACCATTGGGCCACTTCCCCATTCTAGTGCTTTGCGTTTGCCTGTTTCTTTTTAAAATTTATTTCTATTTTATGTGCATTAGTGTTCTGTTTGCTTTTATGTCTGTGTGAGTTATAGACATCTGTGAGCTGCTATGTAGGTGCTGGGAGTTGAGCCTGGGTCCTCTGGAAGAGCAAATCTGTGCCATCTCTCCAGCCCCACTTATTTGCTTCTTAAGCGCTCACTTTTGTACTTTTGGATGATCCTGACTCATTAAAATCAGGTACAGCACAGCCCATGTTAATGAGCATAGAAACTGCTATCATCTCATGCAGCAGTATGAAACATTCAATTGATTAACTTATTCAATGTCATTGTCATACAGATTACTTTGTCCAACTGTGTTAACAGAAGTGAGCTTGTCACTGCAGATAGGGATGGACACTTTCGCAGCGTGCTGCCAACAGTCAGTCTGAGGAATTGAGGCCTAAGCACAACTGGGTTCACAGCTTTGATGAAGAAAAGAATTTCATGTTGAGCCAATGAGTAGATCTGGAGTTTAAAATACACCTGGTATTCTCAGGTGCTCACGGGAAAAAAAAAGAATACCCAACGGCATGGGTGCGGGCTTCTCAATGGAAATTGCAATCAAATGGATGTGTTTAACATTTTGGAGGCTCTCAAATAATCTCCTTAAAGGCTGCTCTGAACATCTCCTTAACTCCACCCCCCAAGTAAACACACCCCTTTAAAAATGCTTCTTGGGGAGTATAGTTAATGACAAAATTAAAAGTTAAAAATTTTTGTTTTAGAAACAAAGTTGAGGCAAGTGCTAGAAACTCAAGATTATATGTCATTTTGGTCTTAACAAGAAAATGTTTTTCCTCTGCTCTTCCTCCTCCTCCTTCCATTTATGACACAGGGTCTCACTGTGTAGCTGGAGCTAGTTGTGCAGATCAGGCTGGTCTCTAACTCAGAGATCCACTTGCCTCTGCCTCCCAAGGGGTGGGGTGCTAAGGGGTGCACCACCACGCCAGGCTTTTCAATTTGGAGTTTTTCAGTTTCCTGCTTTTATTAGCAAAGAGAACGGATGAGAAGACCATGAGAGAAAAGGGATTCTTTTCTTTTTCACAATTTTCTCTTTCTAGCCTGCTTCAATTTGAACATATTCAAATTAGTCTCAGCTTAGCTTTTAAGTTCACTAAGTGTAGCAGTCATTTTCAATTTATGAAGTCATTTCAGTGTGCGTTTACAGAAGCAAATATCAGCAGATTTGAAGACCATTGTATTTATTGAGGACTGTTCAGTGCATTATAAGAAATACTTGAGTAAGGTATAAGAGCTGAAACTAGTCTAGATGACTGGAATTACACACACACTCACAGGAAAGTCATATTTTTATGATGAGAAATGCTGACACAACTGCAGAAATATACATTTGTCTGGGGAGATAGCTGTGAATAAAAGAGTTAGCAAGTGAGAGAACCTGAGTTAAAAATCCTCCAGACTTAAAGTGAAAACCAGATGCAGCAACGCACCCCTGTATTCTCCTCAGTATTTCCATGCTGAGGAGGAGACAGAGGCAGCACAACCCCTCAGAAGGTCAGAGGCCAGCCATCATATGCAGCAGAAACAAGAAAAACGCTGCCTCAGTGAAGGTGAATCCTGACACCCAAAGCTGTAGCCATGGAGAAAGCGGCAGCTCTGAAGCCTCCGCTGTGGCTGCTGCTGACAGGAACTCAGGGAGGGAGGCGCATCCACCTGGAAGCAGTCTGTGAGCTCCTTTGATCTCTGCTCCACCATGTATAAAGCATCCCGCTCCCTGCAGCACAAGCACTGTCTGCCAGGGACCAGAATCTGACCCCTTAGTGTAAGTTCAGAGTTAAAGACAGTGTTTAGCTTAGAGTTCCCATCTGTGTAAACCCCGATAGGCCCTCCCCCAACACCTCTGTTGGAACAGCAGTTCCAGCCTCTAACTGTCACAAAGGCCATCTCCAGACCCTCAGTGGGACCTTTCCCAGATTATGCTAATTTTCGGTGAGAAGTCTGAACACAAATTCATCAATCCCTGAGCAGGAAAACTCACCAATCCCTGAGCTTCCCACAGACTCCCACCAGTACCTGAACAGGAAGCCCACCAGTCCCTAAGGTCTTCCAAACCCAAGACTTGAAATCCCACCAATCCCGACTCTGGAAAACTCTGCCCTAGAAAGCACCCCCTTTTAAAAAAAAAAAAAAAAAAAAAAAAAAAATCCTATCTAAAGACCGTGTCTGCTCAGTTTCTGCTGTCTTTTTTGGTGTTATTCATCTGCTGCTCAGCTCAGCTGGGGTTGGGGAAGCCCTCCCTGGGAAGCTGCAACACCTCTGCTGAGGAGGCCTCCTTTCAGGGCTGTGGTCCTGGGCTCCCATGTCTCAGGAAACCCTTGCCTTGTGGCACTGTCCCACCGCAGAGCTGAGTGGTTCCCAGGCTTCCGAGTTGCGGATTTTCTGGACACCTTCCCATCTGAACAGGAAAGTCAACAATACACAATTTCTAAATAAAGACAATAACAAGATTTTCATGTACAACTGAAAACATTGTTTCTCCAGAAGAGGTGTCAAAGTCCTTTGAGAAATGCTTATTCATTTATTGTGCCATAATTAAATATGACAATATGTAGCAATACCCAGTACTGATATTTAGTCAAATTACATGGTAAAGGAAGAGATGAAAGAAAACACGAATATCTGCTTAATATTTGTGTGTATAATGTCTTAGCTTCAATTCTTGTTATAGTGACAGATATGAAAGAAAACACGAATATCTGCTTAATATTTGTGTGTATAATGTCTTAGCTTCAATTCTTGTTATAGTGACAGAATACCCAGGTAAAAGCAACATAGAAGGATTCATTTGGCTCATACTTCCGTCATAGTACAAGCACAGTCAAACGCAGAGAGTAATGAGTGCATGTGTGCTTGCGCTCAGCTCGTTGACTTTCCCCACTGTGACACACCCGTGTATCCCAGTCAGGCACTGGCACTTCCAACACTGAGTGAGTCTTCCCCCTCATGTATGCAATCAAGATAACTTCCTATAGGCATTCTCAGGGGCCTATCTCACAGTTGAGTCTAGATTTTGTCACACTGGCAATCAAAACTAATTATTAACTAGAAAAACATTTTTGAGTCATGGTCTCCATACGCACCCCTGGCTGTTCTGAAACTCATTATGTAGAGCAAGTTGGTCTTGAACTCAGAGACTCATTTGCCTTTACCTCCTGAGTGCTGGGATTAAGGGCATATGCCACCATGCCCAGCCTAATACATATATTCTTAACAAAACAAAACTGAATACAGTCAGAATCCTGTTTTAGAACTGGTCCCACAGGTTAACATATTTATAAGGATCTTTTTCTGGTGTCAGTTTGTATTTCCTCCTCTTCAGCAAGCACTAAGCATTATTTTTACATTTTTAAATTAAAATAAATTTTAGTGTAAGAATTTTGTAAATAAAAACATCATATACCCAAACTGACTAGTTCTTTGCCTTGAGAAGTGACTCAAACTTCCCATGGGTTTTAGTGACCAGACATGGTGATACTAAGGGACTCCAGTAATACTCTTCCTTTACTCATGCCCTAGTCTGATCTTTTTGTTGTTGTTGCTAAAACACTGACCAAAATCAACTTGAAGAGGAAAGGGTTATTTTGGATTGCACTTTATATTCCAGCCCTAAAGGAAGCCAGGATAGAATCTCAAGGCAGGAACACAGAAGTAGGATCTGAGGCAGAGATTATGGAGGAAGACTTTTTCTTGGCTTGTTCCTCACGGCCTGCTCAGCCTGCTTTTTTACACAACACAGGGCACCTACCTGGAGTGGCACTACCCACAGCAACCCTGTCACACGCATCATTAATGGTGTTCTCCCTACCCAATTCCCAGCTTGTGTCAAGTAGGCAAAAATAGCCTATCTCCAATACTGAACAGTAGTCTCGGGATCCCCGGTAGGGATCAATGCCTTTAGTAACTGTTTTTAGTTAACGGAAGCGCACAAGCAACACAGGTACACAGGGTTGGGAGGGGTGTGTGTGTGTGTCTTAGCTTCTAGTTCAAAGGAATGGTTGTGCCTCCCTCTGTTAAACCAGATCTACAGTACAGGAAGCCAAAATTTTGCTAGTGAGTTCCAGGCCCCTTGACTCCTGGACCCATGAGAGAAACACTATCATATTAGAAGCCAATTTAGAGCATATCTGTCCTTCTGGAGAACCTTGCCCGAGCATGTGGGCTACTGCCAACTCATTTGTGCTAACACCACATCTCAAAAGGCCATTCCATCATTCAATCAGCTAAAATCCTTCAAAATGTTAGGTAACATAGTAAAAATATATTCGTTTGCCTGATTTCTTAAGCAAACTTCAGAAAGTTCTGTCATGCCATCATTTATTTACAACAGTTAAAGTATAAATAAATAGTTCACATATCTACATTAGTAAGACATTAATGGGGGTAATATAACTTTGGGGACATTTTTGGAGCATTCTACATAAATTACTTTGCGCTAGGCTTTCCATAATGTACACTTATACTACCCCAAAACCTGGGGAATTTTCACAGAATTTTTAAACTATTTCTTACAAATCAACGCCGTTTTGATGTTTCTGGCCAAGTTTGGATGCTGGGTGCATTCTTAGTTTGTCCCTTATGTTTGTAATTTTACAACATGGCTGCCTAGTGGCAGCCCTCACAACTTCATACGATACTGTTTTCTTCCCCAACATGGGGACACTCTTTCTGGAAAGGGCATGAAATGAGGAGGCCTTCCCACACGCCATGCTTAGGAATTCCCTCTGGCGTGGGTCTTCTCGTGTATTCTAAGGGAACCACAACGAGTGAAGGCCTTCCCACACTGCTTACATATGAAGGGCTTCTCACCAGTGTGAATTTGCTCATGTCTCTGACAGTCCCCCAAAGCTGGAAAGGCTTTCCCACACTGCTTGCATGCATAGGGTCGCTCTCCACTGTGAATCCTCTCATGGCGGCGAAGTGAGCTGTAACCACTGAACGCTTTCCCACATTCTTTACAGTCATAGGGTTTTTCCCTAGTGTGAATCCTCTCATGGCGTTGCAGAGAACTCTGTATAGTGAAGGCTTTCCCACATTCCTTACACTTATAGGGCTTCTCTCCAGTGTGAATTCGTTCATGGATTCGAAAGGTACCAGAAGAGATGAAACCTTTTCCACACTGTTCACAGACATAGGGTTTCTCACCGCTGTGAATTCTTTCATGATTTCGAAGGGAGGTCCGAGTAGTGACGGCTTTATTACACAGTTTACAAACATAGAGTTTCTCTCCAGTGTGAGTCCGTTCGTGTACTCTACAGGTACTTGAAGAAATGAAACATTTCCCACAGTATTTGCACACATAGGGCTTCTCTCCGCTGTGAATTCTTTCGTGGCGTGGAAGTGAACTTTGGCCAGTGAAGGCTTTCCCACAATACTTACACACAAAGGGCTTCTCTCCACTGTGAATCCTGTCATGGCGGCGAAGAGAACCACGGCTAGGGAAGGCCTTTCCACAGTGGCTACATATGTAGGGTTTCTCACCAGTATGAGTTCTTTCATGTCTGCGAACCTTACTTGAAGAGGAAAAGGCTTTCCCACATTGCTGACATTTATATGGTTTCTCTATGGTGTGAGCATTTTCACGCTTCAGGAAGCACTCAGGGTACATGAAGGCTTTCCCACATCCCCTAAATTTATAGAGACTGTCTTCATAGATCTCATGTTCACACGGTTTATGTCCTGTTTGAACAGGAATATGCATATTTAGGGGCGGGAGACCAATAAGTATGTCTTCACATAAATTACTTCTGCACAGTTTGACTCCATGAGGGGTTTTCTTGTTCACAACAGCATCTGGAAACTCACTGAAGATTTCTTCACATCGTCTGCCTTCACTGGGTTCATACAATAACTCCACCACTCCACTTCTGTACAAAGCAGAAAGGCACATTGCTCAAATTTATAAGTTACTGGTCAGGGGAGAGTTCATATTTTACATGGCTAAAATTCTTTAACATGAATGTGCTAAAGGACATCTGGTGTGAAAATACTGGTGTTTAGAAAATGTTAACACCTTTGCCAAGTAAACCACTCTGCAAACCCTGAATGCCCATGCCACTGTGTATGCTTATGCACCTTCACATTCATTTATCATTATTTATTCGTTCTGGCAAGTCTCGCTTCTTGCTGATGCTCAAGCTGGCCTTGAACTCACTACCATCAACTGTTAGATCTCTAATTAGTCAGCAATGACTATATGCCTCTATATGACATATATTCTTTGAATAAAATGCTTCCACAAAAGTGCTTTTGGTCAATCCCAGCACTGTGGGAGGCAGAGACAGACAGATCTCTGTGAGTTTGAGCCCAGCCCTGGTCTACAAAGCGAGTCCAGGACAGCCAACGCTACACAGAGAAACCCTGTCTTGAAAAACCAAGAAAAAAACTGCTTTCAGATTTTGAAATATTTGCATATATTCAGGATGTTTTGGAGAACCAGTGGAAAGAAGAAATTCCTTCAAGCTTTTAAATTATTATTACCACGTAAGCAGGAAGAAGGCGATATAAAGGTCAGAGAAAAACTTTGTGGAGTCAATACTTTCCTTCTACCTTTATATGGGCTCTGGGTTGAATTCAGGTTACCAGCCTTGGGCAGTAAAGAGCCTTTGCTCAGTAAATCATCTTGATGGCCCTTTATTTTATTTTATTTTTATTTTTTTAAATATACCTCACACTCAAAGCTTGAAGACAATGTCACATGTTTTTCACTTTTATTATTTATTTGCATTTTAAAACAGTATTTCTTTGTATTTAAAAAAAATCTTTGATTGTGTGAGTATGTGTGTATGTGTACGCGTGTGTGCACACACATAAGTGTGGTGCTTGTAGATCCCCTAGAACTGGATTACAGATGTCTGTGAGCTGCCCAACATGGATGTTAGGAAACAAACTCAGGTTCTGTTCAAGAATGATATTGATGAGCTTACTCCTTAGCCCCTATAATCTTTATTTATAGTGTGTGTGTTTGGGTGGGGGATTCATCAGTGAGCGAGTACGCATGGGCCACTACCTCAGCGTGGATACTGGAGTACAACCTGTAAGAGCTGGTTCTCTTGATTCACCACACAAGTTCTGGAATGGAACTGAGGGGAAAGCGTCTTTGCCTACTGAGCCATCTCATCAGCCCTGATTGTGTGGAGTGTGGCAAATGTGTGCATGTGTGGGTGTGTGCATGAGGAGGTCAGGCCAGAAAACCACTTCTCCTCTGACCCCTTGGAGACAGGATCTCGCACTGAAAATGGAACTCATCCTACCTTCTCACCCTCCCAGCTAAGCTGAGGCCCAGAAAGCCCTAGGGTAGTCCATTCTCCAGTTTTTGTTTAAATGTAGGTGCTGGGGATCACTGAACTCAAGTATCAATGCCCCTGGCCCTTCTATCTGTCCAGCCCACATTTTAAAATCATTTTTGTGCATGGAACAAATTTTGTGAATATGGATTATAAGTCAACCATATCATCTTATTAGTATATTATGTCACCAGTGATCTATGAATTATTATAGAATTGTTTGAGAATAAATTACTTTTAAGTTGAGCTTATTTTTAAATTTTCTACATTCTTAAAAAAATGTTCTCTTTATTATTTTTTTAATTTTAATTTATTTTATTAATTTCACATGCAGGTGTTTTGCCTGCATGTATGTCTATGCAACACCTGCATGCAGTGCCTGAGGAGGACAGAAGAGGGCATCAGTCTCCTGGGACTGGACAGATGGTTGTGAGCCACCATGTGGTGCTGCGAATCTAGTCCCGCACCCTGAAAGAACAATGCTATTAACTACTGAGCTGTCTCTTTACCTCTGATTCACAAATTCTTGAGCAACATTCCTTTTATTTGGAGGGGACAAATTACCTTAAATTTCTCCTAGAATCTTCATTATCATCTTTAATCCTCTGGACTTCCTCAGTTTGTCCTAAAATTGCAGAAACAGAAAAATCATTATGAAATTGGTGTATAATACAACATGCATATGCCTGCCATATTCACCACATCCACCCTTCATATTCTAAACCACTGAGCAGCACTGGTGAGCAAGACAGATCTGTCTCTCATTACTAAGTGAAAAAATAAGCTCGTCCTTACCTATAGCAAGTAGGTTTTTGAAGGTTTCCTGCATCACATCTGTGTAGAGTTGCTTCTGGGAAGGATCCAACAAATCCCACTCCTCCAAGGTGAAGTTCACAGCCACATCCTCAAAAGTTAGACAGTCCTAAAACATGCCACATCAGGAATAAGAATAAGATTCACAGCATTGTAATCTAGATGCATTCTGCAAGAAGTTCACAGGGTGTGGTGTTCTCCAAAGAACTCACGACTCTCTTATTCACCATGCATAAGGAGAGCCCTCTTACACAGCAATTCCTGTACTGGATGAGAACCCTTTGTTAAAGAAATAACAGGACAGGAACAACCAACTATACTGCTGGATCTTGCAATTTTTCTTGGTACACTTTAACACCTCTCAAAACAGTTCTGTTACTTGGTGCACACACAGAGAACACCAGCTGTCCTGACTAAACACAGTATTAGAAATGACTGAATCCAAGGTTTCATTTTTGCTGGAGTCTAGATATTGCTCTTAGGATGGATGTCAACAGACTGATGGCAAGGGGTAGGGAGTCACAATGTTCCCATACAGATTCTGTAAACAATGTGTTCTTGGCTTAACTCCTGTTTTCCCTCTAAGTGCTTGAAAGTTTCCAATATGATCATCAGAGGTAGACTACTTGATCATCCCCGAAGTGACTTATCCCCTAAATAATGACTCTTTATTGAACTGCTGTGACAGTGATTATCACTTTTTGTCAACCTGTTATTTATGGAGTTCAATATATTTATTGTGCCTGTACTAAGAGAAACTTCTGGAAAGTACTGGATTTCTTACAAAGTAAACACAAGAATTCTGAAGAGTAATTTACTAAGCTAGTAACAAACATTACTTTTAAAAAAAGGAAGATGTCAGTGGCCTTGTCCTTGGTGTTTTTCTTCTTGTGTGAACACTGTCCATCAGCCTTAGCCTGCAGTCTTGGGACCAAGTACCATACCTTCAATAAAGTTGCAGAGTTCTGATGGAGAGATATTTGAAGTAGAAAATGCCAAACAGTATGTGACCACCAAGACCATGCTGAAAGATTTGGGAATGGATGATGAAGATGATGATCCTGTGCCTTTACCAAATGTTAATGCAGCAAGTCTGAAAATGGTCATTCAGTGGTACTCCCACCACAAGGATGACCCTCCTCCTCCTGAGGGTGATGAGAACCAAGAAAAGCGGACAGATGGTTTTCCTGTTTAGAACCAAGAACTCTTGAAAGTTGACAAGGAATGCTCTTAGAACTTATTCTGGCTGCAAACCACTTAGACATCAAAGGTTTGCGTGATGTCACATGCAAGACTGTGGCCAATATGATTAAGAGGAAAACTGCTGAGAAGAGTCATAAAACCTTCAACATCAAAAATGACTACTGAAGAGGAGGCGGCCCAGGGATGCAAAGTGGTGTGAAGAGAAGGGAAGTGCTGTGCTCGACAACATAACACTGGAAGAGTTGATCCAAATGCTAGTTGCACTGCTGTTTATAGTGCTAATATTAGAGACCAGCAGACAAACACAGCCTTGCTTTCACTGCGTGTTAGTTCCAGTACAGATCAGTAGTTCATGGCTGAGTTTCTTCCGTAAGCACTTTCCCCCTCATCTCTGAATAAAACTGAACTATAGGTTCTCTACGGAAAGTGGCATTTTGGGTTTTCCCTTGTTCTATAAGGTGATTTCTGCCTAGTTCATTGTCCAGTTAACTTCGGTGAGCCTTTCAAAGTTGGCATTGAAAATAAAATAACTTATGAGAATTACCCTGAAACAGAATTAACAAAACATGATCTTTGCTCATGAGTCGGAAACTGGAACAGGCAACCTGAAGCTACTGTTGGGGTCGCTAGGCTGTCTTCCTGCCTCTTTGCTGCTGCTAAGCTCGTGTCTGGGCAGCTGGGTCCTATTAAATGGATCTGAGGTCTAGTTTTGTCTTTTTTTTTATTTATTCTTCTCAGCTTTGAATATGTTGCCTAGAGATTCAGTTTACTACCCAGTTTGTGGTTGGGGTGGGGGAACTGTAACTAGACAATTTGTCGGCTTTTCAGTTAAAAAGCCAGTCACTTTATGTGCTACGTCATCTTTTTATCTTCAGCTGTTCCCAGATGGGCAAACACACCACTTGCATGTAAAAAGTAATTTAACCTTTAACATTAAAATGTATGGCGAAACTCAGAAAACAGCCATCCTAAGTGCAAGATGCTTTTCTATAAAAAGTAACACAACAGGGAGTATACAGTTGCTTCTCTGGATGTAAATGTGTCTCTTCACTTAATAAATGAATTAAATTAAAAAAAGGAAGACAATGTCAAAGAACAATGAAATAGTATGAATGGTGTCAGAGTTTTAGATAGAACTCAGTGAGTTCAAGATATCACTCCCTTCTCCCTGGTTACTTTTTTATTCAAGAAACTACAAGCAGGAAACCAGGCAGGGACAAATACCAGCCATCCCTCTCCCACAGAACAAGGGGAGAAGGTGGCCTATACTTTTCCCCATCAAAACAGACCCCCTCTTTATCCAAGTAGTATCCAAGCGGCAGAGCCCTATCTTCTCTGGGGCAGGGTAGGAACCAATCTGCTGCTCCCCAGCCCTGCTTCCTCTCGTGTCCTGGAGGGGCTAGGGCAGTCAGAGGGGAGGGTGAACTTTTAGTGCTGGTAGTAGCAGCAATGGTGTCTAAGAATGAACACTGAACAAAAAATAATACAATTGCCCAGAGGTAGTTTGTGAACAGAAGATGGAACCACAACTTTGGGAAGAGTGGGCAGGGAGGTGCAAAAAAAAAAAAAAAAAGTAGAAAAGACTAATTCTTTTGTGCCCCACTGGAGGAAGGAAAATAGCCTAGAGTGAAAACAGGGGAGGAGAGTTAGCACCCATCTGCCACAGGTGAAGAGAAGCCAGAGAATAGGACCTTCCCCTGGAGATAGGTGGAAACTCCCATTTGTCACTGCATTAGGTCCAAGGTGAGGGCAGGGTGGAAGGGGCCAACAACGGTCCTACTTGTAGTCCAAAGAGCTTACCCAGCCTAGTGAAGAATCTAGATAAGACGAGGCAGAAGTGACTGAGAATCCCACCTGGCGACCGTTTGTTGGAGGGCACGCTGGGATCTAGGCATCCCCTGCACTGAATTCAACTGGTGATGCAAGCTCCGCCAATGGCGCTTGTCAGAATAAGATGAGGCTGGGGCCTCTTAAGGCCAGGGAATACTTCCAGGACCCTCCACAGCAGCAGTTCTCAACCTGTGGCCATACATCAGATATCCTGCATATCTGATATTTACATTATGACCTATAACAGTAGCAAATTACAGTCATGAAATAGCACCAGAATAATTTTATGGTTGGAGATGACCACAACATGAGCAACTCTATTAAAGGGTCGCAACATTAGGACGGTTGAAAACCGCTGTATTATGGACCCTCCTTTCTGCTGAGTGAACTACCACAAAGACTCTCAGCAAGAGAAGTAGACAGCGCTTGGATGGACAGCTCTAATAAATCTGGAACTTGGAGTAAGCTTAGCAAGGTAGCTTCGGCAAAACAAAGTGCACTGAATCTCCAGAGTGCTGCAAGCATATCCATCCTGAGAAGAGACCTGCCATTAGAGGCTTCACTCTAGCTATCAGCCAGTCCACTGTAATGACATCTCAGGGTACTGTTGTGCAACCGCACACTTTGACTGGGGGGGGGGTGCCACACGGAACAGTTTTAGGTAGGATCTCTGACACAAACATCCTGAGAGGCTAATTCTTCTTGGAATGCAGTGATTCTGCCCTCAGTCACAAGAAGCAATACCAGATGTATGCTGTTTTTCGAGGGATTGAGGAAAGACCTGAAGACTTGCCAGGATTGGGGTGAAGACAAATAATCCAGCACATAAGTAGGTGCTTCAACTGTTGCTTGCAGTGTATTCCAGCAACCCAGCTGATATAGTACTTTCAGAAAGCTGCACAGGAATTTTCCAGATACATTACCCAAATCGTTGATGGAAAGCTGAGTCCAGCCCAATACTATAGGTACTACCTGCCTAGTATATACACTTTTACCTTCCAAATGTAAATCAACATAAAACCTCATTCCCTTAATTTATTTACTGCCAGGTATTTTCTCACAGGAAGAAGAAAAGTAACTAATACAATCGGCAATGAAAAAGTGCTGCCCATGCTAATCCAATGAACATTATTAATATCATGAAATGTAATGAATTTCTGTAAGTGTAATATTAGATGAAATGAAATGATCCCTAAAAAGCAACCATTGATAAAAACACAAGACAAAGAACACATATATCTATGTTACCATGATACCATAATAAGAGACATTACAAGGATATGCATCTTTTATGAATAAATATGAATAATTCCTCAACAAATAACATCAATTTCCATCAGGAAAGAAATGGAATTATACCCTGTAACTCGGTGTTTTGTTTTTGTAACAGGGTCTCTCTGCAGAGACTGAGAGAATACATAAAAATAACTTTATAGAATCCAACACCTAGACAAACTAACAAACAAAAAACATAAAAAAATTGATGAAGAAAAAACACATGGCAAAAAATAATATAAGAATGATACTGAGAAGGAATAAAACTGGCTTTCTTCACAAATGATATGATCTGTGCAGAAAATCCCAACAAACCAATCAAAACCTAGAATCAATAGGTGATTGTGGTAAAGCTATGCAGCACTATTTTAATATATAAAAATCCACCACTTGTCTATATACAATCCATATACAACTAAATCTGTAATTAAAACACAATACTATTCACACAGAACAATGAGAAAAACAGAGGTGAAGAGAAACAGGTAAAGACAGACTCATAAAACATGAAGAGCTATGTATGAAAATGCTCAGTGTCAACACTAATCAGTACAGACATACAATCATTAAGTATGTTTGCTGCTATGTTTAATGTTGGACAATAAACTAGAAGTGTTGTTAAATTACACATAAATATACATCTGTAAAAATAAAATAGTAAATTAAAATACAATATTTCCGGCTAAGTTTGACTTATCAAAGTTGACTGGTACAATCTTGAGGAGTTACAGCCAGTAAGATGGTTCAGCCAGTCTAAAAGGCTTGCCACAAGCCTAAAGACCTAGGCTGGATCCTTGGAACCCATGTAGTGGAAGAGGACAACAAACTCCCTGAAAGTTGTCCTCTGACCTACACATGTTGCAGCATATATGTCTACACACATACACACAGAGGAAGAAAGGGATAGGAGGAGTGAGGGAAAGAGAGAGAGAGAGAGAGAGAGAGAGAGAGAGAGGCTTGTAGGGAGTGAGAGAGAGGTGGGAGAGAAGAGGAGGGAGAGAGGAAAGGAAGGGACAGAGAAAGAGGGAGGAGAGGAGGAGGCAGGGAGAGAGAGGAAAGGAAGGGACAGAGAAAGAGGGAGGAGAGGAGGAGGCAGGGAGAGAGAGGAGAGGGAGGGAGAAAGAGATAAAGAGAGGGGAAGGGACAGGGGGAGAGAGGGATAGAGAAAAAGAGAGAGGGAAGAAAAAGAGAAAGAGGAGGGAGGGAGAAAGAGAGAGGGAATAGAGAAGGGGAAGGAGGGAGGGAGAAAGACTGATTAATGTTAAGGTTAGGGGAGGCAAGAGAGATGATTCAGTGGTTAAGTGGACTTGTGCTCTTGAAGAGGACCTGAGTTTGGTTCTCAGTACCCACATGAGGGTCCATAACCATCCATAACTCCAGCTCCATGGGATCTGGTGCCTTTTTTCAGCCACTGTGGATAATGGTCACACACACACACATACAAACATGCAAATAGTTATATATATAAAAGAAAAGAAAATATTTTTTATAAAAGTATTTTATAAAAATGGATACTTTTATAAAAATTAATTAGCATGAGGTCAAATGTTACCTGAAAGTTTTAGTTAAGGAGAAAAGATGCATGCATACTTTTAATCCCGGCACCCAGGAGGCAGAGGTAGGCAGACTGCTATGAGGCTATGAGTTCCAGATCAGCTTGCTCTACACAGTGAGTTCTAGGCCAGGCAGCCAAGAATACATGGTGAGACCCTGTCTCAGAGAAAATACATAAAGAAATAAATTATATATATGATATAGATATAGATATAGATATAGATATAGATATATAGAGAGAGAAAGAGAGAGAGAGAGAAAGGGAAAAATCCAAAGACATTCCTATTGTAAAGCAAAGTCAAAGGTCATCTGTCCTAGGCACAATCTGGGATACTGACAAACTTTTAAGATTGTATTAAAATACACTGTGAAAATGTTAGATCGTTTTCTTGAGGTAATTTTCTCTCAGACTGCCCAATACAGACATTCTCACAAGATACAAATTATAGTCTAACTATACCATAGGCTATTTCCTTGGTGGAAAACAGAAATAGGTGAAGTTGAGTTTTACCCAGTCATGTATCCCTGGCAAACAGCATTACAGAACTTCCATCTCACAACACTTTCTCAACTTGAGAGACACTTTTCCCTCTTCCTGGCCTGTCCCTTTAAATATATGACCAGTCCAGACACAAACTATAAATGCCCATTTGCCACAGGCTAGAGGATAGCTGCTCTTCCAGAGGACCTGAATTTGACTCCCAGCACCTAAGGCAGCTCACAGCCACCAGGATGATCTTGTGGTCTCTGTGATCACCAGGTACACATGCAGTACACATACATACACACAGACAAAACACTCATACATATAAAATAAATAAAATTTTTAAAAAGACAAAAGCTCAAATGCACATGTCCCCAAAACATATGGCTGAACAGAATAGTGAAAACAAAATTCTTATTAAGTAAACTTTCCTGAGTGATTTGTTCTTGCTGCTTCTCTCACACCTGCTATCCCTGCCTCATCAGTAAAAATCGGCATACAACCTTTCCATTACAGTCACCCAAAGAGCAAGATGACCCGAGAGGAAAGTCCCTCATCCCTTTCCTTACAACCTTCTTCCTATCCCAGTTTACTTGGAGCAGAATATGAACATGAAGCCCCTTTTTGTCTAATTAGTGGAATGCATGAGGGTCTTAAGAGTTTGGGCTTTCAAACAAACAAGAACATTTCTCAACTTTATGTGGAAAACAAAACAAAACAAAACAAAAAACAACAACAACAAACCAGAAAAGCTAAAACAATCCTGTACAACAACAGGTCATCTGGAGGGATCTCCATCCCTGATCTCAAGCTGTACTATAAAGCAACAGTAATAAAAACTGCATGGTACTGGCAGAGAAACAAAACTGCTAGATCAATGGAATCAAACTGAAGACACAGAAATAAACCTATGAATACTTGATTTTTGACAAAGAAGCCAAAACCATTCAATGGAAAAAAGACAGCATCTTCAACAAGTCTTCCTCAGTGGACAGGACCGCTGCACTAGTATGGCGGCACCAGTAAGAACGATGGCAGGTAAAGAAGTTCCACCCCTCCCACCAGCACTCCTGAACAGACAGTTCCCACAACCTTAGGCAAATCTTAGGACTGCTTCCTAGGCTTCCAGCTGGCCTGAGGCCTGCTTCTGGTTGACCACAAGAGTTAAACGGCTGGACGCTACTGCTGAAGACAAAACTCTTTGCTTGCAAGAAACAGAAATAATAAGCTATAACCTTATGGCTGAGAGAGTCATTAACTGTCCTAAATAGCTATGAATCCTGTAATCTACAACATCAACCCACCAGTCAAGACTTGCCCATTGGTAAAATAGTGGCATGGAAGCTGTGATGGTAACATAAAATTTTCTAACTGTATTCGAGATCCTCCTTCCGGAGGGGACTCAATGTGTGACAGCAAACTTGCTCAAAGGCCATGGGTGGACAGGTCACAGAACCTAAGGAAGAACCTTTCTGTTTTGCTACATGGACATGATTTAAAGCTGTCTCATAAGTATTTATGTTTATACGCTCAGATTAGTGCTGCTCCAGAAGATTAAGCTGGTCAGAGAAGCTTCTGTTTGCACTGGGTGATGTTTAATACAGAAATTCATTAAACGGTCCAAGTGCTGAGAATAAGTGACTTACTGAACACTCACCCCTAGACAGGATGTCTCTGTCACCCCAGCCAAGGCACGGAGAACATCACAACAAAGGAAGAGAAAAAAATATAAGCTTTGGAAGATGGGCCATAAAGTTGTGAATGCTGTCTTCTGGACATGATACAGCTTTTGAGCTCATGACCTCACAGCAGCTATAATTACCTACGTAAGACATGCAGAAAATGGGGCCACTCAACATTCCATTATTAGGCCCCACCATACCTGAGGTTCCTATTAGAAGTCAATGGCTTCCTGGGGAAGAAAGAGTCATTGTCTTCAGAGATGTGGCCACTGAGAAACTGTCCTTGCTTCAGGAAGTAATTCTCACCCATGTTCATTCAGGTAACCATAATTAAGGTCACAAGAGCAAAAACAAACACAAACAAAACAAAACATTGAAAGTAGGAGGAGAACTTGTTGAGACCAGGACTCAGCAGACATGGAATGGGGATGATCAAGTGTAACAGTAGGTGAAAAAATACAATATACAATACACACACACAACATTGTAAAATGAAATAAGTGCAGACGTGACCAGTACCTCAAGGGAGTAGGTTCCAAGACCTGCACTGGAAGACTAAAATAGAGGCAAGTAGTTTCCCTAATGCACAATATGGTTTTCCCTACACACACACAGGAGAAACTTTAATTTGCTAGCTAGTCACAAGGAAATGTTACAATATATAATGGTGAAATCAAACTACAATAGCAATATATAATGAGTCAGTTTCTGTCCTGGTATGTCCTAGTACACTGCACTTACCTTTCTTCTTGGGCTAATGTGATGTCACATAACTGTGGGTATAAGGTTATTGTGTAATTCAAATTCTGATTTCTGTACCCCCATATCTGGCTGCAATCCTTGTTCTGAGAATCTTCTGTCTCAATGTTATGTGAATACTCCTCCCCAACCATCCCGATATGCCAATAAAGCGGCTTACAGCCAATCGCTGAGAGGGGAGAGAATAGGGCTGGATGTCCTGCCAGCCAGGGGAGGATGAATTAGAAGAGGAAATGAGGGATTCAGCCACAGGAGAGGTTCAGGTGACACCAAGAGAAGAGCTGGTGCAGAAAAAGCTACAAAGTCAAGTATCTCTGGGATATATGTTGAGAGGAAACCAGATTAGCTTAGAGGGTTAAGAACAGAGTGAAGCTTGCTAAAATAATATAATAGAGTCTCAATAATTTGTATGATAGCCAAGTTGGGAGAGAAACTGAAACAAACCATTTTATAAAAATACCCTTACCGTACAGCTGCTATATAATGAGATTATATAAGGTGAATGCTGGACTGGTATAGCTGGCAACCTCTCATGATGTTACTCGGAACTACCCACAATTTAAAAGTTACAGATATTTACCTCTAGAGAATTTCATTTAATGTTTTCAGACACAAAGTGGACTGAAACTGCAAAATCTATACTGCAAGTAAGAAAATATTACAATAAAGTTATCTTAACTTGCTGGACACACCAGAGTAGTTTGCCAGAAGATACTGGCTATACTCAAAGCCCACAGAGCTTGGGTAGCCTTGTCTAAAACCCTCTGGGCAGTGAAACAAATACTTTAGTTGTCATGCATTGAGCCATTATCCTTATGACTGCTGGCAGCCCTATATCTCTGGGGTCTCAAAGATGTCCCTTCTTCCATGGACCCCCATATACTATAGAAGACTATAGCAGCCACAATCCACAATTTGCCTGGGCTTTGTCCTGGTGGAGTTCTCTGTGATAGTTCTGCTACAACCATGTAATTTGGAGAGATTTCTTGGAAGATACATGGAGAACTCTACCCTTCCCCCCAGTTTCTTTCCTTTTTTCTTCTCTTTCTCTCTCTTTCTACTATTTTTGGTGGCAGAGATCAAGACAGGGTTTCTCTGTGTAGCCCTGGCTATCCTGGAACTTACTTTGTAACCAGGCTAGCCTTGACCTCACAGAGATCCGCCTGCCTCTGCCTCCCAAGTGCTGGGATTAAGATGTGCTCCACCAAGCCTAGTTTCTTCCCTGCTTTTATATTGTGTGGACCTGGGGTATTAGAACAATATACTGAGATTTGACTGTGACTTGTCATCAACAGAAAGAAGGGAAACACAGACTCATTCAAGCACAGCAATCAGAAAACAGATTTATGGTGGCTTTAGTCAGCCTCAAGGTTAGTTGGTGCCCTGAGCCCCCTCCCCCTACGTTGATTCTTTTGTATCAAGGTTTTGGCATGGTGATACCTTCCTATAACTTTAGTATTCAGGAGGCTGAGGCAGGACAGCTATTTTGTGGCCAGCCTGGGCTACATAATGAGATTGTTTTAAACAAACAAATAAACAAAAAATGCCACTACAAATAACAGGGACAAAATAACCCATGCTTTTACAAATATGGGAAGGGGAGCTTTGACAATCTCTATTGTGCTTTCCAGGTCATTTTTCCACATCTTTCACAAACAGCACCAGGCTTCCTTCTAGCCCAATCTACTCGGTAACTGCTGTTCCCCTTAAAGTATACTTTATTATATTTTACAATGGTCAGGCTAAGAATTTTCCAGATCTTTACATTTAACTTCCCCTTTGATGCCCTGTCTCTCCTTCTGTATTTCCTTAGAAGCCAGTTGTCAGGTCCCAAAGACAAGTCTCACCCAATATCTGTGCCTCTTCCTAGCACTTCTCACACCATTCTCTACCCTAAACCTCACCAACCCAACCCTGGCCTTCCCTTCCTTTCCCTTCCCTTCCCTTCTGATCCTATATAAATCGGCTATTTTGGCCAAGCGCTCTCTCAGTTTCCGTGTTCTCTTGGCCTTCTGGCTCCTGACTGGCTTGCCCTTGGCCTTTTTGCCTTCTTGGTTCTGATCTCTTCCTCTTTTGCCCTAACCCTTCCCCCATGGCTAAATTCAATAATGGACCCTTCCAGATTGAATTTTCCCTTATATCTACAATAAAACCCTTCTCCTCAACCATACCTTGGAGCAGTCATGTCTTCACTTTCATTCACCAGTAAGGAAATCCATGCAGTCACCCAAACACTGTAGCTGAGAGATCTTTTATTCTAAATACAACAATTCATCACTCTGAAGTTCTGTTCTCCATATTGTCCTTGGACAGAGAAATAATTCAGTTGCTTAGCCACTTAGTAACGAGGATGGCAATTTCCCATTTCTAATCAGATGTCTTCATGTCTCATTAAAATCACATCAGTTTAGCCTTCATTTTTCTGCCAATGTTCTGTTTAAGGGAACAATGTTGGTTACCTTTAATTGTCAACCTTACAAAATCTGTAATTACCCAGGAACCAAGTCTCAGTCTGGGACTGGTCTGCAGTCATGTTTGTGAGGGAGTGTCTTGGGTTTGTTACCTGATGTGAGAAAGGCCAGCTTAAAAGTGGGTAGTATTATTCCCTGAGTTTGAGTCCCAGACCGGGTAAGAGATGAAAATGGGTGGACAGTACGCGTATATATTTTCATCTCTCTCTGCTCTTGACTGGGAATATGGTGTGCCTATGTGTTTCAGGTTCCCTGCCTTTATTTTTCTGCAGTGACAGACTATAACCTAGACCTGTGAAGTAAATAAACCATTCTTTCAAGTTACTTTTTTTAAGACAGCATCTCTCTATACAGACCAGGCTAGTCTTGAGCTTAGGAGATCTATCTGTCTTTGCCTCCCAAGCTCTGTAATTAAAAGCTAAAAAAATGAAACTCCAACTTCTATACTATAACCTGTCAAGATTTACTCTCCCTAACTTCCTTCTTTAATTTTACAACTTGGACAACTTACTTATTTCATCCTGTCAACAATACTAATTGTCCCCACCTTCACATGGGAACTCTGCTATAAACTTCTCGAACTAGAAATGGAACTGTGCCTCTGGGGTATATTTCTTTCAGTTAGTATTATGAGCCATACCCACGTCTCCCACTGCAAGGTATCCTTGACTCCATACAAGCTGGACAGCTTTGGTAGTGTTTGCTCATCTGCCAGATGGGCTCTGGACTATGGTTATGTTTCCTTGAGATAGGGTCTCCTTATAACGTCCCAGATGACTGGGGACATTAGATATGTCTACATAGGTATTAAAAATTGTTGGCTGAGTTCTGTAGAATATACCTTTATTCTCAGCACTTGGGAAGCAGAGGCGGGTAAATCTCTATGATGAATTCCAGGCAAGCCTAGTCTTCAGTAATATGAAGTTCCAGGCCAGCAAATGACACTGACTTAAAAGAACATCAACCATAGCTTTTTGTTTGTGTTTGCTATCCTCCAGACATCCTGCAAAGCAGTTATTTCATTCATGTTCAAAAAAATTGTCTTTTTTTTGTTTTGAATATGGTGCTAGGTATTGAATCTAGTTCTAGGCAAATATTCTCTGCCAATATACTGCAACCCCAGCTCCTCTTTTTATTTTAAAACATGCCCTAAGTTGCCCAAGCTGGCCTTGATTTCATCCTGTCGCCCAGACAGGCACTGACCTTGCCATCCTGCTTTAGTCTCCTGATTAGCTGGAATTTCAGGCCTCAGCTCCCTATGGAGACCAGTCTTATAATCTAATGAGAGAAGAACAAATCACTGTAGAAGAGGGTTACAACGGATTATTATGCACCAGGGCACCGGGCTGGATATGGGATTTCTTAATCGATTTCCAAGTTAATTCGAAAACACTGAATGCGTACATCACTCTCCCACCCCACCCCCCACCCTCGAGCCAGAATCTTGAAGCAAACCTCCGGTTGGTCCAGAACCTGGGATATAGTTCAAAATGGCCTTCAGTTGCATGGACCGGTACTGGGGGCAGGTATTAACATAATATGCTCAACTATATGTACTTTTCAGGAGGGATGTCTCTGGAGAGACAGGAGAACAGGATTCTGCAAGAACTGGGGGCTAAAGCCCCGGGGTCCCGCCACCAGGAGAGCAGAGAAACCGTGAGTCACGCAGCACCCAAGGCAAAGTCGGGCGCAGAACGGTGGCGGCGACCCGGGGAAGACCCGGCGCCTCCCACACTTGCCGCGCTGTTCACCCCGTCTGCTCCCTGACCCTCCTGGGGTTTCGAGAGGGCTCCGGAGGTCGGCTGTCACCGAGCCAAAGAGGCTCGGTCCCAATCCCGGCCCCCGCAGCGGACCGGACCGTGCCAGGAAGAAAGATGGCAGGTGAGGAGTATCCGCCCTCTGCGGGTGCCCGACGACACGGCTGGCCGCGGAGACACTTACCATGTCTGCGCCCCAAGCCTCCGGAGGTCCTGGTGTTGGCGGTCACGAAGCCACGGACTCAGAAGGGCCGCCTCCGACTCCCTCGGCGGGCGGGACAGTAGCGCCACAAAGACTCGGCAGGAGAAAGATGGCCGGTGAGGAGCTTCCGCTTCACCAAGTGACGCTTCTGATTGGATAGCGCTTGCTGCGCTCCGCGGTGCTGATTGGATAGCGGGCAGAGCCCGCCCCTACCCTACGCTAAGCCGGGTGGTAAAGCGCTTATTTTAACAAAATAGGACACAGATGCCACAGTGCAGCCACAGCTCTGGCAGCCTAGTCAGAAACCCGCGCCTAGGATTTAAGTAGAGCGTGCCCTTGGTTTTCCCCAAATAAGGGCTTTCCTGCTTCCTTCTCCTGGAAATTAAATCTGGAGTCTGCCTGATGTAAAGTCCGATTTAGTGTACTATGGACACAACCTCGGAGAAAGGCCTGCCGCGGAGAAGATGCCCAGCCAGAGCACGCCACACTGGAAAGGAGGAGAAGCTCTTATGTCACACTTGAGAAGTTTGGAATGATGTAGTTTGCATCGTAGCAAAAGGTTTTTTCTACAATTTCACTCAGTCCATGCATTTTCAGCCAAGAAAAAAAAAATGCCAATAGCTGTTCGATGTGTATGTAAAATGCAGTTGCGCAGTAGCGATCACAAGGTCTTCTAGAGGTGCTGGAACCAGTTCGCTCTGCCAATGACAGCAATGTTATTAGAATTTTAAGGAGAAATCTCAGGGGAGCAAAGCTGTAAGGCACTGCAGCTGCTGGAGCAGGAGAACAGAGAGAAGAAAAACAAAACCATGCCATTTGAGCTACACCTGCCTGGACGTCAGCCACACTGAGGCAGGCAGTCACATGACAGGGAGGCAAACTTTATGGGAAAAGTAAGGGCGCCCAAAGCCAGAGACTAGGAGTTAGGAGGATCCAGGACAGGCAGACAGAACACAAATAGATAGTAAAAAAAACAAACTTCCAACTTTCCCCTTATATTACTGAACAGGGACAAAGGCCTGAAAGGCCCAGCAGGCTTTCATTCCTGCCAGGAGGGTCGGCTGCTGTGGACAGGTGCTGCAAGTTCACCAGCACAGATCAAATATGTTCACTCCCAAATGGCGTCCTATCAGTTTTCCTGTCTTTGTTCAAACTGAACATACCTAAACTAAAAAGACCCTTCAAAGCTTCCTGATCCCTGCCCCTCTGCTTTGCAGAAGGCCTTTCTGTGTGCTTCCTCTCTTCTTGTATGTGTGTGGGTGTTTCCTTATTCCTAGTAAGAGCCTTTCTTTTCAGGCTGACCTTGTTTGCAATGTCTGAGATTTCCCCTGTTGCTACTTGTTGCACTTGAGAATTTTCTTGACTTTTAATTCTTTAACTAAAAGAGAAAACAAACCCTATCAAGACACCTAGATGGTAGCAAAGGCATCAGAAAAAAGCATACTTAGAGTATGACCAGTACCTGAAAGAAAATGAAAAAGTTCTGCCTTTCTCAGGCCATGAGTCAGAAAGATGGGCTGGCCCAGCTGAATCTCAGAAACGCTGGTAGGGACTGCCTTAGGGAGCACCAGTTCTGGCGAGGGAAATTACCACATCTTGTTAAAGGAATGATTATTCTACATATCTCTTTAGCATGGCTTAAGGTGAGCCCACCTTCCTAGGAATGGGCCTATCTCTCTGAGATATGGTCCATTGGCCAGATTCTTGAAAGGCCCAAGTGAATTTACTCTTTCATATTTTGGATAGCTTGGAATGTTAGGTCTCTACCCAGGCCAGAGATTTTATTCTCTTGACCAGAAGGAACTAGGTTTTCCCTTAATGGTCCTTTATTGCTGCTGTCCACCTCTGAAGAAGTAGCCCTCATATTATTTAAGAGATGGGCTAAAATTGGTGGATAGATTCAATTAATGACCTTTTAGATGTCTGTAAGTTCTAAAGCTGCTCACCAAAAGAGTTTATTACTGTCTGGACAGGAGTTGTAGTTTCCACCCTTACATGCAGCCTTCAGGTAAGGGTGGTCCTTCAGAAGCAGACAAGAAAGCAGAGTTCCAGAACTCCTGAAGAACAAATTAAAGGCATAATGACACTGCTGCTTTGGGGTCTCCTGCCCTGAATTGCCTATCCAGTTTGTGTCTGGAGCAACCTGCCACCCCAAGCCCACCGCAGCGGACACGCCAGGCTGAGCCACCCCAAGCTGCGCTGGCAGGCCGCCCCCAGCCGTCCTAATGCCTCACAAGCTGCGGTGACTCACGGCCGACCCTCCCCAAGGAGGCAGCCGGAATCTGAACAGCCCTCTGCATCCCCAGAACGCCACAGCCACGTCCCAGAGAGCTGGCCACGGGGACTCTTCCTGCCTCAGCCTAAGGGAACCCGACACCTTTGCTGCCTCAGAATGCCTAGTGCCCTGTTACCACGGAGTGGTCCGTGAGAACAACTGTTCCTGCTTTCCTGCTTCAGTCTACTGCCTTCACAGTGAACTCTGTAAAGTTTGGACACTTTGTAGACTTTATAACCCCTCAAAGCAGGAAAGTGGCCAGAACTCTACCTGAGCAAGCTCCAGCAACCCACTCCCCCTAAGCCCACCTCTGTAACTGGCACCTCCAGGCCCTCAGCAGGACACACCCAAGATTACGCAATTTTGAGGTCGAAAGACTTGACAAAAAAATCCCACCAATCTTTGAGCAGGAAAACCAACCAATCCCCGAACAGGAAAGCCCACCAATCACTGAGCGTCCCGCGGTCCTGGGCTTTTCCTTCGGATGGTTTGCCTTGTCCAACTTCAATGTGATGGGTTTTTGTTTTATCTTATTATATTTTATTTTGATACATTTTGTCGTTATCTCTTAGAAGTCTGTTCTAATGAGAGAGAGGAAGAGTGGATCTGGGCGGGAAGGGAGGTGGGGAAGAACTGGGAGGGAAGGAAGACTGCAATTAGGGGTATATTGCACGGGAAAGAATCTAATTTCAATTAAAGGGAAAAATATTTTTTTTTTCTCTGATCAGTTTTCCTACTTCCCATCATCTTCTCATTTACCCAGCTCTACACCTCTCTTTCTCTTTGGAAGAGAAACAGCCAAGTTAATAAACAAAACCCAAAACAAAACAAAGCAGATGTGGGTTACGTACGCAGTGCGACTCTACGGGAGAAAATTAAGCGGTTATCCATTGGAGGAACCTTCTTTGTCAAAGATGTAGGCTCGTGTCTGCTTCCTCCTCTCAGCACTGGGACTCCATTTTTGAACCTGAGCAGGCCCTGTGCGTGGTACCACAGTCTCCGTGAGTACGTGTCCGTGTCAGTCCTGTCATGCAGAGAAAACACTGTTTCCTCCGTGGCTTGTACCCCTTCTGGCTATTACAGTCTTTCCACCTCCTCTTCGGCATATTTCCCTGAGCTCTGAGAGGAGGGATTTGATGGAGACATCCCACTCGGGACTCAGTGTTCCAAAGTCTCTCAGTGTCTGTACATTGTCCAGATACGGATCTTGGTATTGGTTCCCATCTCCTGCAGAACGGAGCTTCTCTGATGATGGCTGAGTGAGATACTGACCTATGGATACAGCAGCATGTCATTAGGAGTCATTTTATTGCTTTGTTCCTTTAGCATATGTTCCCCCAGGCCTATTGCTTATCTAGTCTTAGTTTCTTGGCCACCCAAGCAGTGTCAGACATGGGCCCCATTTGTGGAGTAGGCCTTAAAATCCAGCAAGAGAGTAGTTGGTTACTATTATGTGACACTATTCCACAATACAATATATTTTGATTATGTTTTTCTCTTCCCCAACTCCTCTCAGATCATTCCTGTTTCCCGGTTCATTCAGTTTTATATTCCTTTTCTCTCTCTTTCAAGACAAAGAAGAAAACCACTAAAACAAATATCAGAGCAGTCAAAAGATCAGTAAGACAAAAAATGCTGAAACAAACAAATGTTTGTTTCACACACACACACACACACACACACACACACACACACACCAAGACAAAACCAAAACCAAACAACCAAGAAACCCCAAAACCCATGGAATTCCTTTTAGCCTGACTCCTTACTCTCCATTGGAGAAAACAGATTTTCCTTTTGTCACCAGGTATCAATTTTAGATAGATAGCTTCATGGTTAGGAGTTGGCTTTCTTGTCCATTTCTCCCTCTCTCTGATGGGACCTTATCTGAATTGATCCTGGATAGGTTTTATGTGTGAACTCTTTGAGTTCAAAACCTCAGAGATCTCCCTCAACTCACATCAGAGAAGCTTCTTCTTGTATTGGCTGGGAATAACCCATAGACCCACAAATAGACAATGTGAACGCAGTGGGAGGATTTGGAGCATTCAGTCCTAAATAAGATATCTTCATCAACACTCCCATCGTCTTCCATCTCTAAGAGCCAGAGGTGATGGATGACACCAAGGAAACATTATCTTCCAGACTCAACATGGCAGACGCCTTGTTTTAAAATTTAAATGTAGCCAATTTTTATGTAAGGATTCTTTGAGTTTCTTGAAGGCTCTCTGGGTCCTCTCCACTCCTACCGAAAACTCATATTGCAAACCAAGTTTCATGTATTGAGCTCCCCTAGCCATGACAATACAGAGATAACTTAATTGTCCTAAGTACTGCCATTTTTGTTTTCAGACCCCATTCAATTATAGGGTGAAACTAAGTGCAACTTTCCAAGGAGGCTGAAGACTCCCCAATAGCTAACCAGCTTCCATTATTCATCTTTTGTTTCCCAAAACATGATGGTTCCTAATCAAAAAAGAAGAAATGTATTTGATTGGTTGGACTATAAAACCTACAATCTATATCAGTTGACATAGATCAACTACATAAGGAAAGCCCCTAATCTCTAAATCTTGATTGGTAGAAAATGTAACTGTAACTTGGCACAGATGTTTGTGGTTTTCAAGCTTTTTAAGATTGAAAAAAAAAAAAAGTTCTGTAACATGCTGGTTTGGGGGCAAGGCAGTGTCATTGCAGTTCAGTTCCTGTAGCCCTGATCGATCAGTAGTGGCTTGATTACAATAAACTTTTGCCATCTGCATTGACCTGGTGTTTGAGTGATGTTGGACTCCATGACAATACCATGTGGGTAGTAGCTCAAGGAAAATTACAAGAAATACAAGGATCAAATAATGATACAACAGTTATATAGGTATCCACGATGACATATGATCTTTAAATTATATTCCTCTTTATATATGAGGCAAGGAAAATTATAGATGCACAGTTATATATGGAAACTTCAACATACTTAAGGTAACAAAAAAGTTGAAATCAATACAATTATGTGTGTATTATCTGATAATGCACACTGCTCCATCCAACAAGGGCGGGTACACATTTTTCTCAAGGTTACAGGGAATCTTACCTTATGCAGACAGTTTGGAATTAACAATCATCCCTAAGTAAATGTAAAGAAAAAGAAATGCTGAAATGTATCCTCTCATTTGACACTGAAATTTAACTGGTTTCAATAACTGGAAAACTTTAAAGTAGGAGAGATTAAATTACCAATCTCTCAATAACAGATAGAAAAGAGAAACCTTATGAAAAACTGAAGTATGCCAAACCGCATGAAATTCGATGTGATACCAAAACCTGTGGGATGTAGGAAAAAAGCAAGCTGAAAATGAATTCAGAAAAGAAGATGATTGAATTAACCTTTAAAGGCCAGCGAATGAACAAGATAATGCCAAATCAAAAAGAGGAAACTAGTTATAGAGCTGTTTCCTGGGACCGAAAATACTCCCTCTAGGGGAGAGTTAGGAAACTCATAAGAAATTATTTAGCAAACTCAGGAGCTTAAAAGATTCAAGAGGCCCCTCTCTGAGCTTATGTGAGCAGTAAATTATTGCTGCAAGAGAACAGACACTGTTATGGTGCTATTTACAAGATCTGCAGGGATCTACAATGATGCAGCTTTCGTGAAATGTCACTAATGTTTCAACAGGACTTTTTGGTGATGGAACTACCAGAGTCATTTGACAACTTACTGATACCCTTCTATAAGTAATCCCAATACACTCACTCGTTCACCAAGGTAGTCTTGGTTGTCATCATCATCATCATCATCATCATCATCATCATCATCATCATCTTGGTCTTGTTATTGGTGCCCTATATCAGCAGAACAGATGTTTGTTCACATCTCCCCAGGAAAAGTTTTTAAAAAAAAAAAAAACGATCAACACTCAGAAGGCAGAAACAAGCAATCTCTGTGAGTCAGACCAGGTCAGCTAGGGCTATATAGTGAGACCCTGTCTCAAAACAACAACAAAAACAAACCAACCAAACAAGCAAAACAAAGGGGAAGGGGCTGTTCTTGCAGAGGACTTGGGTTCGGTTCCTAGCATTAGCATGGTAGTTCATAACCACCTGTAACTCTAGTTAAAGGGCATCCAAGATACTTCTGGCCTCTATGAAGATTATGCATGTGATAGTACATATACATACATGCAGGCAAAACACTCATTCCTATTTAAGGGAATCTTTAAAACTATTATTATACATTATAATAGTATATATTATATATTATATTATTATATATATATAATATAACTATATATATAATATAACTATTATATATAATAGTATATATTAGTTGGTAAAGACAACTAAAAGGCAATATATAAAAAGGGTGAAATCAACAATTCTTGGTACTAAATCATAGACAAGGGTGTGGTGGTGCACACTTGTAATCTCAGCCCTCAAGAGAAGTAAGAGGTTCAGGAGTCAGCCTAGGCTACAAAGCAAGTTCAAGGCCAACATGAATTGCAAAAGACACTGTTTCAACAAACAAACAAAATGAAACAAGGACATGACAAATACACATAAGAAGTCAAAGAATATAAGAGTATATATATATATAAAATTGGGAGCTGGGGAAATCACTCAGTGGTATAAGCTTGCTGCTCTTGCAGAGTGCCGGAGTACAGTTCCTAACAACCACATCCATCAGGTGGCCCAGAACCGGCTGTAACCACAGCTTTGCAGATCTGATGCCCCTTCTAGAATGAGTTGGCACCCACGTGCCTGTACACCTCCCCATACACAGATGCACACACATATACACATAAGTAAAAAAACAAACCTTATTTTAAAAACTGAGATGACTGTGAGTCATTACTCAAGGCAGCTGTGACCAAGCCCATTCCAAGGAAAAGTGAAACTGACGTCAACCATTACTAATTCATATAATGAGCCTCATACCGCCACGACACCAAATCAAAGTAGTCATTAGAATTAATGTGTAAACAGAAGCACATGCCATAGCCAAGTAAGAATTATATATGTACGTAAAATAGAAAATATATAAAAATTAATGCATGGGACCCACCATTTAGTCAAACAGATGCGCAAACATTCTAACACCAGAAAACCATACTGAGGGATGGGCAGATTGTGCAGTGGTCAAGAGCAAATTGTACTCTTCCAGAGGACCAGGGTTGTTTACCAGCACTCACAGTTGGCACGGAACAGCTTGTAACTCCAGCTCTCGAGGATTCGGTGCTGGCATCTGGATTCCGTGGGCACCTGCACTCACATGTGCATACTCCCACACACAGGCTCACACATACACACAGCTTTTAAAAATCCAAGAAAACATGAGGCAAAATATAAAAAAGTAATCAGCATTGAAAATAATTAGAGTTTTTGTTCACGTTGTTTACTTAGAAAATGTCAAAAAATGAATAAATTCAGGGAAACAATTAGTCGTTTTGAGATAACAGAAGACTACCTAAATACATATAAAAATGCTACATATAAGCAAATTTGAAATTAAAAATATAGCACCATTCACAAAGTATAAGGAGAAAGAAGTAGACAGAGGTGCAGAAATGGAAAAAGAGAATTTCATTTAAACCATGAAGGGCTACATATGTAGTCCTTGAATGTTGAAAGTAATCAGTAAAAGCAAGATAAATTATAATTGTATTACGTTTATGATAGACAGGAAAAAATAGATTAGTTCAAGTGTTAGAAAACCACACAGTTTAAAAAAATGTATCAGTGGAAGGTCACATCATTTCAAGGACTATTACAATTTTCTACTAAACTTGAATTACCACAGCATTAAAACTCCACCTGTTTTTTTTCAATTCCATATATAAAAAGTGTGAAAAAAATATGTACCCAAGCACAAAGTCCAGGGTAGTATCAACATGAGAAGATTCAGAACCAGCTCACTGCCACCAGCAGAGCAGGTGGTTGTTGAACTGGCCTAACTAAAGCTTTCTCTATCGTCAGGTGTGAGAGAGATTGAGTTAAAGAACCCTCATTAGAAGCTTTCAGCATAGTACAAAAGCTACTGTAGGAACTGGAAAGATAGCTCAGGAGGAAAGAGCAGTGTCCAATTCCAGAGCTAAACAGAGAATTCTCAATAGAGGAGTCTTGAACAGTGAAGAAACACTTAAATGTTCAATGTCCTTAGTCATCAGGGAAATGCAAATCAAAACAACCCTGAGATTTCACCTTACACCCATCAGAATGGCTAAGATCAAAAACTCAAGTGACAACACATGCTTTCGAGAATGTAGAGAAAGGAGAACCCTCCTCTATTGTTGGTGGGAATGTAAACTTGCACAAACACTTTGGAAATCAATCTGGTGCTTTCTCAGAAAACTGGGAATAGCATTCCTCATGACCCAGCCATACCACTGAGGATACACACAAAAGATGCTCCAACAAGGACACTTGCTCAACTATGTAAACAGCAGCTATTCGTAATAGCCAGAACCTGGAAACAACCTGGATGTCCCTCAACTGAGGAATGGATACAGAACGTGCAGTAAATCTACACAGTGGAATACTACTCAGCCATTAAAAGCAAGGAAATCATGAAATTTGCAGGCAAAAGGTGGAATCTAGAAAAGATCATGTGAGTGAGGTTAATACAGACCCAGAGAGAGACACAGATGGTATACACTCACATATACGTGGATATTAGACATATAATACAGCATTTTTACTTCTTCTTAAACAAGGGTCTCACTGTGTAGTTCTGGGTAGCCCAGAACTCATGTAAAACATGGAACTTAATAGAGATCCACCTGCTTCTGCATTATGAGTCCTAGAATTAATGATGGAAAGCATCGAACCAGCAATTTCAGAGATACCCAAACCAAAACACTATCCCGAAGACACACAGAGGTCAAGTGCAGTTTCCGCCTCAAAAAAAGGACACAACCTCCACCCATCGGTGCATGTTCATTCCTTGCTTCCTGTTGCTCTGAACTTCTAACTGTGAGTCCTGGGGACACGAGACGAAGTTCTCAGCTTCCTGCTTCCCAGGACAAAGGCTTGAGCCAGCGACATATGCTTAGAAATAGAAATTAAGTTTATTAGGAAAAGAAGAACATCCTCAAGAGTGGGGGTGGGCCAGTTTGCCGAGGAGAAAGACCGAAGACGCTAGATCGCAGGGTCCCTGGCCCTCTTGCGAGACATTTGCGTACCCCAGTTCTCTCAGGTCTGAATATACTGTTTGCTATGAGTAGCCCAAGTGAGGAAGTGTTTCCAGGCTTTCTTTGGCAATTGGCCTTGTTTCCTTTTCTTGTTAAAGTAACAATTAACCAGAACTTTTTTTAATATTTAAAAATTAAAATCTATTTATTCATTTTATATATTTTTACTTTTTGAGATTATAGTAAGATTTCAACATTCCTCCTTTTCCTCCCTCAAAATCTTTCCATATACTCCCTTCCCGCTCTCCTCCAAATTCATAGCCTCTTTTTTTGTTTCACTAATTGTTATTGCATTCATATTAAGCAGAATTTTGTTCAAAAATCATACTCCTAATAAAATGAATAAATTATTTAAAATATGTGTAAGAAAAAAATGGGGGCTGAAAATGTAGTTTAGTGAACACAGTTCCTGCCTTGCAAGTAACCACGAGGATTGGAGTCTAAACCCACTAAAAAGCAGGGAAGGCGTGACAGCCCCCTGTAATTCCAACATCCATTGGCAGAAAACACAGGATTTTCAAGGCAACCTGGCTATCTCAAGCTGGCAAGCTCCAAGGTCAGGGAGAGCCTCGGTAAGTAAAGTGGAGAATCATCAAGGAAGACACACAGTGTGAACTTTGGGCCCACACATGGACCCCACACAAATATGAAGACTTATACATATGTGCATGCACAGTGAGAGAGAATGAGAGTGACACAGTGAGATGCATAGATGGATAGATAAATACAGAGATACAGAGATAGATTTAAGACCCTAAAGGAAGAAAGCTACAAAACTACAAAAGCATTATGGACTTAAAAGAAGACGTACCGAGAATTCGTAAGGCTGTCAGGTTTTTATTCTGTTATTTAGTTTTATTTATTTTATTTTATTTTATTTTATTTTATTTTATTTTATTTTATTTGTCTCCTTGGTATGGGTGTTTTGCATGCATGTACGCTTGTGCACCTCTTGCACGTCTGATGCCTGTGAAGGCCAGAAGGTGACATCTGATCATGTGGGATTGGAGTTAAAGACTGATGTGAACTGCTATGTGGATGTCGGGAATCAAATACAAGTCTCTGGAAGAACAGAAACTGCTCTTAACTGCTGAGCCACCTCTACAGCACCCACTTTCTTTAAAAAAAAAAAAAAAAAGGAGAAACCTGCTGATTTATTTTCTCTGTATGGGCACAGTGTATGGAGGTTCAAGGAAAGTTGTGGGACTCAGTTCTCTCCTTCCACCACGTGAGTCCAAGGCTTGAACCATGTAAGCTCACCACGTGAGCTCGGGCCTGAACATCTCACCAGGCCAAGCTGTCAGTTTTGGATGGAGCCCAGAGCAACATAACCTAGTTCAACCTAGATGAACACAGATGCAGAAGTCTCAAGGAAAAATTTCAAATTAAAGCTGGCGATACTGGCACACGCCTTTAATCCCAGCACTTGAGAGGCAGAGGCAGGTGGAGTTCTGTGAGTTCGAGGCCAGCCTCGTTTACAGAGCAAGTTCCAGGACAGCCAGGGCTACAAGGAGAGACCCTGTCTTGAAAAACAAAACAAAATGAAAAATTAAATTAAGCTCAGCAGCACATAAAGAGGGTAGTGTTGCAATCAAATTCCATATACCACAGAAATGCAATGTTGGTCAACAATGATGAAACTTTCTATTTTGTAACCACTGATTTTATAATAGCTCCTGGCATATAATAGTTGTTCAATAAATGACTAAATGTAATATAGTCTTTAAATTCATTTTGCTACATTGAGGGGAAACAGCCACATGATATCTAAGGAATGTCCAAACAACTATTTGACCAATTCCATATCCCTGCTTTTTTGGTCAGATTTCCCAGGTGGCTTTTTCCATATGAGAACATAATTAATTATAGTCTAATATTGTATTAGATATTTATATATTTTATGATATAGAATTATACTATATTATATATTATTTATATCATAGATAATATATGACAATATAACAAACTAATGTAAATATAAAAATAAGTAATTATATATCAATCATATAACACATAAGATATATAATACAATACATAACATATTATGTATAATATAACATATTATATTTATATATAGGCCCTGTATAATAATATAATATGATATAATAGAACATAACACAATACAATATAATAATAATATAATATAATGTAGTATACCATAGTATTGTATTGCATTATATTAATTATATTATAATGTGGTTATGTGTATAAATATAACATTAATATTATAACAACATAACATACAATGTTATAATATTATACTACATATTGTCCATGCTATATTACATATTTTATGTCAGATATTAGATGTTATATGCTATATATTATACAATACATTCTAGATTATATATCATATAACATACAGTGTATGTTAAATATCATATATCATAGGCCATGTATATCACATATTATATGCCACATGTCATTTATCACATGCCATATATCAATCATACATCATATATCAATCATATATCATATATTATATATCATATCATATATCAATCCATCATAAATATTTTATATTCCCTAATATACATTATATGTTACATGTTATATATTATAAATCATATTATTGTTTATGTACTTTAGATATTATTATAGATTATGTTACAGATTAGATAGTAATTTATCTTATATTATGTTAAATTATGGTATATGATGTACTGTGTATAACATACACTATGATGTAATATTATATGTATTATAGTTTTGATCTCCCTGTGTGCAGTCCCCAATTTCCTCCCACAAAACCCCGGGGAATTGCATCTCACAGGCTGTCCTGAGCGCACAAAGCAGTGTAGTTTGCGATCTAGAAGTGGGCCAGTGTTCCGGGCTTTACTGTGATAGCCCTATAATTCAATGGATGCTGTCTGTGGATGCAGAGCTGGCCCCTTTGGCCTCTGTGCAGTGACACAGCTGAGACTCTGGGCCTCACTCAGTTGCTCAGGTCTAGGAGTCCCTGGAGCCTGGAGACCGAGGAGGTCCATGTAGGGTTTCAACAGATGACATTCCTGCCAGGTTTGGGGTATGAAAAGCTTAATTTCAGTCATGGAGGAATAAAACTTTTCTCTTAAGTTTCGGGGGTTACAAAGATATTCTTGTTAGTTTAAGACTCTAAGATGAACTCTCTCATCAAATGCGCGTACAGGAGAGCCTGTGGTTAGTCTGAGGTGACTGCTGGCAAGCAAGGCTTGACATTTGGAGGTGCTGAAAAAAAATCTTCATTTAGTATCAGGATTTTGAGAGATTTGTTGTTGTTCTTATTTTTCATTTACAGCAATTTTGAAGAGATCTATTTTGTCATCAGGGGTGTGAGGCCATCCCTGGCATGTATAAAGTGCATGAAATTGAAGTTTATTTCAGGTTTAGGGCTAATGATATGCATTACTGATTGGAAAGGAATGACATTAAAAATGAAGAAAAGGTTCATTGTACATCTTAGAACCCAACTCCAGAACTGTGACTTGAGTGGCTAGTCTTGCTTACCTTGTTTTTAAAGACTTTGAGGTAATTTTCTAATAACCTGAGTCAACAGGGAAGGATTTCTACATCTCCGGTCTCTTCTATTTGGGGGATGAAAGGTCTCTTTCCAAGCCCCGCCCTCATTCTTTATGCTGTAGTTCGCATCATAATAAGGGGAGTGGAAAGTTCTAGAACCTGGGAAGCAAGAGCCCAGCAACAGAGAGGTTGCAGGGGCTTCTTGAGAACCTTCAGGTTTGTATATGAAACTCCAGAAAGTTATCACTGACTTTAGAGCCAAAGAGAGCTGGCCAAGAATGGCTCAAAGGTAGGTCAAGGCACAGAACTATCTCCTGTTGTCTCTCAGAGAAGGAAATTCTAAAGGCTGGGTCCCAGTGATTTAGCATCATCCAGGGAGGGTGCTTGCTGCTACCTTCTTATCCTCGTTTAACTCCACAAACCTTGACATATAGCCTGTGAAAATGACCTCAGTGCCTGTGTATTGTCTCTGTCGACAGCCTTATGATGTGAATCTCTTCATGATAGAGTGTGATCTGTGCCAGGACTGGTTTCATGGTAGTTGCGTTGGTATTGAAGAAGAGAAAGCTGCTGACATTGACATCTACCACTGCCCTAACTGTGCGGTCTTACATGGCCCTTCCATTATGAAAAAGTGGCGTGGTTCTTCTAATGAGCATGGAGTTCTCAAGAGGGAGCCCGTGAAGACTGGGAGCCCTGTCTTTATCCACCATCTCCAGAGTAAAACTTTTGAAAGCCCTGAGGAAGTGATCTTGAAGCCCACAGGAAGTCAGTTGACAGTAGAATTCCTGGAAGAGAGTAGCTTCAGTGTGCCCATCCTTGTCTTGAAGAAGGATGGATTGGGGATGACACTCCCCCCAATATCCTTCACTGTCAGAGATGTGGAACAGTTTGTTGGTTCTGACAAAGAGATTGATGTGATTGATGTGGCCTGTCAGGCTAACTGCAAGATGATGCTAAGGGATTTTGTGAAATATTATTACAGTGAGAAGAGGGAAAAGATCTTTAATGTTGTTAGTTTGGAATTCTCTAATACCAGGCTTTCTAATATGGTAGAGATGCCCAAGATAGTTCGTAAGCTTTCCTGGGTTGAAAACTTACAGCCAGAAGAATGTGGCTTTGAGAGACCCAAGCTACAGAAGTATTGTCTTATGAGTGTTAAGGACAGCTATACAGATTTTCACATTGAATCTGGTGGTACTTCAGTCTGGTACCATGTGCTTACCGGTGAAAAGATCTTCTACCTGATCCACCCAACCGATGCTAATCTGACTCTTTTTGAGTGTTGGAGCAACTCCTCTAACCGAAAAGAGATGTTCTTTGATGACCAAGTGGATAAGTGCTACAAGTGTTCTGTGAAGCAAGGACAGACACTTTTCATTCCTACAGGATGGATCCATGCTTCCCTGACCCCTGTGGATTGCCTAGCATTTGCCGGAAACTTCTTACACAGTCTTAACATTGAGATGCAGCTCAAGGCCTATGAGACTGAGAAGCAGCTGAAGACAGCAGACCGCTTTAAATTCCCCAGCTTCGAGGCCATCTGTTGGCATGTGGGAAAGAACATCGTAGACATCTTTGAAGGTTTAAGAGAGAACGGGAGGTACCCTGCATCCTACTTAGTTCGTGGCAGCAAAGCTCTGAACGTGGCCTTTCAAACCTGGACAAGGAAAGAAGTTCTGCCAGACCACGAGAATGAGATTCCGAAGTCAGTGCAGGCCATACAGCTCATTGAAGATCTGGCTAGGGAGATTTGTCTGGTTGAAGATATCTTCCAACAGAACACCCAGAAGATGAGTACTACTTCCAGGCTCCAGCAACTCTTCCCCACCAGTTCCTCTTCCTTAACTAGGCCAACTCGTTCCACTTCGGTATCCAAATCTGCATTAGCACTGCCCTCCAAAAGGGCTTCAAAAAAGAAAGCCTCAAGGTATAGGAACCTCTCAAAGAAGGCAGAACAAAAGGGCCAACAGAGTGTGGCTTTGGCACCTGCTGGCCAGCATAGCCATAACCTCATGCAGCCAAGCAATCATCAAGTACCGAAGTTAAAGTCTTCCCTAAACACAGAGTTTAACACCACTAGTACCTACTTGAATGTATCAGATGATTATTCAAAACCTGCCAAAGTCTTTGATGGGAATGAGAGTGTGGTGGCTTCATTGATGACTAATGGCAATACCAAGACAGTGAAGAGATTTTCCAATTCTTGGAGCACCAGAATAACAAAGAAGAAAGATATTTCAAGGTTAGTGAAAGACCAAGTCATGGGAGACAAATTCGACCTGGATACAAATGATGAGCTGCAGGTTAAAAAGAGATTTGAACCGGGGGAAACCGAGATTACCATTGAGGAGAACTCTCAAACAGATGAAGAAATGGTGAAAGGCTTTGAAGGCAGGCCTAGGAGTGGGAGTGGCTCTGGAAGAGTTCTTGAGTCCAGCAGACAGGCAGGAGGACCTGGCTGTGTTCGCACTGAGGAAACAGACTCCTCCAACAGTAAGGGGGCTCTCCAGAACATTGTGCTTTTGGCTGACTTGCATTCTCCACCCTCACCAGCTCCCTCTGGCCTAAAGGAATTTTGGAGTGGTGGGCAGAACCAAGGCAAAGAGAGCTCCAGCTTGGGCACAGTGTCTAACACTCCTGTTTCTCAGCACACCGCATGGAAATGGCCCATCAAGCGTCTAGCATACTGGAGAACCGAGAGTGAGGGGAAAAATGTGGAGGATCAGAATAGGTTGGGAGCACGCGTTAAGGATGCTAAGTGCATCTACTTAACTCTGGAGTCTGATGATGATGATGATGATGATGATGGTGACCCTGTTCTGAGATCTCTACCAAAGAAGAGGAAGACCTCAGATAATGCCCCATGGATTCCTAGGCCATGCATGATCCCAACACTACTGAAGCAGGACTGTCCTGTGCATGAGGGTACCAGAGTTGCCTCCATTGAGATAGGCTTGGCTGCAGCAGCTGCAAAGCTGGCACAGCGGGTCAGCAACATGAAGTTTGACCTAAGTCGATGTTCATGCTGAGACACAAAGTAAATGGAGAAGATAAGACCCATGTCCTGAAACTTCAACTTTCCTGTTGCTTGACACTTAAGTGAATATATATTTTAGTAATAATAACCTATTTAATGAAAAATAAGTTTTTTTTAAATTTAGTTTATTTACTTTATATCCCAAGGATGCACCCTTTTTCTCTTTCTCCCAGTACTCTTCCCCTCCTTCCCCCTTCCTCTCCCTTTCCCCCCAGAAAAGGGGAGCCCACCTCCCCCTGTATCGACCCTCCCCAGCACAAGTCACACCAGGACAACATATCCTCATCCCTGAGTCCAGGCAAAGCAGCCCTGCCAGGGGGAAGTGATCCAAAAGCAGGCAATAGAGTCCATGTTAGAAACAGCACCCCCTCCAATCGCCAGGCACCCCACATAAGGGCCAAGCCGCTCATCGGCCACATATGTGCAGGGGGCCTAGGTCCAGACCATGCATGCTCCCTAGTTGATGTCTCAGTCTCTGTAAGCCCCCATGGGACTAGGTTAGTTGTCTCTGTTGGTCTTCTTGTGATGTTCCTGTCCCCTCCAGTTATGTCATCTTTCCTCCAATACTTCCACAGGTTCCTCTGAGCTCCGCCTCATGCTTGGCTGCAAGTCCCAGCATCTGTCTAGATCAGCTACTGACTGGAGCCTCCCCCCACCCCCCACCCCGGGCACAGTCATGTTAGGCTCTTGTCTGCAAGCAGAGCAGAGCATCATTAATGGTGTCAGGGGCTGCCTCTCTACTGTGGTATGGGTCTCAGGTTGGTCCAGTTACTGGTTGGACCTTCCCTCAACCTTTGTTCATTCTTTATCCTCCCAGGAGCCTACCCTGTCACAGTTTGACAAAGAGAGGTCTCCCCTCAGTTTCTCTTCTTGTTCCCAGCCCTCTCACCTCCCACCCCCGTTCTCTCCTTTTCTGGTCCTCAGCCTTGTTTCCTTCCCCATTCCATCTCCTGTCCAGTTCTCTCTCTTCATCCACTTCTGCTGTCTATTTCTATTTCCTCTTCTGAGTGACATTCTGGAATCCTCCTGTAGGCCCTCCTTGTTACTTAGCTTCTTTGGCTCTGTGAATTATAGTGTGGTTATTCTGTACTATAGGTCTAATATCCACTTATAAGTGAGTACTGACCATGTGCGTCTTTCTGGGTCTGGGTTACCTCACTTAGGATGATCTTTTCCAGTTCCACCCATTTGCCTGAAAATTTCATGATTTCATTGTTTTTAATAGCTGAGTAGTATTCCGTTGTGTAAATGTATCACAATTTCTGTATCCATTCTTTAGTTGAGGGATGTCTAGGTTGATTCCAGATTCTGGCTACTACGAGTAAAGCTGCTATGAACATAGGTGAGCAAATGTCCTTGTATAGTGGAGCATCTTTTGGGTATATGCCCAGGAGTGGTATAGCTGGGTCTTGAGGTAGAACTATTTCCAATTTTCTAAGAAAGCATCAGATTGATTTCCAAAGTGGTTGTACAAGTTTACATTCCCACCAGCGGTGGAGGAGGGTTCCCCTTTCTCCACAACCTCTCCAACATGTGTTGACTCTTGAGTTTTTGATCTTAGCCATTCTGATGGGTATAAGGTAAAATCTCAGGGTCATTTTGATTTGCATTTGTCAGATGGCTAAGAATGTTGAGCATTTCTTTAAGTGCTTCTCAGCCATTTGATATCATCTGTTGTGACTTCTCAATTTATCTTTGTACCCCAGTTTTTAATTGGATTATTTGATGTGTTGGTGTTTAATTTCTTAAGTTCTTTGTATATTTAGATATCAGCCTTTGTCTGATATAGGGTTGGTGAAGATCTTTTCCCAATCTGTAGGCTGCCATTTTGTTCTATTGACAGTGTTCTTTGACTTACAGGAGCTTCTCAGTTTCATGAGATCCCTTTTATTAATTGTGGACATCAGAGCCTGTGCTGTTGGTGTTCTGTTCTGGAAATTGTCTCCTATACCAATGAGTTCCAGACTTTTTTCCACTTTGTCTTCTAATAGATTTAGAGTCTATGATTTTATGTCAAGGTCTTTGATCCACTTGGACTTCAGGGTGATACAAAAGGGTAAGTATGGATCTATTTCCATTTTTCTACATGTAGACTTCCAGTTAGACCAGCACCATTTGTTGAAGATGCTTTCTTTTTTTATTGTGTGGTTTTGGCTTCTTTGTCAAAAATCAAGTGTCGTAGGTATGTGGGTTTATTTCTCGGTCTTCAATTAATTTCTATTGATCAACCTGCCTGTTTCTATGTGCATAGGAACCATGGTTTTTTAAAAAATTACTATTGCTCTGTAGTATATATTGAAATCAGAGATGCTGATATCACCAGAAGTTCTTTTATTGTATAAAATTGTTTTGGCTATCCTGGGTCTTTTATTTTTCCATATGAAGTTAACGGTTGTTCTTTCTAGGTTGGTAAAGAATTGTGTTGGAATTTTGATGGCAATTGCATTGAATCTGAAGATGGCTTTTGGCAGGACGGCCATTTTCACTATGTTAATCTTTCGTGAGTAGCTTGGGCTATAACTACACTGACCCCATAATTGTAATACTTCACTGTGAGATTCATGAGCGAACTGACTCATAAAAGTGGATGATCTTTTCTAGTTCCCACCATTTGCCTGCAAATTTCATGTTTTCTCCGTTTTTAATAGCTGAGTAGTATTCCATTGAGTTTCCCCTTCTTCTACTCCTCCCAGCTTCCCTCATGCCCCTGTCCTCCAGATCTACTTCCTGCCTTCCTTAAGAAAGTGTGGGTCTCCAAAAGACAACAATCAAACGTAGCAAAACAAAATACAGTAAGATAAGGCAAAAGCTGTCAAACTAAGGCCAGATAAGGCAACCGAATAGCAGGCAAAAGATTTGAAGACAAACCTGTTCCCACTGTGAGGAGTCCCACAAAACACCAAGCTAACAGCAGCAACATACCCAGAGGACCTGGTCCAAAGACATGCAGGCCCTATGCTTGCTTTTTCCATTTCTGTGTGTCCATATGAGGCCTGCTTTGTTGATTCAGTAGGCTGTGTTCTACTGGTGTCTTCCACCCCCTCTAACTCCTGTAATATTTCCCTTTTCTCTTCCATGGGTTTCCCTGATGTCCTCTGAAATGGAGCACCACTGTCAGTTTACAGAGGCCTACCCTTTGTGGTATCAGCCTCGGTATTTGGCTATCTGCAAGGAGATACACATTCCATGTAAGGGCTTTAGCCTTATTTGATTGTACATTGTTTTGCTGTGTTTGGTTGTCTTCGCATTTCCTGCATGTGCTACCACTTGTGTTATCTTAAACATTCTGTCACTTGTAAAATGGAACCTAAAGTAGTTCTGATTTTCATTTCTCTGAGTGCTAAGAATATTGAACATTTATTTCCTCTGAGATCAGATGAGATCAGGTGCATTCAGGGTAGTATGCCTCTGAACGAACATTTATTTCTTTAAGTGTTTCTGAGCCATTTGGGATTTCTATAGTTTTAGTTAGGGTTCCATTGCTGTGAAGTGACATCATGACCAAGGCAACTCTTATAGAGGAAAATATTTAATTGGGGATAGTTTACAGACTCACAGGTTTATTCCATTATCATTATGGTGGCAAACATGGGAGTGTGCAGGCAGACATCGTTCTGGAAGAGCCAAGAGTTCTACATCTTGATCTGAAGGCAACAGGAAAAATCTGTGTGACTAGGCATTGTTTGAGCATATAGAACCTCAAAGTCCACCTCCATAGTAACACACTTCCTCCAGCAAGGCCACACCTCCTAACAGTACCACTCCCTATGGGCTGCACATCCAAACACATAAGTCTATCGGAGCCATACCTGCTCAAACCACCCTATCTCTATTGATTCTCTGCTTAGATCTGTGCTTCTGTATGTTGAATATGAAGCTTTTCTTCCAGGAAAGGCAGTATAAGTCGCTGACTAACAGTGAGTAGCAATAACTTTGTGTTAGAGTCAAAATGCTCTGTTTAGAACTTTGCCTACCTACTTACTTGACAAAGAATCTTGGTAAGCTAAACTCTTTGAAAGGCTCCATATAACCAATTATAAAAAAAAATAAGAAACACTTTAAAGAGTTTCTACAAATATGAATGCTCACACAAGTATCTGTTTCTGTAGTTAGTATGTATTAAAATGAGATAGATTGCCTTGCCATTTTGGGGTCCAAAACTGTTGAGAGCTTCAACCCCATATGGTCCTGAGAAGTAGAAAACCCTAAAAAAGGAAGGCTACTATGCTAATGGGAATACTAATTTGCTTAGCAACTTTGTGTTTAAATGCATATAATTCATTCTAATTTCCCAGGTCATATAGCACTTTGTTGTAGCATAGCTTATTCTCACAAAGATTTGTATAAACCATGAATCAAGTCATTATCTATCTATCTATCTATCTATCTATCTATCTATCTATCTATCTATCTATCTATCGCTCAATTACAATTTGCTGAGCAGGCATAGCATGCTTTATCCAAAAATAAAAATCTTTTCTTCTTCCAGTATTTTCCCCCTCTCCCAGTCACCTCACTTTTCAGAAGATCCCGAGAGATGTTTTCAGAGCAGCAGTTACAACAGTCTCTCCCTGATCTGCTGACTCGTCGGAACTGCAGCCAGCACCCTCATTTGTGCCACCCTACTACCATAAGCCATAATCTGCTCTCCGAAGTCGGAGTGGAGTCCACTTACCAACACGAATCAGTGACATTTCCAATTTAAAGCCTTTATGCCACTTCCTATGGCTCTGGGTTAAATCCAAACTCCCTGCATGCCCTTCATGGTTTTTGAAAACCTGGCCTGCTGACTGCTTCCGTGACTCTCTGAGTCATCCTCACTCACTGCTCCTCTCTTGTCTGCTCCTTCGGATGAATACCCTAAGCTCTTTCCAAACCTGAAAATTTGCATTAGCAAAACTTGTCCCTAAAACTTCAAATCCACTTCAAAGAAACCTTTGCTCACTCTAAAGGGTCCTCCTACCCACTACATTTCATTTAACATGTTTTCACTTTGTTCTTTGTAGTGGAAGAATTTAAACGCAACGAGCGTTTGCCTCTCCTTCACTATATCGTATACTCCCAATGCCTATAATATTGCCTGGCTCACAGGGCCTTCATTATGTTGAATGAATGAAATAAGAAAGCATTAAGTAGACAGACAGAATTCATTAATGGCCTAACATTTCATTTAATTTGTTATTAAGGTCAGTGTTAGATATATTCTCCAACAATAACCAAAACAATGTTACCTGTCAATACAGTCACTTGCTGCTTCTCACAAAAAGAGTTGGAGCTTGGGGCTGGGGAGATGGCTCAGTAGGTAAGAGGGTTTGCTGCACAAGTATGAGGATGTGAGTTCAAATCCCCAACACCCATATAAAAAGCCAGGCATGGTTGTGCATCTGCTTGTAACCCCAGGGTTATGGCAGATGGAGACAGGGGGATTGCTGGGGATTTCTGGCTCCCAGTCTATGTCTGTGTTTAGTGGGAGACCCTGTCTCTTGATGGGTCAGAAGGCTGATGGAGTAGAGTATCTGCCATCCTCCCTTAATCTCCATCCATGCTTATCGGTGAGTGTGCCAGATGTACATGTGCATACACTACACAATACACACATACACAAGCACCAGAGAAGGAGGAGGAGGAGGACAACGAGGAAGAAGAAGAAAAAGAAGAAGAAGAAGAAGGAAGAAGAAAGAAGAAGGAGGAAGAGGAGGAAGAGTATGAGTTTATGCACCATCCAGTTTTGGGGGTATGGACCAGTGATATTCTGACTAAGATTATGAGGAGAAGTGAAATTCATGACTTCAGAGCCTAGTTTTTGTTTGCTTGTTTTTTTGTTTTGTGTTTTTTTAATGTGCTTGTCTGTGTCTGTGCATATGAGTGCAGTACTTGCAGAGGACAGAAGGGGATGCTAGATCCCCAGAGCTGGAGTTACAGGTTAATGTGAGCCACCATGGAGGTGCTGAGATTTGAACTCCGGTCTTCTGCAAGAGCAGCTGGTGATCCTAATCACTGGGCCATCTCTGCAACCCTCCTCCCTTGTTTAATTTTTAAGGATTCTCAGCTGCTTACTCTTACTCCTAAAAGCTGAGTCACGTGAATGAAGACGGAAGACAGCAGGTAGACTAGCAGGAATACTGCACCTGCTGCCATGTTTGCTGTGACCTGTAGACTTCCCAGCCAACTCACAGAATTCTGAGACTTAACAAAGTGTGGGTTTAAGCCTGTTGGACTCGATGTTTATCATGTAGCAATAGACAAGACAGCTGTGAGCAACCTCACTTATTGTTCATTGGAAGTATACCTTCCAGCAATGTTAGACTAATTCCAGATGAAATAATTTGCCACCACCAGGCCACAGTAGCCAATCCCAAGGGCTCCAACTGGTCATGTGCTCCTTCAGCCTCTCTCCTGCATTGCTAAAATCAAAAGATCCCTTTTTATTGTTTTGAATGGATTTGAAAGGATCCTGTGTGGCTTTTTATGATCCCTTGATTTTAAAAGTATTTGTTTAGATACTGGAGTCTGTCCCTAGGGAGGGCCCCAGGAACCACATTACAAATGAGAGCTGACCACATTAGGCAGCCAAGTGTCCACGAGGCAGGCTCAGCTTGCTCCTTCTATCTGCCCTCCTTCATCCAGCTTCCAGAAGAGACTGGTGGGAAAGTGTTACAAAGCTCGCAGCAAGTGTGTCTGGATGTTTATTGGCTATAGATGTGAGGATTTCCTGGTGTGAGAAAACCTCATTGTGCTGGATAGTCTTATGTCAACGTGACACAAAAACCAGAGGTATCTGAGGAGGAAACCTCAAGTGAGAAGATGCCTCTGTAAGTTTCAGCTGTAGAGAATTTTCTTAAATAGTGATTGATGGCAGAGGCCTCGCCCATAGTGGTTGAGGCCATTCTTGGGCTGGTGGTCCTGGGTTCTATAAGAAAGCAGGCTGAGCAAGCCATGAGGAACAAGCCTCTCCAAGGCCTCTGCATCAGCTCCTGCCTCCAAGTTTCTGCCCTCCGTGAGTTCCTGTCCTGAGTTTCTTCGATGATGAACAGTGGTATGGAAGTGTAAGCCAAATAAACCCTTTTCTCCCGCAGCTTTTTGTCTCATCGCGGTGTTTTGCCACAGCAGTAGAGACCCTGACTAAGACACTTGTATTGGAGGAGTTCCTTTCCTTTTTCCCACCTCTAATTTCTTTTTCCTTTCTCGCTGCTTTCTAATCAGAAGTTGGGATTGATTCTGGAGAGGTTGGCGGGACGGTGGTGATTAAGAGAAAAGCAAGCCCAGCTTTCTTCATGACTGCCCAGGATTCTGGAAAAGGCAGAGGACTTTTTGGTAGTGCCATGTTGTGTAGTTGTGGTCCCTTCCTCCTTTACTTCAGGGATGATGAGGACTGCAGACATGATCATTGTTCGCCAGCAAGGGGAGCAATGCAGGAGGAGGAGGGTGTAAATCAAGTGACATGGTACTGCGATCAAACATATGTCAAGGACATGGCTCAGTGGTTGAGCAGTTGCCTAGCATGCCCAAGGCCTTGGGTTTGATGCCCAGCCCTGGAAATAACAATAACAACAGTAACAGTTGAGTGCTACTTACACGGGTTTTGATAGGCCATCTGTGATATCTACCATTGCTTACGTTTCTATAGGGAACCAGCATGTCCTCTGTAGCGATGAACTGCAAACACACTTGAGAAAATTGCTGGACATGGGTTAAGACAATGGAAAGTCTTTATTAGCCGGCCAGCCACGGCATGTTCCGGCTTCCAGAGTAGCACTGAACCTTTCTCAGGGTAAGCTTTTAAGCATAGCAATCATATCCTGGATTGATATACTTCAGTTAGCAAGAACAACTAGCCAGAGCAGAATTTTAGAAGCCAAAAAGCATGGTTAGTATGTTTAGGGACGGATAGTTCCAAGATGGCAGTGACCAGTGTGCACCGTATCTGAGGGGCACATGGTCTGAAACTCCGATATTGGTGAGTGGAGGGGCAGCTGAAGCCAGAACATCCACATTGAGGCTTCCTGGGCAAGAAGGACAACCCTGGAGCTGGGACAGTTTGGAACCAAGTCACCTGTGGACGTCTCCGGGGACTGAGAGTGGAGAGTATTCAACCCCTGCACTTCCCCTTTCCCCAAGCATGAATATCCCTGCTTGGCAAGGTGGCCAGCAGTGGCCTCTGCCCTAAGCACTGAGACTGCTTGGTGGAGACTGCAGTGATTGCCCCAAGCTCAAGCCTCCACGCTCAGTGACTGAAAAGGCATAGGTGGTCCTCGGGGGGGGGGGGGGCGGCTGTGGCTGCAGAGCGCACCGGCTAGTCCAGGAACAAACCTCCGCAGGCTCAGTGACTGAAACAGCACAGGCAGGCCTCCCAGAGCTGCGGGGGAGGGGGGGCGTCCAAGCAGGAACCGCGGCTCACACTCTGTGACTCTGTGACTGAGGCTGCAGAGGCATATCTGCCCCTGTCCGGTGGTCAAACAGTGGACCCCACTGAGCTGATGGATCTCCTGCACTCTCATTTGCCCCTGTGGGCCCAAATCTGAGAGTAGAGAACAGGAGGATACCCTGTGCTTTCAGGTTAGGCCTGCAAGCAAGTGAGTGCGCCTTTAAGTGTGTGCAGAGCCCCAGAACCAGGGTCCCTCTACCCTAGCAGCCAGTCATCTGATCCTTCCCACCCACACCCCTACTGTGGACAACACAGGGATCCTTGGGACAGCATTCTCAACATTGAAGCCCCTGATCTGTGGGTCTGCCAGTGGGATCCAGGCAAACAATTCCTAGAGCCCAGACAGATCTGAACACCAGGAGGACAGTACAACAGGCCTTTAGGCCACTGAGGTATTCAGGGCACCAGCACATGCACATTGCACCTGAAAACACCAACACCGCGCCCCCATCCCGGCTTAAGTGCCACCCTTCAGGCATCTACAAGCTCTAGCACCCTGTCCCTCAAGGCACTGCCATGTACAAGCCAGCACTTGCGCATATGCGCCCTCCACCTTCCTCCCTTAGCTACAGCTGAAACACCAACATACACTCTCAAACCCATGGACCTCATCTTCCTGAAGAATACTCCAGACACCAGAGACAGACAGACCCAGTCTGAAGTACTGACTCCAGGAACAAACAGCAAAGGTTACAGATAAGCAGATGGCCAGGGGTTGGTGTAAGAACAAAAATCAGGACGACATGGCTTTACCAGCAACCCCCAAAATAAATGGATATTTTAATTCATCGGAAACACAGGAAAATGATTTTAAAGCTATACCTATCCAATTATTAGAGGCACATAAAGAGGAAACGAACAAAACTCTCAAAAAAACACAGGCAAATACAGCCAAACAAATAGAGACACGGGTAGAGGCACAAGTAGAGGCACAATTAGTGGCATACAGGGAGGAAACGAACAAAGACAGGAATCCACATTCAGACAAATGAAGGAAGTGGTGCAAGGCATGAAAACAGAATTAGAATCAATAAAGAAAACACAAACAGAGAAAACTCTGGAGCTGGAGAACTTAGAGAAAAGATCAAGAACCACAAAGGTAAGCATCACCAACAGCATACAACAGATGGAAGAGAGAATCTCAGGCGCTGAAGATACAATTGCAGAAATGGATACATCTCTCAAAGAAAAAATAAAATCGGAAAAGTTCCAAACACAAACATCCAAGAAATCAAGGACACCATGAAAAGATAAAATCTAAGAGTGTATTTAGGAACTTTGATGGATTAGGCCTTTGTTTTCATTTTGGCAGGTGGTGTTGTCTACATGCTGAGTTTTATAGTCTGGATGATATTTCCGTCATGGAATCAGTTGTGCTAAAGTCTGAGAGCCTGCTACAGTTACAAAAGGAGCTTGGCATTTTGCTTCCATTAGCAACTATAACCAGCAGAGGGCATAGGTGGATTAGGAAGAAAAAGAAACTAAGCCAAAGTTATGGTATAACAATGGAGCGATTTTTAAATTGTAAAAATCTTACCATCTTAGGTAGGTTAGTTTGGTTCGCTATGGAATTCATTTTATTGTATCTGCTCCTTATAATACAGTGAATATACCTCAAGCGTATACAATAAAATGTGTTCGTCAACCCTTGGCAAATGCTTAGGGGGGTTTTCTGTTGTTAATTTGGCACATGTCCTCTGGAACTTTTATTTTTGCATGATCAAACAGCAACCAACGTCCCTGCCCTGACAGCTGTAGTCTGCTTTGACTGTTTTGGCTATCTTACTGTTAAGTACCATGAGACTTTTGAAACTGGACTACCCTTTGCATTATGAGATGAATCTTTGGGAACTTTGGGGACAAGAAGTAGGAGGTTAAAGAGACATCTTTAATTGTCAAGGAGTGGAGTTCTGATGGTTAATCTCGGCTGATACTTGGACGAGTTCCAGAATCAGCGGGAGGTGGGTCTCTGGCCATGCCCATGGGGAAATGTCTTGACTGAGTTAACTGAGGGTCAGCTCTCCCTTCCTAATGCTAATAGGGAGGAGGAAATGAGCTGAGCATAAGCTTTAATGCTTGCTGATTCTTGATTTTAGATGTGATATGAGCAACCTGAAGCTTCTCCTTCCTTGACTGCTTTGCCATGACAAACTGATTCCTTCAAACTATAAGCTAAAGTAAAGCCTTCTTAAGTGTTTCTTGTCAGGTATTTTGTGTCAGTAACAAGATCAGTAACTAATACACTTACGTAAGTACTACACGTACATTCAGTCTTTGTCTATGTATATAGTGTTCTGCCTGCATGTGTGCCTGCATGCCAGAAGAGGGCACCAGATATCATTATAGATAGTTGCTGGGTATTGAACTCAGGACCTTTGGAAGGGCAGCCAGTGCTGCCCTTAACTTATGAGCCATCTCTCCAAACTTTATATGATATATATATATATATATATATATATATATATGACAAATGGTATGTATATACATATATATACATTCTTTTACTGGTTGAGTTGTTTCTACCAGTTGACTACTGTGAATGCTGCTATATGTACATGTACAAAAAATTTGTACAATTTTTTTTTTAATCTTGTATTCAGCTCTTTGGGGCACACAGCAGGAAGTGGTATTATGAGATCATATGATCATTACGTAAGGGGTGGAGGCTGTACCTCATTTGGTAGGTGCTCACCTAGCATGCACAAAGTCCTGTGTTCAATCCTCAACACCACACAAAACAGGGTATGGTAGTGTACCCCAACAATCCCAGAACTCAGGAGTTAGAGGCAGGAAGACCAGAAAGTCAAAATCACCCTTGATTAACAAATTTGAGGCCTGTCTGGGCTACATGAGAGCTTGTATCAAACAAACAAAATGGAAACAAAGCCCGTAGGCTTTCAGGTGGGAGTCCAGGAGTCCTTCTTTAACAGTCTTGATCAGCAGCAGAGGAGGAAGTTCATGCTTGAGGCTGGGACCCGACAGGATGGCTGGCCTGTGTGGCTCTGGCTTATGCCTTGTCCCCTGGTGCGCTCTTTCTCTTTCAAAAGCATCCTCATTTAGGTGTTGTGTATGAGGTTTTATGCCTTGGTCATGAATGAGTTCTGGCCCAAGGCTTTTAAGATCAAGGAAGATCTGTGTCGTCGTAGTAGAAGGGAGTTATGGAGACACGCTGACTCCTCACAGAACATAGCCAGTTCATAGGAGAGAAACCCTGGGTGTCGAGCCAGATTCAGACATGTTATTCTGACCACTTGCTCTGTTCTAGACTCCACTGGCTCCCTACCCTTCACACCCCCAGACACTACTAGAAACCCAGGCCACGAAAAGGAAGCAGAACAGAAGATGTCATTTTAATGAGGCTCTGGTTTCATCTGAGATCGTGGAAGGTCATCCCGGGGCAGGAGGAGCCAACTCCCGGAAGGGTCACACTTACTCAGAAAAGCTGGAAGATGGGGGCAGTTTTGTAACCGTATGACACAACTTGGCCGACACCGAGGATGCGGTTGCTTCACAACAACACGAGTCTTTGACGAATGCCAAGTCTCAGGACTGAGTCAGCTGCCAAAGTAACTGCAGATAGTTCAGTGTGAACAGCGAGAGAGAGAGAGAGAGAGAGAGAGAGAGAGAGAGAGAGAGAGAGATGGATAAAATAGTGGTTTTTAAGGAGACTGAGAATGGGTACTCTTAAAAAAAGAATGAAGTGTTTTGATAGCAAGTGTGTATGCGTAGGTGTGTGAACCAGACCAGATCCAAGAATCGAAGTGGCACCCAGACTGAGATCAGCTTGTTGGAACAAAGCTAATGTGAGTCTCCTAGCAACCTCAGGTCCTCGTTCCTTCAGAGAGTGGCTAATATTAGCACTACTTTATATTAAGTCCCAACTGGGACAGCTTCTCAGAGTGGACATGTCAAAAAGAGGAGATTTGCCATCTGTCCTCCCCACTGGCAACGGGGATAATATTAAGTCGTCTGCCTGAAGCCTCAAAGGTTAATCATGATTTTGAAAGGTCTTACTAAAAATACTTTCATTTCTCCTCCCCAGAGAGAAATCATGCCAGTAAGCATCCATTGTGAGTTTGTCGGGTGGCTACAGGTCTCTCTTGTCAAGGATGGATATTCTAGAAAGTTAAGTTTTCCTTGGTAAATTAATTGACACAATATTCAAAATTCTCGCTATATCACTTTAATCATTTACATATTTTTCTAGTCTTATTTGCTTCAGTAGTTTTTGAATATATCAACTTACCTCATGGAATTAATGTTCTAGAAATGTGTGTGTGTGTGTGTGTGTGTGTGTGTGCATATATAGACATTATGTGCAATAAGGCATAATGCATTATTATGCACAACAATAAATACATTTATTGGACATTTAACATCCAATAAAATTTTAATAATGTTAAATGTTTTCCCCTGGATAATCTAAAACTGTCTGGTATCACTCCACACAGCAGTCAAATATCATCATGGCAGGATAATTCAGCTCACAGTTTAGTCCATGAGTGACTGGCCCCATTGCTTTGGGCAGTGGAGAGGCAGCACACTGCTGGAAGCAGGAAGGGAAGTCCATCTCATGACCAGGAAGAAAAAGACAATGAGGGAATGCCTCTGGGCATTCACAATGCCGTTCAAGGGCACTCCTCCTACAAACCCAAAGATGTCCCGCCAAGCCCTATTTTCCTAAAGGTGCCACCACCTCATAATACATCATGCTGAAGATTAAGGCTGTGTCATATGGACCCTGGGAAGGTCCTTGGTTTAAGGATCAAACCATAACAATGAAATATAACTTCTCAGCCCCTTAGATGGCTAAATAGAAAATAGCTATCTATCTAAAGCCATCTGTAGATAGATAATAGTAAGCATTGTCAAGAATCAGGAAAAAGGCACTCAGCAGGCAGAGGTAGGCAGACTTCTATGAGTTTGATGCCAGTCTGGTTTACAAATAGAGTTCTAAGATAGCCAGAGCTGTTACATGGAGAAACCCTGTCTTGAAAAACAAAACAAATATACAAAAACAGGAAAAAAAAATTAGAACCTTCATACATTGCTGGTACATTACTGGTAAGAATATAAAATGTCACTAGTGGCCTTAAAAAGAGTTTGGCAGATCCCCAATGGTAAGGTACTGAGTTAGCAGGCACTCTAGCAATTTCTTTCCTAGGGGTATTAGTGAGAGAAATTAGTGAGTGAGAAAGCTTGCACACAAATATCTACAGCAACAGTGGTCCTAATAACCCCAAGTGGAAAGAGCCCACAGCTCGTCAGCTGATAACCAGGCAAAGGAAACGTGCTCTATTTATACGATGGATCCATATTTGGTGTAAAGGAAGGAACGAAATATTGATTCCTTACAGCGTGGGTGAATCCTGAAAACCTGCTGAATGGAAGAAGCCACAGAAGGGAAGAGCACAAACTACATAATTACTCTCATAGAAAATGTCCTAAGGAGGTCAAGCCATAATGATAAAAAGTAGATCAGTGGTTGCCTTCAGCTAGGTGAGATGAGGGACTAGCAGAGGGTGAGTGTGTGGTGGTGGGCCTAGGGTGTATGGTTCCATGTTCTGAAGCTGCGACTGCACAATCTGTGAGGCAGTTACCAAACAGCCCAAAACCAAACAGGTTTTCCAGTGGATTCAGTCATTTATCTTCACGGGCTTTCCCCCTCTGGTCTACTGATGAGGGGACTTGCATATTTTAGAGCCATGGCGTAGAGGCACTAGTGAAGTGTCATCTACCTGGTGGCTTTGATCAAAGCCAGGGATTCAGCCTACAAATTCAGATGCCCCCAGCACACTGTACTGTCCAGTGCTGAGTTTGTGCACTGTCACTAGCTGTTCCCACAGCCCCTCAGCCTGAAATCCATATTGGGCTTGCCTAATTAGGAAAACAGCCTTGGCTGAGCCCCTAGCTGAATGGAGGAAGCATTTTTAAAAATGAAGGTTTTGCTTGCCTCTGTCTGTAGCTTGAAAAAGAAAACATCCTTTATTTAACTTAGTCAGCAAGTTTTGGGTTCTTAATACATCGTAGCACTCTTCTCAGTGATACAAGGAGGAGCATTAGAGAATAACAGCTATGGATACAGGACCAGCATAATTAGGCCAAGGTATGAGACAGTTCACGATTGGCGCTTAATTTCTCCTTTGTGTATTCTGTGTTGGAAAGGTACCCTTGTCAAGCTGCCTTGCTACCAGGGTGATAGCTATTAAGAAACGCAAAGGTACACAGATGAACAGGTTCCAGTCCTCTCTGAGTTTAACATACAGTGTTTTACAGCAAAGAAGGGTAGATATTTTTATTGCTATGCTATACAGAGATGTGGACTGAACTCAAGACCTTGGAGGTGCATCACAAGCACTTTAGGATGACTCTTAAATCCAGTTCATGGCCTCTGCAACTCTCTGCATTCAAGTCCTTAACAAAATTGGACTTAGAGCGTGTGGACCCCTGCACGCTGACCTTGCATGGTCTGGGACTTGGTCCACTGCCTCACATCTGCTTCTCAGCCTTGTGACAGCTTGGGGTCACTTGGGATTCTCCAATTGCTCTGGAGGAGCTAGGAACCAGGGTAAGAACTGACTCTCTGTAGGAAACTCCCCACCGCATCTGTCTCTATAGGCGGAGGCCCTTTTACATGCTCTTGGCATCATTTTCAAAAGCCTTTCCACCTTCAGTTACAGTAGTAACTCCTGGGTCTTTACTGGTAAACCTGTATCAGTCATGATAGAACTGCAGGTCCTGGCTAGTGCTGGTTTCTCCATGGCAGCCCTGATGTACATTTGAGGATTTTATCCCCCCAAAGGAAGGCAACATATGACAAAAAGCATAGCTTCTTATGAAGAAGGCTATTTCTCCTTGGCCTGATGTGCATGTGTATCTATATAACAAAATACATATACTGTGCGATTGCTGTATACTATATAGAGTACCAGACCAAGTCCCAGAGCTAATACAGGTTATAGGGAGTGGCACTGTTAGGAGGTGTGGCCTTGCTGGAGTAGGTGTGGCCTTGTGTGTCACTGTGGGGTTTAGGCTTTGTGGTCTATGCTCAAGCTACGCCTCATGTGGCACACAGTCTCCTTCTACTGCCTTCGGATTAAGATGTAGAAATCTCATCTCCTCCAGCACCATGTCTGCCTGTGTGCTGCCATGCTTCCCACCATGATGAAAATGGGCTAAAGCTTTGAAACTATAAGCCACCCCCAATTAAAGGTTTTCATTTATAAGTGTTGGCATGGTCATGGTGTCTTTTCATGGCAATAAAAACTAAGAACTCATGAGGAAACTATCTGCCAGTCATACCACCTTACACCTATAATTCCATCATGTGGGCTGTTGAGGCAGGAGGATTTCCATGAGGACAAATGCAGATTGGGCTACATAGTTTTAGGCCAATCTAGACTACAAAGTGAAACCTTATCTCAATAAGAAAAACAAAAACAAAACCCAGATAGTATAGGATGTAGAGCAGTGGACTAGAACAGGAAACACAGAAATAAGTCCTCGTGGGTACAGCCACCTAATTTTGATACAGTTGTAGAAAACATGCATTGGAAGAAAGATATTCTTGTCAACAAATAGTGTTGGGGAAGCTGGAGTTCACTTGGAGAGGAATGAAACTACAGGACTAATTCTCAAGTTTAAGATCCTAATGTAAGACCCAAAACCTGGAAACCACAAGAGAGAAATGAAAAGAAAGTACTTCAAAATAGGAACAGGCAGAACTTTCTGGAAATGACTCTGATGGCACGGAAAATAGTCCTAGGAATTGACAAATGCCATTACAAAATTAAGAAGCCTCTGTACAGCTAACAAAACAGTCACCATGGTGAAGAGCTAGCCTAAAGAATGGGATAAAAACTTTACCATCTGCACTCAGGAGGCAGAGACCAGCCAAGGACAGCCAAGGCTACATAGAGAGAACCTGTCTCAAAAAACAAAAAGAAAAATAAATAATAAAACTTTACCATCTGTATATCAAACAGAGGATAACATCTAGAATATATAAAGAACAGCAAAACAAAAACAAGCAAACAGAAAGGCCCAACAAACCATCCAACTGACAAGAGGGCCAATCAACCGAATAGGCACATCACAGAGAAAAAAAAAATCAATATATATTTGAAAACGTGTTCAACATCTTTAGCCATTGGGGAAATGTAAATTTAAACTTTGAGATTTCTTCTCATCACAGTCAAAGTGGCTCTGATGAAAGGACAAAGGGGTGGGGAGAGGAGCCCTTAGCCACTGCTGGTGAGAATGCAAGCTGGTCCAGCCACCATGGAGGTCAGTGTGGATGTTCCCACAGGAAATAAAAATAACATATCCCAAAGGACTCCCAGGGAAGAGATAATACATGTCACAGAGATGATTGCACGATTCATATTAGCTAAAAATATGGAACCAGCTGAGATGTCCATCAACAGATGAATAGGCGTAACATATATGGATATGTTATACTCCATATATGAATATAGCAATGAAGAAAAATTACATCATATCATTTTCAGGAAAATGGATGTAGGTCATGAAAATAGAAAGGGGAGGATATCCTGGGTGAGGAGGGTACTGGAATACAGTGAGAGGAAAGCAGAAGGAAGGACCAGCAAAGGGTGGGTAAGAAGGATGCTAGTTAGAGGAGGATGGTTGGGAAATGGAGTGAAACAGATTAAAGTACAATGACATAAATGAATAAAAATGCTTCCATGAAACCAATTAACTAATGCTAACATTAATTTTTAAGAAGTTACTGTAGAGATTAGAATTTAGCAGGTAAGATCTTCTTACAATGAAGTAATTATGTAATGACATGAAGTTGAATTCATAGAGCTAAGGATTGTTCTCTGTTGAACTTAGAGGGATCAGCAGTTTCCCCCAGGAGCACAAAATGGACCTGCCACAGAGCCAGGCACAGATCACAGATATTGTTATTGTAGTCAGGATTATTGTCCCTGTGATAAAATACCATGGCCAAAAGCAACTGGAGAGAAAGAGTCTGTTTTGCTTACACTTCCTCATCACAGTTCATAATTGAAGGAAGTCAAGACAGGAACTCAAGCAGGACAGGAACCAGGAGGCAGGAGCCAATGCACAGGCCAAGGAGGGTGCTGCTCACTCACTGGCTTGCTCCTCATGGCTTGCTCAGTCTGCTTTCTTATAGAACCAGGACCACCAGCCCAGAGGTGGAACCACCCACCATGGGCTGGATCCTCCCCAACCAATCACCAATTAAGAAAATGCCTTCCAGATGAATCTTACAAAGGCATTTTTTAAATTGAAGTTCCCTCCTCTCAGATGACTGTAGCTTATGTCAAGTAGACCTAGAACTAACCAGCATAGGAAGGCTGTAATATCAGAACTATTTGCCGTTCTGAACACATACCATTTACCTATACAACAATGAGTAAGACAGAGCTGCTCCTTTCATAGCTTGCCCAGGTCAGAAGAAGTGGATTATGGGGAGCCAAGGCGAGGGAATGACAGGCATATTGACAGGCTGGAGTAAAAGCCGCAGAAGCTCATCAAAGGGCATCCGGTTCAGTACAAGCTGAAGAAAGGGAGCATGAGGGGATGCTTCTTGAAAAAAATGAAGAGCAAGTCACGGATGAAAAGAGCATAAAGCTACAACCCAGGTGTGTTGGTACTCTGAACTGGCCCTGGCTGTCAGTGGCAATTGCAGCCTTCTAGTGTGCTCTCTTGATGCTGCACACTATAAAAAAGGAGAAGCCACGTGTCCTCCAACTTCAGGTTGAGTTCTGCTTCTTCGGTTAGCTGCACTTGGAAGGTGGATCCCCGGTTGCTCCATCTGTTTGGTTTCTGCTGGCAAACGTAGCGCAGACACATTGGACTTCACCCTAGGAGTTCTGTGGCCTCTAGGAACTAACTCTGTGGGCACTGGAGGACAGCAGTGGGCTCCATTATCCCCGGATCACTGCTGCAGTGTATGTCCTTGAACTTGATGGCCCAGTGGCTGCCCCTCATGGCCTGCTTACCTAATTACTGCAGAGGTAGCAGCTCCCCTGGAGACTTGTGTTAGGAATCGCAACTCAAGATCTGCTGAAAAATGCCTTTTCACTTTCTAACGGTTTTGCAAGTTCCTGTTACCTTGCACTCAGTTTTGTTTTTGTTAAGAATGTGTTATTCCTCCTGATTCCTTCACCAAATACACTGACAGATTTTTTTTTCATGGTTATGATTAATATTGTTACCACATAAGGGTGTACACCAGCAAATCCTAGGATAGGATCAATAGTTGATCAAGGGAGAGAACAGAATTCGGTAACTAAGAAGCTGCCCCACGCCTACCCAAGTCTGACGTTCGGTCTGGTTACTTTAAAAATGCAGCGCTGGGGAGATGGCTCAGCTGGTGAAGTATGTGCTGTGAAAGCAACGATGGTCTGACTTGGGAGTCCAGGAATGTGTGCAAGTCCAGGACTGCGGCGCTAATCTGTACTTTGGTTGGGCAGGAGGTAAAGGCAGGCGGATCCCTGGAGTTCTAGTCAACTGGCTTAGCTGGCTGGTCAGCTGGCCACTGGCTGCCGGTTCAGAGAGAGACTGTCTGCAAAGCTGAGACGGAGAACAGTGTGGGCTGTAGGGCTTGCTGTTTGCCTTATCCAGTGTGTCTTGCTTCGGCTCAACCTTTCCTTACTAGGTTCTCATTCTTCCCTTTGCAATGAGAATGTTTACTTTGAATGCCATTGTATGTTGGAAGTATGTAGCTTGTTTTTTGATTGTTCGTTTATTTGTTTTGTTTTGTTCCATAGAGGCTTGCAATTATGGAGGTCTTCTTCTGAACAGTGTTGGGACTGGTAACAACTATGGAGACAGAAGCAACCATAATGCAAATACATGAGCCACTGAGCCTCATGAGCCATGCATGCCCAGGAGGCTTATGTGTTTGGGCATTAGTTGGTGGTGCCCTTTGTGAAGGTGTGGAACCTACAAGACCCGGAACCTTGCTAGGGGGAGTGGATCACTGAGGGAAAGCCTCAGGGCTGTAAAGCTGGGCTCTGCTTTTTATTCGCTGTCTGCTCCCTCAGTGCCCCTGGCTACCTGCTCTTGCCACCGTGCCTTCTCTGCCTGCCACTGTGTGGTCTCTGCCGTAATGGACCAGTCCCTTCAAACTCAAAGCCAGAATGAATGTTTCTGTCTCTAACTTTCTTTGGTCAAGTGTTTTGTTGCAACAGCAAGGAAAATAACTAACCCAGTGAATAAATACCTGTCTAGAACTCTGGTTTCAATTCTCCATGTACACACCCAGAAGTAGAATTGCTGAATCATATAGTAGTTTCGTTTTTATTTTTGAGGAGTCTCTGCATTGTTTTCCAATTCCACGAGCAGTGCGCAAATGTTCCTGTTCCTCTGTATCCTCACTGTGATGGTCACTCTTGTCAACTTGACTGCATTGAGACATGCCTAGATTAGTAAAGGGCATAAAAAGTAGGGGGAATCTCCAGAGAAATCTGAGGTGAAAAACCAGCTCAGAATATAAGCAGCACCACCCATAGGCCTCTGTAGAATGAAGGGGGAAAGGAGAAAATCTAATAATTCAGGAATATTCTCTCTCTCTGTCTCTCTCTCTCTCTGTTTCTCTCTGACTCTGTCTCCCCATTTGTGCGTGTGTCTCTGACTCTCCTCTAACCGTCTCCCCTCTGTCTCTCTGTCAGTGAGCCCTCAGATGGACTCAGTGCTGATGAGTGCCAGCTGTAAGGCTGTGTTAACGCCGTTTCAGATGGGAACAAAACTGTTTTAAGAACTGAATGCGAGACGGTTTGTGTCACACTGCAGTAAAGCAGGTAAGTTGCAGTTTGTGGACCGTGACCCTGTATGAGGCTGAACTTCAAGCTGATGAACTATAATCATGCAGACAGAAGAAACTCCAGGGCGGCACAGCACTCAGGCATGCGGCGTGAACAGCGACAGCTGGTTCCAGTCACATGTGCAGTGAGGCATTTGGAGTGAAAAACAGACTGGAAAGGTTTTTAAAAAGTATTGCAGTTTGCTCAGAAGAGGGCAAAGAAGAAGCCAAGTATTTTGTAAAAGAACAAAAGAAAAAACTCTTGAAAGAATCTCAGGAATTGTCCAGATCCTATCCCTTATAGACTCAAGAGCGTTAGAGTACAGAAAACTTCATAAAGTTCTAGGACACCCTATTTCTACACAGCCATGTAGACAATCATTTCATGCGGGCACTTAGAGGCTGCTGGAGTCAGGTCAGTCTACTACTGCCTGAGCAGCCTCACCCGTGGGATGCAAGCTGGGCAAGCATGTAGGACCCAGGGTTGCTGGGTCGCAGTGGCTCCCACCCAAATTTCACCGGGAGGTTTATGAGGCAGGGAGAGGTGTGGCAGGTTGGAACCTCCGAGAGGCCAGCATAGGACTGTGAAGGTGAAGCCAAAGCTGCAGCACGGACCCCAGCAACTTGGAGACTCAGTGGAATACCCACTAAGGAAATCTGCAGGCAGCAAGCGAGCTAGCCCAGGGAGCTTAATGTGGCCGCAGCTGGCACAGTCATGCAGTGGGGCTGCCTGAGTCATTTGGAACCTGTATCCTGCCACCTTTACAGTCTCTAGAGCCTGTCTATGGAGCCACAGGCTTTGATGTTTGCTCTGCTAGGTTTCAGTCTCGATTTGATGTGATTCTTTCTCTGCTCTGTGCCTGTCTGGCCACTGTGTGTTGTAATCATATAATTTCTGTTTTGATTTGTATAGGGACTCACACCTAAGAGTTTGCCTTGAACCCCATATGACATTTTGGACCTAGACAACGTAGGATGTATTACAACTCTATTGAGAATCTTGGCATCTGACTAAATTCATTTTGCAGCTTTTGAAGAGCACGAGCATGGAGGTCCATAGGTAGAGTTGTGTAGTTTGGATGTAAAACATCCCCCAAGAGCTGATCCGTTGGAAGCCTCGTCTGCAGATGATGGTATTATGGGAGATAGTGTAAACTCCAGGAAGGAGGAGGTCTCTGGAGGTGTGTGCCTCAAAGTCACATTTTGTCACCAGATCTGGGTTTTCTCTCTGTCTGGTTCCTGGCAGGATGAACGGTTGTCTCTTCCACCGTTTCTGCCACATGCGTCATGGTATTACTCTGCCTCATCTTCAGTCCACAGCAGCACAGCTAGCTTCGAAGTCCTGAGCCAAAACAAATCTTCTCCCCGTTAACAGTTTCACAGTGATGAAACATGACACCGTGGGCTTGCCAGTGATGAAAAGAGAAAAATATATGAAAAAAAAAAAGCCTGTTTCATTGTGTAGCAGTTTCCTATCTACATTTAGTATAAATGATAAAATTACAATGTATATTCAAGGTGGCTTAGAGAAATAGAATGCATCATTTTTCTTTTTTATTAATTATAATTTATTCACTTTGTATCCCAGCTGAAAATTCACTTTGTATCCCTCCCTCGTCCCCTCCCAATCCCACTCTTCCTCCCTCTTCTCCTCCCTTGTCCCTCCCCCAAGTCCACTGATAGCGGAGGTCCTCCTCCCCTTCCATCTACCCTAGCCTATCAGGTCTCATCAGAACTGGCTGCATTGTCTTCCCCTGGTAAGGTTGAACTCCCCCAGGGGAAGGTGATCAGAGAAACAGCCACTGGGTTCATTTTTCTCTCCTGTTCACCAAAGGAAAAGGAAACAGAAAGTTTAAGCTACATGAGGTCAAGAATAAATGTTGAAATGTGGAATCCTAATACTTTCCTTCCCTGACTTTTAGAAAAAAATATATTTTTATTTATTATTTGAGAATTTCATAAATGGGTAACATGTATTATGAGCATATTTATCCCTCACCAGTCTCTCCAGCTCTCCTGAATCTACCCTCCACGTGCCCTCTCAACTTAATACCTTAAAAAAAAGAAAAACCCTAAATCTAACTAATGCTCCCCATGTGTGCATGGGGGTGGGGCTATTTATTAGAGTATAGTCAACCAACCCGGGGTCACACCCTTGAAGAAAACGGACTTCTCCTCCCTTAGAAGCCATCAGCTGCCAACAGCACATCATTTAGCGGTGGGGCTTGTGTGGCTCCTCCCCTGTCTCCGCTGCACTTTTGACTGGCTTGATCTTCTACAGGCAACCCTAGCTGCTGTGAGCTCACAGGCACCACAGTCGTGCTATGTGGAGAAGACACTGTGATCCTCCCTGAGCGCTGGCTGTTGCGTTCTTTCTGCCCCTCTTCCTGGATGTTCTTTGAGCCTTAGGGGAGGAGAGGTGTGTGATACAGATGAACCATTGTGGCTGAGCACTCCACAGGACACTTACTGTCTTCACTCTGAGCTGTTGTAAGCTTCTTCATTAATGGCCACCCACTGCACAATGCAGGTTCTCTGTGGAGGAATGAGAAATGAGCTGAAGTATGAGCACAAAAACTTGTATTTAGGGTCAGGCAGTGGTGGTGCACACCTTTAATCCCAGCACTTGGGAGGCAGATGGATTTCTGAGTTTGAGGTCAACCTAGTCTACAGAGCAAGTTCCAGGACAACCAGAACTACACATAATGAAATTCTATCTTGAAAAACCACAAACAAGCAAACAAACAAAAAACCCCAAAAATGTATTTATAAGGCAGTTTGATACTATATCCACTTAGCAAAATTATAGGAGTACATTTAACCCTAAGACCTATGAGGTCCCCAGCCGTGGGTTCTTGAGCAGATTTACAGTCCCAGTCATGAATTCCCTCCTGTGGATCAGGCCTTTCACCCAGTCAGCAAGCACTGGTTACCTCCACAACACTCACACCAGTGTTGCCTCCGTGGGCGTGTCTTGCTAGCCGGTCATTATTATACCCGACAAGGTGCACAGCTGGGTAAGACTGTGGATGACTTTTTTCCAGCGAGACACTCAGGACTGGGAAGAGGGCATTTACTGCAGAGACTTTCACCGGTTTCATCTGGGTTAACTGAGTGGTTTCATCTGTGCTGTGTGCCACCACAACTGACCGTCTCTGGATTTGGGTTATCTTGAGTGAGTTTCCTGCAGAGGGTAGCTTGGGGAAGGAATTCAAATGTGAGTAACCAGCAGCCAGCATTCCTGGTAGCTGTATCTTGGGATATGACACCTGCAAGAAATGCCAGCACTGATTCTCCAATCCCAGTTGAGATTAAGGGTGGTTTTCTCTCTATTTTCTGCTTGTATTGTTTTGGATTTGTCATAATGAGCACAGAATTGCTTAGGATTAAATGAAGTAACTAAAATAAAGCACTTAGCACCTCCACTGAATTTATTAACTACATGATAAACTTGCCTATGACATTTTGTGTACAGCTTTTTATATGCTTTCAGTGTTGGGGACTGAACCCACATCCTCTTGCATATTATCCAAATGTTCTACCACTGAGCTGCACTCCTGATCTTGCATTATATTTAGAATTATAAATACCAAATAGCTACAGGTAAATGTATTGACTATTTAATAAACATACATATTTTTAAAAGAGAGCATAAATATAGACATTGTCCAGAAGAATGACAATGAAACTGGGTGCTGGAGAGATGGCTCAGTGGTTAAGAGCACTGGCTGTTCTTCCAGAGGTCCTGAGTTCAATTCCCAGGAACCACATGGTGACTCACAGCAATCTGTAAAATGACCTGATGCCCTCTTCTTGTGTGCATGAAGACAATACACATGAAACAAACTAACGAATCTTTTTTAAAATTTAAAAAAAAAAAGAAAGTGTGAAGCAGGACTTAAGATAATACACCACCTTGCTATTCATAAAGCTCTTGAAAGTCTTTCTTCCGATATTGTTTCTCTCCAGTAACTGCCCAATAGGACACTGTGTGATGGGAAGTTTTTATCTGTCCAGTATGGTAGTCATTGTCATGGGTAGTTATGGATGTCTGAAATGTAGCTAATACAAACAAGTGAGGAAAAAAATTTAATTTCCATTAGTTTTTGTGCTACAAAGTTTTATGTCAAGTTGACACAAGCTGAAGTCATCCAGAGGCAGCAATCTCAATTAAGAAAATGCCTCCAAAAGGGAGGGTTGTATGCAAGCTTGTAGGGCATTTTCTTACTTAGTAATTGGTGGGGGAGGGCCCAGGGCCCGGCCCACTTTGGGTGGTACAACCCTGGGCAGGTGGTCCTGAGCAAGCCCGGAAACAGCACCCCTCCATGGCTTCTGCATCGGCTCCTGCCTCCAGGTTCCTGCCGTCTGGGTTCCTGTCCTGATTCTAAGATGCTGAAATGTAAGCCAAATAAGCCCTTCCCTCTCTGTTTTGTAATGGTGCTCCATCATAGCAATAGTAACCCTAACTACAACAGTCTTTATTTCCTTTCTAGAAACAGCCACCTGCGGTAGCTGGCTACTTACACAGGCCAATGCAGTTTAAAAGCAGTATTCAGCAACGGGTAGGAAACAGAACCAAGAGTCTCTTTCTTGAATTTGGGTTAGTTCCACAGCCCATGACTTTATAATTCCCCAGTCTTGACTCCAAAAGCTCATTATAATTAGATGTGTAGGAAAACAAAATTGGAAGAGCTAATTAAACATAAAAGAGTGTGTTTGTGTTGTTAAACAGATGCTAATTTATTTACATATAAAAGTAAAAGGAATTCAGTTGCAAGGTAGATACCAAAGCGCTATGTAATTCATTGCCAGTTGGGTAGCAATTCAATAAATAATCTGAAAAGACAATAAAAGAGATCGTTGTACCTCAGGTGTTTGGCCCCTGATCACAAGCCAAGGAAGGCTTCTTGACAAAAATCTGTCTCAACCACACTCCTGCTATAGCAAGAGAGGTACTGAAGTGACCTGATACAGCTCAGAACACACCTGGATACCAGATTCTCAGCCCAAAGGAGATTTTTATTCAGAGGGTCAAGAGGGCTGCCTCTGGATTGGGCAGAGAAAGAGATGACCAACTGGCATGTGGCCATTTTCAGGGCTCTAGGGGGGGAAGGAAGAAAGAGGGTATCCCTCCCCTGGACAGAGCACTGACATTTTCAGAGCCTCCATGTCCTTCTCTGGATTCAGGGTGTGCTGAGCATACCGATGAAGCGCTTGGTTCGTGCTATTCGATACACCACTGGCAGTTCCAGAAGCTCATCAGAAAAGGGGAAGTAACTCCAAACAACATAAAAGTTAAGTAATAAATGCATAATTGTTAAGTTATAAAATCATCTTTATGTTCCCTAAGCTGAAGACTGACTGTCTAACCCCATTAAAAATATTTTCACTCTCTGAAAGTGTCACAGTTTATACAGTGTATACTGAGCTTCTCCATCCACCACTGCTTACCTCCCGCTCCCCTGAGGACCTCCGAGCCATCTCCCTCCCAACTTGGTGTCTTTTTCAGCTCTAACTCCGAGTCCAGTTAGTGCTGCCCATAGGCACGTGCCCATCCCCTGAGACATGAGCAAACTCCCAGCCAGCCACACCCTTCGAGGAGAATGACTCTCTGTGTGTCATCGCCTGGTTGGTGTAGAACCTGGGGTGGGGGTGTCCCTCATCCATGCTGGAGTTTTGACTAATCCCACTTTTAATTTTTTTTTCACCCAAAACATTAGCTCTTCCGAAAGTGGTTATATCTCTGTACTAACTATACCTCTGGGAATTCTCAAAATCCCGCAAGGAGCCGTATCAAGTCAGCAGTTTCGAGCAGCAGTATTCTTTTAGATGTAATAGAAGAGATTTTGGTTGAAATGCAAAAGCAACATTTTTAGCAATAAAACAGCAACTGTGGGAGCCATTAAGGGCTTCTCTCTAGTGGTGTGTTTAAGATGGCTGATACTTCTCCATGTTAACAATATTTTCATTTGTGTCAGCTCAGGGATGACCCCAGGAACCCTTGCTTTCTAGCATTCATGTCTCCTGCTCAAATTAAACTAAGCCGGGCCTAACTGTGACAGAGATGGACTCCAAGCACACCCGGTTGGAAGCATTGCAGCCCATGCCTGGCCTACTGCATTAATCACTTGCTCCAGGATGAGCCAGTTGCCGAGCTCTGAAGGGATTCAGGCAGTCCTGTGGAGAGGCCCGTGTGGTGGCAGTCTGTGCTGACTCACCAGCATGTGGCAGGGTCACCTTGGAAGGAGATTGTCCCCTCTCAACAACACCAGACTGCAGGATGGGGCTGAGTCAGAGCTGCCAAACAGAGTTGTCCTTAATCACCCCAGTTCACTGAAATTTTGAGAGACACTAAATAATTTCTGTTATCTTTGGAGGTTATTTTTTTTTAATGAAACACTAGATATTTTGGGGTTATTTTATATGTAGCACTAGATAATTAACATTATTGCTGCTCTTTGAATATTTGGTGTATGGGCCAAGCATCGCAATAATATAGGTAACTTCTTGCCTTACAACTTTAGTGTTTGATATGTCATTAACTTTCATGTCATTAATTCTACATATTTTCTTCTAACATCCTTAAAAAACAAGGAGAGTTGCCAACCTCAAATTTAAAGAACAGAGATTCAGTCCAAGAAAATTTTTTGAGACTGTCCGATTACACACTGATATGTTCCATAGGCAGCAAGGATGAGGGCCCATGGGAAACTAAACACAGCTAGTCACCCCACCCGAAAGCAAGAAAAGGAAGTGAGCTAAGGAAGTGAATTGAGGGAGAGAGGAAAAAAGGTGTGTGCAGTGTGTGGTCACTCCTTTGACTGGATCACCTTTGATCTTCTTTCAGGGTAGGATGAGGAGGCAGGCCAAGGGTGTGAAGGACACTCAATGGTTTTGCCTGTGATACACTCAAAGAATTCTCTCTCGGAGGATCTCCCCTATCAGTGGACTTGGGGAGAGGCATTCATGCAGAAAGGGGGGGGAGGGTGGGACCGGGAGGGGAGGAGGGAGGGACTTATGGGGGGATACAAAAGGAATAAAGTGTATTTAATAAAAGTTAAATAAAAAATTAAAAAAAAAAGAATTCTCTCTCTCTTTCTTTCTCTCTCTCTCTCTCTCTCTCTCACACACACACAAATAAATAAATAAATAAATAAATAAATAAATAAATAAATAAAACTTAAAAAGAACAAAGAGGACATATTTTTATTTGAACTTACGTTACAGGGCTATATGAACATAGCCTTTTGTTTGTACGGTACTGCCATGACGTCAAACACAGGCCAAGAGAACATCACAGAGAGCCAGAAACAATTCTTTGAATGCCTGATCCTTAATCTTAAAAAAAAAAAAAAAAAAAACTTTGGTAATTTCACACATGTATATCATGTACTCACCCTGGTCTCTGCCCTCTGCAATCCCTCCTAACTTACTGTCCTTTCAGTTAATTTATTTTTAGAACCCCATGTGCACAGTAGTGTCGGACCATCATGAGAAACGTATCATGGGTCACATCCCTGAAGAACACCTACTTTCCCTCTCCCAGCAGTGACTGGCTGCCAGGAGCTCCTCCTGAGCCTCTCTCCATCCATGTTGGAATGTGACCTGGCTCCATCTTAGCACGGTCTCAGGCTGACAACCACAGCGGCTGTGACTTTGTGGATGCAGCAGCCACGTCATGTCCAGAATACACAATTTTGCAGTACTTCCCATTCTCTGGCTCTTACACTCTTTCTACCGCTTGCCTACAATGTCCCCTGCTCCACGGGAAGGAATGTGATGCAGATGCCCATTTTTGGCTGAGCACTCCACAGTCACTTATTCTTTCCACTGGAGCCAGCTGTGAATCTCTGTACTGTCATCTGCTGCAAATAATAGAAATAGGTTCCCTACTAACGCCTAAGTCTATTTGATAAGAATATAAGAACGCAGCTGGGTGGTAGTGGCCTACACCTTTAATCCCAGCACTTGGGAGGCAGAGGCAGGCAGAGCTCTGAGTTCCAGGCCAGTCTGGTCTACAAAGTGAGTTCATTTTAGGACAGTCAGGGCTACAGTCTCAAAAAACAAAAACAAACAAACAAAAAGAACATAAAACATAAACATACAGAGATGAAAAACTGTTTCTTCAGTAAATGGCACCGGAACAACTAAACAAAATATCTAAACAAAAGCTATAACCTATCTAACATATTCAAAATTATCTTGAAATGGGTTGAAGACATACATGTAAAACTGAAAGTTGCAAAACTCCTTGGAGAAAACAGAGGGGAAGCTCCCTGACATCGGTCTTGCCAATAACTTTGTTTTAGTGATGACATCAAAAGTTTATGGGCAACAATAGCAAAAATAAACAAAAAAGACTTTGCCAAACTAAAAAGCTTCCACTCAGCCATGGAAACAATCAGCAAAACAAAACAAAAAAAATAACCCTCAAGCCGGGAATTGTGGCTCATGCCTTTAATCCCATCACTTGGGAGGCAGAGGCAGGTGGATCTCTGTGAGTTTGGGGCCAGCCTGCTCTCCAGAGTGAGTCCAGGACATCCAGGGCTACACAGAGAAACTCTGTCTTGAAAAACTAAAACAAACAAACAAACAAAAACTCTCAGAAAATATTTGCAAGCCATCTGTCTGATCTGAGAACAGATTAATAGCTAAAATATTCATATCATTAACAGCAAAAATCAATCTGATTTAAAAATGGGCAAAGGAGCTGAGTGTGATGACGCAGACATCTGAGCAAAGAGGGGTTTTCGGGGAACTGTTCCTGCAGCTGTAGCCTCAGTCACCCAGTAAGAGCCTGTGTGAAACAGAGGAAAAGAGAGAAGTGTTTGAAGGGTGGGGAGAGAACTCAGCAGACATTTTCCTAAGAAGACAAATGGCCCACAAGGACACGTAAATATACTCAGCACTGATCAGGCCAGGCAAGCGAAAATCATGGGCTGTGGGCTGGAGAGATGGCTCAATGATTAAGAACACTTGCTTCTCTTGCAGAGGACACATGGTTGCCTCACAACCACTTGTAAGTCCAGTTCCAGGGATTCAAATGCCTTTTTCTGGCTTTCATGGATACCAGGCATAGACATGGTACACAGACATACATATAAGCAAACACTCATAAAAACAAGCAATGCATAAAACACTCATACACACAAAATAAAAACTATGAAATGTTATCAGAAATGTTACAACAGCAACCAGAATTGCTGTTATAAAATAGACAAGTGATAATGAGTACTGAGGAAGGGAACCTTTGCCTTGTTGGGGGAAATGTAAACTGCTTTAGCCATGATGGAAAATCGTATGGAATTTCCTAAAACATTAGCAATTGAACAATCATATGACCCAGCCATACCACTTCTGGGCACACATCCAAAGGAAATCGGCACCTGTTTGACATCCACAGCCCTGCGCTCATTCGCCACCACCAAAATGAAGAAACAATGTATATGCAGTTACAAATCGCCAGAGAAAGAAATCAAGAAATCGCTGTGTAGTCAACAATGGGATGAGTCATTAAAGAGGAAACCTGGCCATTTGTGTGATTGCATTGGTAAATCTTAAGAAGGCACGCTACACAAAATAAGCCAGAAATAGGAAGGTAAATACTCTATGATCTCATTTACATGTAGAATCTAAAAAAGTTGAACTCAAAGAAACAGTAGAATGGCGATTGCCAAGTGGTTGGAGGATGGGAGAAATGGTTATGATGGATAAAGCGTAGAAACTTTCAGTTATGAGTCATGCTCTGCTTACCCTGATCTAATGTTCATGGTGGTGTCTATAGTCTGTATTGTAAGTACACCTGCATATTGATAGCTCATGCCATCCACTTTCTAGAAACTTCAAACCAACTTATATGAACACCCACAGACGTAATAATACGTTCACAGTATATTTAGCAGCACTTGAAATTTTGTTTGGGGGTGGGTGGGAGCAGGGTTTGGAGATGGCTCAGTCAATAAAGTGACTGAATTCAGATCCCACATAAAAGCTGGGCTTGGAGGACAATGTCTGCAACCCAGGCTGTGGATCCCTGGATCTCATTGGCTATCTAGCCTAAACAATCTTCGTGCTGTAGGATCAATCAGAGACCCTACAGATAAGAGTAAGGTAGGAAAAATGAAGGAAGACACCTGGAATAGTATTTGGTCTCTCCATGCAAGCACACACATGTGCACGTATACTCAAACACACGTGCACACACTCATATGAACATATGTCCCCTACCAAACACATAACAACATTTTAAGCTTATTTTGGGTCTGAGCATCATATTTCATGTCTGTATTCCTAACACTCAGCAGAGGCACAGGATTTCTCAAAGCCAGCTCTGTCTACATAGACCCTTCAGCAGAAAGAACTTTCATTTACTAATCTGCTAGGCCAAAAATGCATACAGCAGTTTAGCCTGCACTTCTTTGATGGGGTTGAAATTGAGCATAAAAATTGTTTTATATTTCTCTTGAGACTAGTACATTCATAGCCTTTCAAACTCCTGCTTATTTGTTTTGGTGTGAGTGTACGTGTGTGCTCACATGGAGGTCAGAGGACAACTTGCAGGACTCAGGACTCTCCTCACGTAGGTTCCCAGGATCCAACCCAGAACCTCGGGCGTGGCACCAAGTGCCCTGGCTTGCAGAGCCATTCAGCAGGCCCATAACCTCTTGCTTCTACTGGTTAGAAAGGTCCATCAAAACGCAAAACATTAGCCCTTTATCTGGCATATACTGTAAATGGTTTTCCAGGGTTTGCACCGTGTTTTCTTGACGTGTGAGAAGAGGGACTGTTAGGGACTGGGAAGAAGGACCAAGGGAGAAAGTTGGGGAGGGGAGTGGAGGGCAAGAGAGAGGGAAAGGGAGGGTGGACATGGTCAACGCATGACCTACGCATGCATGGACACGCCACAGTGAAACTAACATGTACAATCTATATGCCAACATATTAACTTTTTTTTTATTTTTTTTCATATTAACTTTTTTATTAGTCAAGTCAATTTGCTTCTTTGTAAGTTATTCCAATGCATTTATAGGTGTAAGTTTTTCTTTAGACCAGTTGTTCAACAAACATCTCCCTGTTTCCATTACGAACCATTACAATAGTAAGTAATGGTCTCCGCCCGAGCCAACTCACTGCTGATGGGAAAGGAGACACAAACACACACCTACTCTGAGCGTGACCGGGGTAAAATAGGCAGGCATGGTTAAGTATATTTAAAATATAAACTATGCAAAGATAAGATACGGAATGGGGCAGCATTTCAACATAGTGGGCACAGGTGAGCTGGGCTGGGTGGAGTTCTTAAACGTCACAGGAACTCGTGAAGAACCTGCATGACAAAATTCACCCATGAACGTGAATTTATCCCTGAGTCTGTGAGCCCCGCGAGGAAGTGGAGTCTGAGAGGGATGGGCAGGCTGAGCAGTGGCTCCCAGCTCTGAAAGCTGAGCGACCCGCACAGATACGGCACGGCCAGCTGCCGGCTCGCGTCGGGATGCAAACCAAGCGACTAGTCAGGAACAACCTCCATCGCTGGAAGGGCTGATGATGCCTCGGGAGCCTACGTCCACGCAAGAGTTGACGTCAGGCCCGCGTGACGTCACCCGCGCAGAGGCGCTGGCCGCCGGGCGCCTCTGGAGCGCTGGGGGCGCAGCAGGCCTCGCGGGGTCTGCGGGTGGCTAACTTCGGGCCCGGGGCGGCCGCGGCCCTCCGCCTTCGCCACGCCCTCGGCGGGCCCCGGGAGCCTCCCGCCTCCAGCCCGCTCGGAGCCGGGCCGCGGGCTCGCGCACGCAGGCGGCTGCGCACGCGCGTCCCCGCCTCGGAACCCGGAAGTGCCGAGCGGAGCCACGTGGGTGGAGCTGGCGCGCTGGTCGCATGGGGGAGTCTATCCCGCTAGCCGCCCCGGTGCCGGTGGAACAGGCGGTGCTGGAGACGTTCTTCTCTCACCTGGGTATCTTCTCTTACGACAAGGCCAAGGACAATGTGGAGAAGGAGCGCGAGGCCAACAAGAGCGCGGGGGGCAGCTGGCTGTCGCTGCTGGCGGCCCTGGCGCACCTGGCCGCGGCCGAGAAGGTCTATCACAGCCTCACCTACCTGGGGCAGAAACTAGGTACCTCCGCCCCGCCCCCGCCCCCTGACCCCGGGCGGCCGAGCCTGGGGTGCCCCGTCACTCCCAGCGGCGGGCTCCACTGTGCCCAGGGCTCCTCCCACTGGTCCCCCTCCTTCCCTCGGCTGTCGCAAGCCCCGCCCACCGGCCTGCGATGCTGCTGCCTTGGTGGACCGGGCCGATGCTCTTTGCTAGGCGTGCCCCAAACCCCGTGGGTTCACGGTTTTGCACGGTGCGTGGATTGGTTTCGTAGACGACAAGTTAATTAAGTTCTGTGTCCCCGTTCTTTAACTAGTGACACCGCGGTCAGAGGCACAAAACCAGGCAGTGGGACCTAGTTGTGTTAATAAGGACTGATGGAGTCCCAGCCCCTCTTCACAGACCTTCTGTGCATATTTAGCGAGTGAAGGAGCGAGTAGATCCTCGGCAGGAAAGGAAAGCATTAAGCCAAATCTTAATAGGAGAATAGCCAAATCTTAAGGGAGAGGATGGTAAACACTGCTAATCCTCACGTAAATCCTGAAGATAAGATGTGGGAACTCTTTTAACTGATTATCACTGCAAGAAACAATAGGTGTCAGTTTGAAGAAAGAAATCTTTAAAAGCCAAGGGCTGTGCATTGAAAGTATTGTAAAAACAATGACAATCGATAGCTGACTCCCAGAGAATTGGGGTAATTTTAATATTTCGGCTTCTCCTTGACCCGTTATTGATGAGGAGTTGAAGGGCCTTTCGTGACTGAAGGGCACACATCTCTGGTATGAAAGAATGCTAACGTAAAAGGGAGTATCAGTTACGTAGGGTTACTTCCCCTTTTGTTGCCAGACGCTTCACTGAACGTTCGGTGAACGCTGGAGGGAAAGGGCCTTCTGGGGTTATAACTTCTGTAGCTTTCCAAGTAACTGTTACATAGTATGATGATTCATTGGCAAAAGGTGGTCAGAGACTTCACCCTCTGTTTCTCTCTCTACCTCACACAAATGTGCAGTTGCTGTTACTGTGTTCCAATCCCATTTTCTACAGTGTAGCGAATTGTGTATGCATTTATGGGAGTAGGTGATAGATCTCAAACCTGAACACCTGTCTTGAGCTATCAGATCGAGTGTGTACGTATAATTTATTCAAAATATGTACATATATTATCATTTATACGATGTGTATTCATGTGTGTATATGAAATGTATATGTGTGTGAAATTGGCTATTCTCTACATGTAATATTGAAGGTGGATGATACTCTGGCAATTTGGGTTGTTTGTAGACTTTCTTGTCTGTGAAAAGTGATGGTTGACCCAAATGCCATGATTATTAATTCTTTTGTTGTTGTTTGAGCTCAAATTTGATGACAGGTGTAGTAACTCCCTTCCCCAAAATATATATGTACAGATTATTGTATATATAACTAGAGGGAGAGAATATATAACCAGAAAGAGAGCAATTGGAGTTTCCTGAAGTCCGCTTGTGGATTCCAGTAAACAATAAATAAATTTGGACTAAGTTTAAATTTTACGTCCCAGGATTTTAGTAAAGAGAACTGTCAGCTTCGTCTATGACCATGTCAAGTCCTTTGCTGTCTCTGACTTGGCTTCCATGAAGTGGCCCCGACTCTGTAAGTGCTTGAGATCTGCTGTCTTGTAGGGAGCCTCAGAGATCTGACTTGAAACTGACTGACTTCTTACCAGTTCACTATGTATCAGACATGAAACATGCCTGGGGGCCCTAGGGCTGATCTCCCTCTGAGTAAATGTTCTGAAAATAACATATTTAAGTCCTTCATAAGGCACATGCTCAGGTGATAGTATAGGTGAGTTCCAGAATTCTTTCTTGTTTTGCTTTTTTTGAGACAGGGTTTCTCTGTGTAGCCTTGTGTGTCCTGGAACTCACTCTGTAGACCAGGCTGGCCTGGAACTCACAAAGATTCACCTGCCACTGCCTCCTGCATGCTGGGCTTACAGGCATGTGCGGCCACCACCTGGCTTGAGCTCCAAAATTTGAAACTTAACATTTTTGTTATTTGTATAGTGGTGCGTCCATATTAATATGGTTATAATTAGACTTTATGATTATCAAAGAATGGAAAAATTGTTATTTAAAGCAGTACTATGTTGTTTAATCAGTTTGGAATTCAGATGGGTTCATTTTTTGTAAAGTGAAATTAAATAATTATACATACTTTAAAAAAAAAAATTGAAACATGGTTTGGTAATGGTGGTTCACCCCTTTAATGGGTCCAGTCAGGAGTCAGAGGCAGGTGTGAGTTTGAGGCCATCCTGGTCTACATAGCAAGTTCCAAGCTAGGTGGGGTTGCATAGTGAGACCCTTTCATCTCAAAGGATGAAACAAAAAGAAACAAGTCTAAAAGGTCTTTACATTTTTGAAGGTATGATTGAAAAATAAAAATTGTATATACTCAGGATATCCACCTTAATATTTTGATATACATTATAAATTGCTCACCATAACCAAAGTAATTGATGCTACCACCTCATTCTTTCTGCAGTGAAAGCATTTAAACTTTACTCTACTGGCTTAGCAAGTTTCAAGTGAGTCTAAACCAGTGTAGTGATACAACATGCTAGTATTCCCCAGTCCTCTTCAGGCAGGAGCTGGAGGATCGGGAATTAAAGCTCAGCTTGGGTTACAAAGTGAGACCTCATGCTAAATAAATAAATAATAAACAATAAATCAAGCAAGCAAGCATTGCCTTAAATACCTACATAAATGGGATTTTGGCCTCTCTCGGAAGCTCTAGCAGCTGCCCCTGATTGAAAATGCAGGCCTGGGCCTTTAAACAAAGGACAGACCTGGCAGAAGCCTTCTGTTGCTGCCTGGCGCAGTTGAGAAACTGGGTGTGACTCTTATCGTGCTGTCTTCGCTTTGCTTGAGGGCAGAAAAAGAACCAGTTTTGGAAAAGAACTGATTAAAATGTGCTGAGTGAGGGGATTTGAGGCTGTCCTACTTCTCTGCCCTGTGATTCACTGCCGGAGTGTTTCTTCACACCCTGATTGATAAACCTTGCCATACTGGGAGGTGACTTGAGAATGGAGTTTTAAGTTTTATTTATTAACTTATTATTCATTCATTCATTCATTCATTCATTCATTTATTTTGAGGCAGGGTTTCTCTGTGTAGCCCTGGCTGCCCTGGACTTGCTCTGTAGACCAGGCTGGCCTCAAACTTACAGAGATCCACCTGCATCTGCCTCCCAAGTGGTGGGATTAAAGGTGTGTGCCACCACACCCAGTGAAAATGTTGTTTAAAAAGTTATTACAAAGAAGTTGTAGAGTAAAATGTTCAAGATGCTTAACACGCTCTTTATACTTGAAATTTCATATAAGGTAAAAGGTTGAAAACTTGGAAAAATAATGGCCATTGATAACTAGAACGTTCTGGAAAAATATCTCAACCATCATAATTTGTAAATTGAAAATATTGGAAAAGGAAGTAAATTGGGTGTTTCTGATTTCTTCGCAGCATAAAGGAAGACAGGTCCTCATTGGGTATTAGAAATAGGGCACAGTCCTCATTGGCTATTAGAAGGTAGGGTGGTCAAGAGAGGGTGTTTTGCAGAAAGCTTTGAGAAGAGAGACGGGTTGAGAAGTAAGACACTGGTGATCTCTTCTGTGTATTAGTTTCACCTACTGGTGATCAGTGTTAACTGAGAAGCTTTTAAAGGTATCATTTGACTTTATGTTGTATTTCTGTTCCCCTGCCATCTGATGAGGGTAGGCATTATTTTTTTTTCAATGCAAATTCAAGTGCTTGCCATGGCCTCCCACCCCTTTTTAACAGTGGAAGCGAGTGAGCAGTTGAGGTCCTCTCTGTTAAATCGTAATTTACCACAGTTTACCAAGCTCAGAGGTATATTATTGGGAGTCGAGCACTGTCAGTTCAGTGGAAAAGGAGGGAACAGCAGGATTGAGTGCATTGGCTATTTCATCTGTCTTCTCAACATTCCTGCTGTTGGGTTGACAGCAACGACACTTAGTTTGTTTGAATATCACACACCAGTGAGGACTTGAAACAGTGAGGACTTAAAACAAAAGCTTTTGGCTTTTGCATGATACTTTCAGTTGCTGTGGTTTGAATTTTGAGATAGTCTCATGTTGTACAGGCTGACCGGGAACGCAACTATGTGGCTGAGGCTAGCCTTGAATTTCTGATCCTCTTGTCTGTCTCCTGAATACAGGTGTGTGCTGTCATACTGAGATCTGCATGACATTTTTATTACCTTCCTAATGTAGGAGGGTTTTGCCTTAGACCTGGGTATTCTATACCAATCACTACAAAATCAGCTTCTGGACAGAGGACAGACCAGCGTGAAATGTTATCACTTTAAGCGCAACCATACCCATCTATATGAGAGAAAATATTCTATAGAAGTAACAATTTGGGGATCAGATCAGGTCAGCCTCCCAGGCTGGGGACCTTCAGATGTTCTGCTGCACTTCTGCAGTCAGCATTCCTCAGAGGCTGAAGGGTAAGAGTTGCCTGCACCAGCTTAGTTCCAGCCTAGACAACAGTGAGATCAACAGAACACGTGCGTGAAGGCTCTCCCAGCAGCCAGACTTCCAGCGTTGGAGTATCAGTGTGTAGCTGGTCCGAGCATTAACAAGGGATGTAAGGTTCATTTCCCAAGACATAAGCCAACAAGTGAACTAAAAATGCCATTTAAAATGAACTAAGAGGATATTTTTCAAATGCCTTAATAGTTAGCTTTTGATCTTCATATGTTTATACTCATAGTAAATTCATTTCACTGACGCATTCTGAGCTTAACAGAAACCCTGAGATTCTTGCATTTGTAGAAATCACTGTTGCAAGCACTCTCTGTGTCTTCTCATTTTGTTAAAGTCTTGTGTGTGGCTCTTTGATGGAGATCCAGTGATACCTCAAGGAAGTATCTGTGAAGCTGGCTCTGATTAGAAATACCGTTAGTCATGTTCAAATCCTCGAGGCAGTAAATGATATCTCTACCGTTCGGTCCTTCCTGACTGTCAACAAGGATGTAGTTGCCCTGCTTCTTGCAGATTTCTTTTGTGTTGGAGTGGCAGTTACTTGTAATTGGTTCTTGGTCTTAATAATTCACAGCGTGCTGCTTATTATGAGGCCTGCATTGTCAGCCTTGTCAGGAGCCCCACGGCCCCGCTCTGAGAGCCCAGTGTGTGCTCTTTTGTGAAAGGATGTATGAGTGTGCATTCTCATTTCCTGGTGTGGCGTAAAATCTAAAATTCAAGGAAAAGGCATCTCTGAAGAAGAAACAAAGTGCTGTGGGATGTGGACTTAACAAGAGTGTTTATAATCCAGGTGTTCTTTTTTAAAAAAGTCTATCTTAAATCTAGGTTTATGTTATATGCTAGGATAATTATGTTCCAAGATCATTTTGAATGTGTTGTAAGGAGAAAATTGGTGTGTAAGAAAACCCCAGCTCCATACACTCCATACTCCATGATGAATATGTAGCAAGGGCTCATTTGACTTGTTCCTCCATGAAGTGCTGACCCCAATCCTTGAGTCAGAGCACGCGGTAGACAGTAGCTCCGTGAGCTCCCGGTTCTAGTTCTTCCCATGTGCGTGCTGGGAGGTGCCTGGTACTTCCGGTCTCTCATCCTTACCTGTCCTGTGCTTATGCCATTTGCTTGCCAGGGGGCCAGTCGTTCTTCAGCAGGAAGGACTCCATCCGCACCATCTACACTTCCCTGCATAACGAGCTGAAGAAAGTGGTGACTGGCCGAGGGGCCCCGGGCGGAACGGCTCCTCACGTGGAGGAGCTGCTCCCCCACCTGTCAGAGCAGCTCTGTTTCTTTGTTCAGGCTCGGATGGAGATCGCAGACTTCTACGAGAAGATGTACGGCCTCAGCACGCAGAAGTTCATCAACACGGAAGAGCTGGTCAGCATGCTGGATACCATCCTCAAGAAATACAGCTCCAGGTGAGGGTGCAGGAGCACGTGGCGGCCAGTCAGCCCCACGTGGTCCCTGGTTTTCCCTCACTCTCAGGAAGGTCCTCCAGGCTCCCCCCCTCCATTTTGTATGTGCTCGTTAAACAATAGGCATCCATTTGGCACATTGGGGTTTAGTCAACCCTGCCTGATTGATGCTTCCGAACATCATCAGGAAAAACAGTGTTCACAGAATAGAATGGTCGTCTAGGGGCTGGGGAGATTGCTCTGTGAGCATGAAGCCCTCGGTTTGGATCCCCAGCCCCATGTGGAGAGCTGGGAGCTGCTTCCTGCACCTGCAATGTCAGTGTTACAAGTGCTCTAGATAGGAAGGTGGCCGGTGATGGCCGGTGTTCAGCGAGAGCTCCCACATCCAAGGAGCAAGACAGAAAGTGGTGGAGCCGGGCCCTGATGTCATGCTGTGGGCTCTGCACTCAGGCACAAGGTCATATAGACAGCAGTGTGACTGACAGCTACTAGTCTAATAAACTCAGAGAAGTAACCTGGGAGTTAGCTCTGTTACTCTTGTTACTCTCTGATGCTAATATGTGTCCGGGTTTCTTCTGTTTTGGTTTTGTTTTCAATTCTGCATGAAGGCATGCGCCTGTTATTCAAGGAGCACAGACTTAAGTTCTTTGGGATATCTGAAATTATTAAGGGGCCAGTTTCACTTAAAAAGTGTTGCTTGGCTGGAAAGCTGTATATTTGAAGAAACGTGCTCCTCACAAAGAGACCAAGCTGTTTCTGATGTGCCACACACTGCCTGACCCCGGAAACAATCCCCGCAGAATTGGAGGAGCCTAAGAATATCTTAATGAAAAGGAAGGTCCTAGTTTGATTTGGCTTCCTCGGAGCCCAGCACAGTAGGTACTGCTTGGACTGGAAAGATGTGCTTTGGGTCATATCACACGTGTGGAGGTTTTACCTGCATGTGTGTATGTACGCCATCTACATGTCTGGTGCCTGCAGAGGCCAGAAGATGGCATCGGATCCTGGAACTGGAGTTCCAGGCAGTTGTGAGCCACCATATGGGTGGTGGGTATCGAATCTGGATCTTCTGGCAGAGAAGCCATCTCTCTAGGCCCTGAAATTAGCCATTAGTGGCTAGAGAGAGAGCTCCACAGTTAAATGTGTCCTGCTCTTGCCGAGAACCTGAGTTCAGTCCTCAGCAGCCAGTGTCCTGTTCTGCTCTGTAGCTCAGGCTAATTACTGCAGTGCCAGTTTATGCCATGGGCAGTGCATGACCGCCTCTGACTCAGTCAGTGTTCTCTTGAATGAAGCACCGGTTCAGACTTTCTGCAGGTCTGCTCTGAGGATTCCCGTCCTGTGAAGAAGAGCGTAGGCTACCGGTGGTGATCTTCAGTGTCAGGCAGTAGGAAGACCAGACATGGTTCCTGACTTGTGATGTTTTCAGTTTTTATCTTTATGCTTTTTGGATGCTGCAAAAGTGACAAACATTCAGTAGAAACTGTGCTTGGTCTTTTGGACCTTGACCATTTCTCAGGTCTAACAAAACGCAATACAGTCCTCTAGTGGCGCTGGGCAACCTCAGCTGCCAGCCAGCCTTGCAGTCGTCGGGGCGGCAGCCAACAGAGTGCACTGCAGGTGAGCTGGGACAGGTGGTGGGCGAGGGGTCTTGAGCATGTTTCTACCTGTGGTATTTAACGTTAGGACGGGCTGGTGAGGTCACAAGGAAAGGAGCGTCTGCAGAAGGGCTTTCTGCCAGTGCTGTCCTGTTTGCTTCAGCTGTCAGCTTGCCACAGCCCAGAGTCATCTGAGGGGCTCCGAACGGGGGCAGTGTCTACATCAGTTTGGTATATGGCCCTGTCTGTGGGATATTGCCATGCCATGGTTGAGACAGGAGGCCCCGCCGACTGTGGGCATGCCTAAGTAAGTGGGCCTTGGCGATGTAAGAAAGCAGACTGAGAAGCTAGAGAGATGGCTCAGTAGTTAAGAACAATGATTGCTCTGGAAGAGGACCTGGGTCCAGTTCCCAGCATCCACAGATGGCTGACAACTGTCTGTAATGCCATTTCCCGGGGATCTGACACTGCATGACCTCCATCGACACAGAGTATACAGGTGGTGCTCATACGTAAGTGCAGACAGCAATACTCATACAATTCAATAAATACATCTAAGAGCAAACACAAACAAAGTAAACCAAGAGTGTCTAGTGCTGGCTGTCTGGCCTCGTTTGGGAGCAGACAGGGTTCTCTAAAAGTGACTGCAGAGACCTGAAGAGCAAGAGAGAACCATTGGTGAAGAAGTTGCCTGTTCTCCTCTGCTGAGAGGTTAAGGCACTCCCACATCTTCTTGCCCCCCCCCCAATATTATTGTGACATCAACAGTGTTCACAGATGGCAGTCAACAGTCTAAATCCATAAATTCCTTGCTGAATAGAAATGTGACTATATATTACAAAATATCAAGATATATTGTGCATAGTAAGGGTTAAATTTATGTGTGTGTGCAGTACTTGCCCATAGTATAAAGTGTCACTGTAGCACATGGTGGAGGTTTTAAAATACTTTGTGTAAGGCAGGTGGAAATAAAATTGCACTAATGTCTTGACTTTGAAATAGTACATTTTATTTCTCTATTTTTAATTATATGTATATGTGAGGGGGAAGGATATGTGCATGAGCATGCAGTGAGTGCCCCTGGACGCCAGAAGAGGGCGCCAGATCTGCGGGAGCTGAAGTTACAGGGGGTTGTGAGCCACCTGAGGTGGATGCTGGAAACTGAACTCAGGTTATCTCAAGAACACCAAGCCATCTCTCCAGTCCCTGAAAAGGTGCATTTTCATCATTTCACAACAGCTGGAAACTGGGCATGGGGGAATGCGACTCATTTTGATAAGGAGCAGATTATTCATGGCCTTAAATTCCTTCTTATGGAGTCAAGGAAAGTGATTTTTAAAATGTGTTAGATCTTTTGTGGCTACTTTTTTAAAGAATTAATTTTTTAGGTTTGATGATAAAGTTTTTGTCATGGCATCTTCTTACGTAGGAGTCCCTACCCTTTGTCCTAACTTGTTCCCTGTCCCCACTGCCCTCTCCTGGCCTGTGACCCTTCCTCCTTCTAGATGGTTCCTTTTTCCTAGTTTACCTGCCTTTCCGCTTTTCATCCAGTGTATTCCATTGTCCCACTTCTGTTTCTCCACCATTTTGTTTTTAATCATGGTTAACTATGAAGGGAACTTGGCAGCAGACTTGGTACCAGTCGTCTGGTGAGTGCTGTATTCCTTCATTAAATGCTTGTTATCTACCGAGCGTCAGGTTTATAGTGTTTGTATTCATCTGTAAGATGAGTCTATAAACAGTAAGTAGTGTTCCTGCGTACAACAGATGTCTCAGTATTGCTCTGATGATAGCGTTAGTCACGAAGAATTGTGGTCACTGTAATTTCTCCTTATTTGGGAAGAAGTTAGTTACTTTTATTAAAAGGAAAACCACAAATACAGGCTGTTTTCTTAGAAGATGAAATGATCAAGATATACCAGCCTTCTAAAAATCAGCCAACCTCGGCTCCGCCCCTTTCTGCCCCTAGGCTACTCTGTAGTAGCACCTGTGTGTTTTGGGTTTACACGCTGCTGTTCTGTTAGTTTTGGAGGTGAAGTGACCTGTCCCCAATTTTTGCCCACCCTCCCTAGGTTTCACCACCCCATCCTCAGCCCTCTGGAGAGCAGCTTCCAGCTGGAAGTGGGCGTGCTGAGTCATCTCCTGAAGGCGCAGGCCCAGATCTCAGAGTGGAAGTTCCTGCCTTCCCTGGTTACCCTGCACACTGCTCACACGAAGCTTCAGAGCTGGGGCCAGACCTTTGAGAAGCAGCGGGAGACCAAGAAGCACCTGTTCGGAGGGCAGTCCCAGAAGGCCGTTCAGCCCCCACACCTGTTCCTTTGGCTGATGAAACTCAAAAACATGCTCTTGGCCAAGTTCAGCTTTTACTTCCACGAGGCCCTGAGCCGACAGACGACCGCTTCAGAAATGAAAGCGCTGACTGCAAAGGCGAACCCAGACCTTTTTGGAAAGATCTCCAGTTTCATCAGGAAATACGACGCAGCCAATGTGTCCTTAATTTTTGACAATCGAGGCTCAGAGAGCTTTCAGGGTCATGGCTACCATCACCCACATTCCTACCGAGAGGCCCCTAAGGGAGTGGACCAGTACCCAGCTGTGGTGTCTCTGCCCAGTGACAGGCCGGTCATGCACTGGCCCAATGTCATCATGATCATGACAGACCGGACATCTGACCTCAACAGCTTGGAAAAGGTGGTCCACTTCTACGATGACAAGGTCCAGAGTACCTACTTCCTGACCCGGCCAGAACCCCACTTCACCATCGTTGTCATTTTTGAGTCAAAGAAATCTGAAAGAGACTCCCATTTTATTTCCTTCCTCAATGAGCTTTCGCTTGCCCTTAAGAACCCCAAAGTGTTTGCAAGTCTGAAACCTGGATCCAGAGGTTAGCAGGCACTTGCCCAAGGACCCCAGAGACTGGATACAGTCCTCAGAGGCTCGGGGGCAACGAAGCTTGAGAGAAGAATGTTCTTCTGCGCATGCTTCTTTCCGAGAGCACAAAAGGCAGACCCTCCCTAATCATGCTACACACTTCATACGGAGTTAAGACCAAGGATGGTGTCTCCAAAGGGTCTAGGAAGTGCTGTGGCTACTGTGTGTCACCACAGAACAGCCAAGTACTATCAGCGTTTTCTCACTCCCCTGGATGCCACGTAGACTGAATATTTATTGTCCTTATTTATCTTTCCAGACTTTTGGTTGTTATTCTGACCCTTGTGCCCCGTGTGCTTGCTAACCCCTGCCCCCTCACTGAAAAGCAGCGGGAGAAGATGCCAGATGGGGTAGTTTTCAGTCTCCTAAACACTCATGTTAACTAGTTTTGCACGTTAATCTAATTAGTGCTGTACTGTAATTAGGATCCTGGCGAGAATCTGCTGTGGGGTGGTGAAGTGGAGGATTGGTTGGTGGTGGTCCCTATGGCAACCCCACCAGCCTCAGTTCTTTCAGGTGACCTTCGCATCCCTCCGCGTCAGCTTCTACCTTTAAAAGGTATGATTTTTCAAGTCGGCGCAAGCCAGCGGGCAGGGGTTCTCTGCTCTAGCTTACTATTGCTCTCTTGACGTCACTTTTCTGCCGAACTGTGTTTTTATCTGGCTCCGTGTCCGGTTATTCTCAGGTGTAGAAAGCATGCAGCCATGTGCTTGTAGCTGTGTTCTAGTTTCTCACACAACACAGCTTACTTTCATAAAATGACAGACTTAAAACTCTGTGCTTGCTAGAAATGAGGTGTGCTTCGTAGTCATCAGGTCCGCCCCTGGGCACTTGCGCACTTGGCCTCTTGCCTTCTGCGGATAGCGTTCGGGAGCAGCACCGCGAGTCTCGGCACGAGCTGCTTGTCCCCTTACTTCTGCGCATGTCCCTTAGGGCTTGTGCAAAGTCCTGGTCAGATCACCGCTTTCCTGCTGATTGTATGGAGCCGCTGTCTTACAGGGAGTCCACAGAACAGGAAGCCACATCAGCAGCTCCACGGAGGCTCTCCAAGGCCTCCTGGTCCAGTGTGGCCCTCCTCTAGAGGATTCCAGGCTGAGTCTCTGCACCTCCCTCCTTTCACGGAGTCTTACGCCAGTTCTCTTTAAACAGAAGGTCATGATTTACTCTGCGTTTTCTCCAGGTTCTATATAATATGAGCAAATTTTATAATATTGACCAGACATTGAACAATTGAAAACGTTTGGAATTAAAAGCCAAACCATTTTCTTTTGTGTTTTGCTGAGAAACTAAAAAATAATCCTTTTTTTTTTTCCTTAATAAAACCACCATTAGCCTTAATGATATGACTCCCCAGGCACCTGAAAGAGTGGACCATGGAGGAATGTATATAAAACATATATATATATATCTTAAAATGGTCAAATATATACATATTTGAACTGTATATTTATTTTTAAACATATTTTTTAGTAATCCAAGTATTTACAAAGCACAGAAAGCAGGTGTGACTATTAAGAATATTAAGAGAGCATAAACTCATAAGTCCCTATGCACTGTCAGAAAATACTGGAGGAATCTCAAAGATCAGTACTGAATCTTTAATCATTTCTTAAGCTCCTCAATAAAGTTTTTAATTATATATATATATAATTATATATATACACTTTTCCGATCAAGCAGGTTTTATTGTGCACATGTGCATGTTTGTGGGTTTCTTCTCCGAGGAGCCTCAGGAAACTGGAAGGCTGGCTTGTGGGGCTCCCGTGTGGCCCCCACAACAGTTACGTTTAGACGAGGTGCAGGGGCTGGACACACGCCCGGCCCTGGCTAGTGGGCGTGCTCCACTGGGTACAGGAGAAGGCAAGGCGAGCTGCTCATTTCTTGGACACAGGCTGCTTGCGTCTGGCTAAGCTCATCTGCTTTACATTTTGACTTGTCAGGGCTCTCCTCTGGTTACACGTCTGCACCCTGCAACTCCTCCTCTTCCATCCAGGTAGGTTTGAAGTCTTAAAACATTCCTGGCCACCGAGGTGCACAGGTCCTGAGCCTTACTGTAGCTAGAAAGTCAGTGGAGGAGAAAGCTCCATATATGTCCTGGTGACCATAGGCAGGCCGCTGTCAGGGAGGCAGTGGAGATATAGAAATACACACACAAATAGAAGTGCTCATATTTTGGTTCAAGTAAAAAAAAAAAAAAGGTATTTTTATTGGGCTTTGCCACCTGGAAGCAGTACCAAGATGATGTGAAGTGCCTACTTTGCTGGTTTTAGGGGGAATGTGCCCATTTCCTGTGGACTGCCTACTTTGACATTTATTTCTAAACACAGCCTGATGAATTCTGGATAACAAGTAGTGTGGCCAGCTCAGCCACCATTTTCAGGTGCTGTTTGGATAAAGGATAACTCCTCAGCAGCTTTGTCCTTGGTGGGTCCACCTGGAGTCTGACAGTGTCATTTGAAGGGACCTGTTAACATGAAGCCAGATTGTTAACTGAGGGACCGTGGCCCTTTGTACATGGGAAATTGTCCTTTTGAGAAAGAGCATGGGACTTCCCTACCCTCCCTTGGGGGATCTTTTCTGTCTATCTGCCTTTAAATCTAGCAGGCAACTCAGTGGGTCCATTGCTTTGGCATGCCAGCCTCTACACTCAACAACTTTGTCAAGCAGGACCAAGAAAATGCGGACTTCATCTTTCAATGGTCAGTGTGGGGCTGTGTGAAGGCTGTGTATGTGAAAATGTGTTGGAAATGGACTGGAAAGCTGTATGAATAAAAAGTGAACCACACTTCCCTGACTTAACTGTGCCTAATGACACCCACTATTCAGATACTCATGGCTTTTCGTTCCTGTTTTTGTTTTGTTTTATGGTTGGTTGATAGCGTCATTTCAGATGTATTCTGCTGGTCTTTTATTGAGCTGCTCTGTCAACACAGGTGTGTTCAAACTCCCAGCCCTGACTGTGTCTTCATGCCTAGGTTGTATGGCAGAGGCTATAAAGTGGTGATGTTCAAATTACATTCTCTGTGTCTAATATTAGCCAGAACACACACACACATACACACACACACACACACACACACACACACACACACACACACGCGCACGCCATATCTTCAATTATTGGGTTACCATGAAATGTAGTATATTTAATTTCTGGCTGTTTCCCTGCTTCCTTTCCAGCACTGCTGGATATTAGACTCAAGGCTTCAAAGGGTGTGGGGAAAATGCTGGATCTCAGTGTTATGTCCCCAGCTCTTGTTTTACCTTTGAAAAACCAGTTTACTCCCTGCTGGTGCTGGCACCGAACCCACTTGGTAGGAGGCCTGAGACACTGACACTGTAGCTCCTGTCCTAAAGCTGCTTTAAAAATAGTTCTTAGCATGTTTAGCTTTTTAAAGAAATAGAGCTTTACATTTATAATGTAGGTGGGTTTTGTTTTGTTTTGTTTTTCAGTTTTTAAATTTTTAGTTTTTGGAATTATTCCCCCTTTTCTCTCTCCAACAGCGCTCATGTACCCCTTTTTTGTCCTCTCTCAAATTCATAATTTCTTTAGTTCATACACATACACACCCCTAAGAATTTAACTACAACCTGCTCAGTCCATTTCATGTTACCTGTTATGTCTGGATATCAGGGCTGAGCACTCAGTGTTGGATAACCACCAGGGCTTTTCCTAGGAGACTGTTTCTCCCCTCTCAGCATTCCTTAGGATTTTTTTCCCTCTTGGGTTTAATTTAAGATTTGAAACAAAACAGGGTCATTTTTCCTCTTGACATGACATAGTTTACATAAATATTATGACTTTCCCTTCTTGCTAATTTTCTACACTTTGCTGTTGCCCGTTTCCCCTGCTTCCCCAACCCCCTTACCTCCTGCTGTCTTCCACTCATCTGCTTTTGTTCCATCCTTTCCCCTGATGTTTCAGGAAGCCAGAACATGCCCTAGTAATTTGACCCAGTTTGAAGAAGGCCACATCTGACAGCAACCATTTTAGATTTTATTTTCTTTTTACAACTTCACTTTCTTTTTACAATTTTCAGTAAGGCAGGAAAACAGAGGGGGAAAAGGTAATGTTGATACTAATGGGGTGAGTACAATGATACCTCCCCCCTACACGAACATAGGCATTACAGCACTACAGCAAAGCAGGACTGTATCTAGCAGATGATTTGGCAGGTAAAAAAAAAAAAAAAAAAAACTAATTAAAACAACAATTTTCCCAAGTGTGATAGCTAATCTTGGCTTTCAGCTTGACACTCCTGGGAAGGGGGCCTCAGCTGAGGAATTGCCTCCATCAGATTGGCTTGTGGGCATCACTATGGACTATTTTTATAATTGCTAATTGATGTAAGAGGGCCCAGCCCACTGTGGTTGGTACCATCCCTAGGCTGGTGGGCCCGCTGGCAAAGTACCTGAGTGGGGAGTGAGGATTGAAATAAATAAAGCAAGTCACATGGGATCAGCTCAAGAGGACTGTCAGTAAGAACTGCAGCCTGGAGTTTATTCCCACTTCCTTTTTATTGGCAAAGCAAAAAACAAGTTACATCAATACAAGAAAGTTCATGGAACTTTTTTCTTAAAACAATTCCCTGTAGCAGATATGGCCCAAGGTCACACAAAAAGTTGTAAGGAACTTAGCAAAACATCCTGCTTATCTCTCTCAAGGTGAAGGCCAGGGTGAAAGCACATTTTTCAATGAATAACAAAGCAGTTGGCAAACAAGCAGCTCTCCACAGGCCTGGGCCTTCACTGAACATAAGCCTGAAAACAAGCCAGTAAACAACATTCCTGCATGGTCTCCAATTCCTACCTCAAGCTCCTGTGCTGCCCTGGACTGGAACCTGTATGTTAAAGTAACCCTTTCCTTCCCAGGTTGCTTTTGGTCATGGTGTTCAACACAGCAATAAGAAGCAAACCAGTACACAAGTGTAATTTTTGTGATATATTTTTAAAAGTTTAAAATTATAGTCTATTTTTTCTAATTAGTGTATACAAATATTAAATTAGCCTGTTTTTTTCTTTAAAGGTTTAAGAAACTTTTTTTTTTTTCATTTCTAATTGAGAAATTAAAAGCTACCCTAGGTGACAGACCTGCTTCAGAAGCCCGGTAGCAGAGTAATTTAGCAGGTCCTCTCCTTTTCTACTGGATTCCTGTTGCCAATGTGATTATTTTGTGGCTCTTTGCCTGATTTATTCTAAGTAAGTTCTCCAGAGGAAATGAGTCAGAAGAAATGAGCTAGACGTGCTCTTCTGTTTGCGTAGATGTCTCTTAGTATTAGATAAATCCAGAAGGCTTCGTTAATGGATGCACAGTGGCTTGTCCGCCAAGTTTTTCAGTCTTTGGATGAGAACGCCTGTTTACGGGGTGCTTGAAGTTGAAAAACATATGATATGTGTACGGTATCAATGCTGGAGGATAGAGGCAGGCAAATGGCTGCCCTCTGAAGGCATTCCCGGCAAGATACCATTGGGGCTCACGGTCGAGGGGTGACTTCCGCTGATGTGACTGAGGAAGAGTCAGAGGGAAGGTGAGTGGCCTGACTTTGGGGAGCCTGCCTGGAGACCAACAACCAATGGCAGGCTCGGAGATGGTGTTGAGGAACCCGATTGATTGCCCAATGCTATATAACATGTACTCTCTTCCGGGATTAAAGCAGTATACATCTGCTCGCCCTCGGAGTGCATTCACCACGCTCTTGGTGTCTGTGTGATGACTCCACGCCTCTCAAGCCCTGGGCCAGGACCCCCTGTCCTGACCTACAGGCTGGACCCTTGGGAGGAGGACCAACGGCCGTCCACCTGACACAGGCCAAGGACAGGACTCTGAATGCTGGCTCAGAGGGTCAGGAGGGCAACTGCACTGGAATATACTCTGGAGGGCTTCTTGCCATGCAGCAGTGACTGTAGAGAAATAGAATGGGACTTGATAGTGGGAGAAGATGGTCTCCTTTAGATTCAGGCTAACTTTGTCCTTAGGATAATTCTGCATTTGCTGCTCTGGAAATTGTAGAGTGGCTCTGGAATGCAGTTATATTTGATCTGAGACTGCAGCAATGCAGCAGGTTGACCCATGTCAATGAGAGATATTCCAATCCCTCTGGGCTCAGCGTGGTCTCAGTGGCCCTAGGCTAGGCCCGTGTTAGGGCTGTACCAGAGCAGAAGCAATAGAGGGTGTGAACTGCTCCTTTCCAGCGTTCACTCCTGTATTCACTCACCCTCCATGCAGTAGCCACTCAACATAGCATGCTAAGGTTGGGGATTTAAGGAGAGCATGCTCCAAGCACTCTGGCAGCCAGATGCTGGGAGGACCAGTACAGCAACACAGAACCCTCAAGCCCTCAAGCCCTGCACACTCCCTTCACATTTTGCCAGAACTGTTACTCTCTGTTGGCAGACTAACTTGTCTATAGACCAGTGGTTCTCAACCTTCCTGATGCTTTGACCCTTTAACACAGTTCCTCATGCTGTGGTGATCCCCAACCATAAAATTATTTTTGTCGCAACTTCATAACTATAATGCTGCTGTTGTTGTGAATCGTCATGTAAGTATCTGTGTTTTCTGATGGTCTCAGGCAACCCCTGTGAAAAGGTTGTTCTAACCCTAGGCTGAGAAACGGTGCTCTAGATAAATGATTCAGGGTTTATCATACTCACCAGTGTGACAGGATATAACGTGAGACTGATTTAGCAGGTTGTCGGAGGACCCTAGGATTTGCACTTGTACCAAGTTTTTAGTTACTAGGGATGTTACAGGTCAAGGATTGCACTTCCACTTGATCACCACTGCCTCATGCCATCTTTACCTACAAAAGCTCAGGATGTATCCATAATGTACTGTAGTATGCCAACAACACTGTTCATTGGCATTTATTTTTTTATTTTGGCGATAGTATGTTTCTTCTTTTTCATCCTTTTTCTTCCCCTCCCATTTTTCTTCCTTTTTTCCTTCCTTCCTTTCTCTCTTTTCTTCCATCCTTCCTTCCTTCTCTCTCTCAATTTCTTTCGTTTTCTTTCTTTTTTCTTTTCCTTCCTTCCTTCTTCCTTCCTTCCTTCCTTCCTTCTTTCCTTCCTTCCCTCTCTCCCTCTCTTTCTTTCTTTCATGGGAGACCTCTTGGAGTGCCTAAACTCTTTACAAAGGCTGTCAAAAAGCAGCATTAAAAAAATTAAAATTAAAAATAAAAATAAAGGCCACCTGCAAATAAATAAATAAATAAATAGAAATCAGCCACCTGACAGTATCAGTGTGTTGGGAGTAGCCAGTAGAGAGCACTATAGAAGCAGCCCAGCTGCACCACTGTGGCTTGTTGTGTATCTAGGCATACTGGGTGGCCCTTGGCTTCCCTGGAGAGCAGAACCCAAGCTGTGCTGCAGTTACTGTAAGATGCCCACCGTCAGTGTTTCCAGTGGAAGATCTCTCCATCACTCCTGCAGAGACAGACAATTCAGGCAGTCACCCTAAGGAATGAGTCAGAAGCAGACTCTCATTCCCACTGAACTTCCAACTGTTTATGTGTGTGAGTGTTTCACGTACACGTGTGCATGCACACTACACTCTGGTGCCCTCAGAGGTGTGAAGTGGGCATCAGATCTCCTGGGACTGGAGTTATGATGGCTATGAGGCATCACATGGGTGCTGGGACCCAAACTCAGGCCCTCCCTCTGCAAGAGCAACAAGTGCTCTTAATTGCTGAGCCATCTCTTCAGCCCCCACATCGTCTTTCCCACTGTCCTCTGTTTTTTCTTTGTTTTGTTTTGTTTGTTTGAGACAGGGTCTCACTATGTCACTTTGTCTGGCCTGGAGCTCATGCTATAAACCAGACTGACCTGGATCAACCTTCCTTCGTCTCCAGTGTGCTGAGGTTAAAGGAATGTGCTACCACAACCAGAATTTTAACCGCGAGGTCCTAACCTGTTTCCTAGGCTGGTGACAAGGCAGCTAACTTCGCTGACAGCGTCATCTGTGATGCTGTAATCTACTGCTTCCTTCTTCATACTTCCCGTCTACTTTAAGACTCACGCTCCTCAAGTTTTCAGAGAGGGCTTACCTTTTGCTGTTGCTTGGCTCTTACAAAATTAGATGCTTGGCCATCAGCCTATGGTGGCAACATTAGGAAGAGAGGCTGAGAGAGAGAGGAACTTAGGTTATAGGGCAAGTGCTTGAGGGGCTATTCGAACCTTGACCTTTCTCTCTGCTTTGTATAGCCGTGGAGTGAAAGACTTAAACTTTTCTGGCCTCAAAGCAATGGAATCACCGGACCATGACTGGCATCTCTGATACTGGGAACTCGAATAAGTATTCCTTCTTTTCCAGCTGATTCCAGTATTTTCACATTGTCCAAAAACTGATGGGAACATCTTGCCTGTGCTGCCTAAAAGGGCAGAGAGCATGTCTTTGTGTAGGAGGGGGAAACCCATGTACTTCTTGAGTTTATATCGAAAATTCACACCTCCTCCCCATTATCCACAGTTTTCTACTGTAATTGCAGGGGTTCATTGAAACCCCTCAAGGGGCCTCCAGGATAAAAGCCCCGTGTGGGAGAAGCTCTTGGGGGCTGTGGGGACAGTACAGTAGGTCCTGAATATTTGTCTTTGTTGTAGCCAGCCAGGGTGTTTTCACCAACGCTCCCTCCCTAAATCCATTTCAGCTGACGGCCTTCATGTCCACCCCCTGTGACTCCTGGAGCTTTGGGGTTGTTTTGATTCTTCTCTCTGTGTTTAAGCCCTCAGCATGTTCTCTCTTTAACCTTTTAATTTCACGTTACGTGTGTAAGTGTGTGGGTTTGTGCATGTGAGTACAGGCGCCATGGAGGCATGGGCAGGGGCAGATCCCAGATGAGTGGAGCTGGGGTTCCAGGCAGTGGTGAGTCACCGACATGCAAGCTGGACAGCAGCAGCACTCCTGGGACCACTGAGCCATCCCCCCAGTTTATAAGCAGTGTTGCCTTCTATTTGGTCTCTTACCTTGACCTAATAATAGTTTTTCAAGACAGGGTTTCTCTGTGTAGTCTTGGCTATCCTGGACTCACTTTGTAGCTCAGGCTGGCCTCGAACTCACAGAGATCCACCTGTCTCTGCCTCCCAAGTGCCGGGATTAAAGGCATGTACCACTGCCTGGCACTTCTTGCATTTTCTTAACAAAACAAAACAAAATCCTAAGTAAGTAGCTCTCAGGAGCCTCCTGGGTGGGGTCCACTTTGAAGTAAGTTTTCTTGCTTTATCTCAGGTCTCTGTCAAACTCCACTCTTGCCCTGCTCTGTATTTCCTCACTTCTGGGCCTTTGGTCAGTTTTCTGTGGAATCCTCAGTTAGATAAGTATTCTTTACACTAACACCTATGAGATAAAATTATGAAAATGTTTTATCCTTATTTAAAATGTACATTCTGTGTGTGTGTGTGTGTGTTCAGACCTCACACACCTTTACAGCTGATCCATCTTACTGGCCCTTTAAAAGTATCTGAGATCTGTGATATTATGTGTGTGTTTGCTTGTTTGCTTCTCGCTATGTACCTCTGGCTGGCCTGAAACTCACCATGTAGACTAAACTGGCCTAGAACTTAGGTTGATCTTCAGGCCTCTCTTTTGTAAGTACTGGGCCTAAAGGAGTGAGTGGCCATAGCTGGCCTAACTGGTGTCTTTGCTAATGCAGACTGTCAAGGTGTAATATTTAGTCCTGATAATCATCATACTAGTACTGAACTGACTTCTTCAATAGAAGGACATACTAAATCTTTGTGAGAGCTTAGGAGCTTTTTTGTTTAATTTTTTATGTATAGGAATGTTCCTGCATTCGTGTCTGTGCGCCACATGCATGCCAGGTGCCACTGGAGGCCATCTGCTCTCCTGGAACTGGTGTCACAGACAGCTGTGAGCTGCCATGTGGCTGCTGGGGATGGTCCTCCAGAAGAGCAGCCAATACTTTTAAGAGCTGAGCCGTCTCTCTAGCCCTGGGGCTGTAGCTTTTCTTTGTTGAAGTTCCTTAGTCTTGGACTAAGAACCTTAAATCCCCGAGACCAATTCTCAAAGTTGAAGGTGTAGCTCAAGCACCTTGACGTTACTTGCTACAAGAGAATTTCTGATTTTGTAGATCGGTTAACAGCTTTCTTGGAAGTCGCCTATGTGGCAGAGCCATGTACTGCACTTTTAAAACCACTTCAAATATTACCTTTTAAACATATTTATATATCAAGTCCTCTACTCTGGAACACCTTTTTTTTTTTTTCTACCCCTTTGGAGGAGCTGTATTCCCACTGAGGGTTTCATCTGCTTCGTATGAAAATCGTGGCATTCAGTTTTGCACTTTGCAAAACTGGGGTAAAATGTGGCTGGTTTCCAGAGTGGACTGCAGCTTTCTAAAGTACTGATGATCCTGAAGTGCTATGAGATTTCAGATCTCCGTAAACTAATAATAATAATAATAATAATAATATTATTATTATAATGATAATAAAATGTTTTCTCTCCTTTGTTACTTTGTTAGCTCTTCTAACACATGACTATGACCTACAAGAAAGGTGGGGCAAGGGAAGGGACAGAGACTTGAGAGCAGACTCCACTTGGGCAGTTGGCCGACCAGCATAGATATGGACGCGAACACTTGGTTTGTTTACTTATTGCCCGCCCTTTATCTGATTCAAACACTTCCACAGAAGGAAAGGTACGGTGTATACTGGCCTCCCAGTGAAAGTTCAGGAAGACAACCTTGTCCCATATGGTATAAGTGACTCAGTCACCCGTTCTGAGGTTGGGTGCACTTGGAGCACCTGGAGCACTTTTCGGGTTTTCCACAAAGGCTTTGATGGTGGGTGTTACCCTGGGATTATGATAAAGACAGGAGAGATGCACATGGCCTTCAGGACACCTCAGCTTACTTACACCTGCTCAGACCCTGCACACTGAGGACTCCTACTGTGAATGCCCCCTCGGACAGCGTTTCTCAACCTGTGGGTCTCGATGCCTTTGGGGTCATATATCAAAAATCCTGACGGTCAGATATTTACATTACGATTCACTACAGTAGCAAAATTACAGTTAGGAAGTAGCAGCAAAGGATGCTTATGGAAACCCGTGACTCCGGCTCCTTACCACGTGGAAACCGTCTGGGCATCTGTGGGTCCTGCGCTATGAATCCCGTTATTGGTAGACATGTCACCTCTGCGAGGCTTGTTCCAACCTCTGGGCTCCTCTGGGTCGTGGGCTCGGTCACTCTGCCGAGCTGACATGATGACTCTCACAACAAAATGGTCATTATTACCCGCCATGATGACGAATGTCCGCCCGGAGCCTTTTCGTCCCTAAGTGGCCCAGAAGAAAGCTGGTGCGCCGTTAATACTATCCTTCCGCCCGCGGGATTCCTCTTCCGGGTCAGCGTTCCCCGGAATGGCCTATTTCAGTGGATTTCGTACTTTCTGACACTATGGAGAGATGGCGCAGAGGTTAAGAGCGGAGGCTGCTCTTCCAAGGGTCCTGAGTTTAATTCCCAGCAACCACATGGTGGCTCACAACCATCTATAATGGGATCTGGTGTCCTCCTCTGGACGTACATGAAGACAGAACACTGTATACATAATAAATAAATACATCATTAAAAAAGTCCCGAATTCTTACTTGCTATAAGTTACTAGCTCTGCCCTAATTCCATTCCTGAGAGGTTTGAGAAAAATTGGTGCTGCTACTGCAGCTAGCTCGGGAACAACTATTACAAAATTCTTCCTAAAAAGGAACTTTTTATAGTGTCAGGAAAAAAAAAAAAAAAAAAGACTGGCTTTTGTCTGGAGGCTCAGAACTGACCTGCAAGTGAAACCCCCAAAGTTCAGAGCAGCCCGGGTAAGATAGCTCCCTTTATCTCCCCAGGCAAATCTCTCCTCCGGTGTAGGGCAGACGTTTCTCCCAAAGCTTGCTGGGCGTGACTCCGCTTCTCCCGTACTTTCTGGATGATTTGCATACGCATTCCGGGTGATTTGCATACAGGCACTGGTGGACTCTCAGGAAGTGTGTCCCGCCTCTTTGACTGCCTGACGCAGTTCCAGGCTCCTCATTTGAATCTCGTGTACCATCAGGTTTCCTTTACCCCAAGTTATTTCCATGTACATACTCAAACTAAAGTGTTAAGCCCACCGGCGAGTGCAGTAACCAGGACACGGCACATTGGTGGGCGGTTTAATGACTGAAGGTTGTGTCCTGTCTGAACAGTGTCTTGTCAGGGTGTGCAACTCTCGGTACTCCCTGTCCAACCCCTCACCCCCCACCCGCCTCCTCCCAGGATTATCTCTGGCCCTCTGGGTCGTCAGCACAGCCATGCAGTTCCCTGTGTCTTGAATGTTTTCTTCACCTCCACCTTATATCATAACCCACGATGCATTTTCCCTGCTCGCCTTCTAGCACTGTCCAGTCTCCTTAGACAGGAACTCTTGGACGTTGCCTTGGAGCCTGGGTGTGTGTGTGTGTGTGTGTGTGTGTGTGTGTGTGTGTGTGTGTGTGTGTGTGTGTGTGTGTGTGTGTGTGTGTGTGTGTGTGTGTGTGTGTGACTGTAGGTGGACAGACATTTATCCCTGACTTACTTCCCCCTATTCTGTCCTGTAAGCTTCCAGTGTCACTACCTGTTTTTGCTAAGATTGGTATTTCCAGACCTTAGCATGGAAGCTGGTCCACCCAGGGCACAGGAGCAGCAGAACCCAGGATGGCTCTGGGCCAGTGCTCCCATCTTACCATAGAACAGTTCCATTCTTGGATACAGGCATTTGGAATCCACTCAGGCTTATAAACTGTGAAGGGCAGGGCTGTTGGCATCTGTCTACTTGCGCACATTTGAGCATTTATAGCACGTGCCGTGAAGTATTTGCTGTGAAGTACTGAGTTCATGTGGCGTCTTGGAAACCTAATGTGTTATTGTAGGTGATAGGAAAACCACTGTCAGGGCAAGCCCCCTCCTGTCCTCCACTCCCCACCTGTGCCAGGCTGTGTTTTCATGCCCATTACTTAGCAGCTCTTGCGCTGCCAGCTCCTCGCTTCTCAATTCATATTTCCTGGGCATTTTAAAACATCTGTCCCAATGGGTGCATTCTGACTAAATGTATGACCAACTAGAGCGGGGGTTCTCGACCTGTGGGTCACAACCTTTTTGACAAACCTCTACTCCAAAAATATTTACATTACAATTCATAAGAGTAGAAAAGTTACAGTTATGAAGTAACAGTACAAACAATTTTATGGTTGGGGGTCCTCACACTGTGAGGAACTCTATTAAAGGGTCACAGCATTAGGAAGGTTGAAAACCATTGCACGAAATGAATGGTTTGGGATGGGGTTGGGGCATTCAAGGTCTCTCCCCTTTCAGAGCATTCCAGGAATGTCTGTGAATATACGGATTGCTTTGAACATGTACCAAGGAAGATGATTCAGGTGGGGAAAGTCTTTCTTTTTAAAAGCACAACAGCTTTAAGCAAGCACAGGTTTTAACAGAAGATGCTGGGGCCTAGTATGATGGTACACACTTTAAAATCTCAGCACCCAGGAAGCAGAGGCAAGGGGATCTTTGAGTTGGAAACAAGCCTGATTTACCCAGCAAGCTCCAGACCAGCCAAGGCTACATAGTGGGATCTGTTTCAAATAACAACAAACAAGACATTGGGGCTGGAAGGATGGCTCAGTGGTTAAGAGCACTTGTCATGCATGTAGAGTAGTTGGCTTGGTGCCCAGCATGCACATGGTTTACTACCATTCTTGACTTTAGTTCCAGAGGGTCTGATGACCGCTTCTGGCCTCTGAAGGCAGCAGGCATGCTTGTGGTGCATATACATACACGCAAGCAAAACACTCAAACACAAGGATTTTAATGCCGTGAATACCAGCTGATATGTATTAAAAGGTCTACCATATACGTGCATCCACCCCATGCTGTTATTTTACAGTATTGTCACGTCCTACCTTTCAAAACTTCCCCTTCCTTCCAGCTTCTCAGTACCCCATGTAACAAAGATGGCAGCTTGCCACCAGTGAGCAGTAACTGGTTGTAGCTGTGCCTAGTGTGCCTCGATGCTCTAAGAAGAGAACAGCAGGATTAAACTGCAAGTCATCAGAGAGGGTGTGGCTCTCTTACAGGACTGTGTATCTTGGACACTAGACAGTAAATAGTCTATCGAATCTATTGGAGTGTAATGATTAGTCACTTGCTGAAACTGGTCCTCCACCCCTGCCCCAACACTGGGTTCTATGAGAAGCACATTGGAGAGCCGAAACACACTGGAAACCCGAAATAGGTCAGTGTGCTGGCAGAGCAGCATTCTCAGTGTTGTGCGGCTTCTGATGGCTTCTGATGGCCACCCAATCAGAGAGCTTGTCCTTTGACTAATGCTTTTCAGCTGGTTACTATGGCAATGATGGAGCACCAGTTGTCATGGCAACAAAATGGAAATCTGTGGACCATTTTCCTTAGCTGAGGTAGATTCATTAAGCCCTGTTTTTCTTCCCTGCAAACTTGACCATGCTGCACAATGCTTGGCTGTGGGTCCATTTTTATCGACTTTGCATACATGGTGTTTTCTTATTCTTGGCCCTCCTGGCTTAAATCCTTTCAAACTCTGTGATGTGAACAGACATGCCCTCCCCCTCCACCAGTCTTTTATGGCTTATATTAAAGAAAGAATGCTATTGCAACAGCTGGGCTTCTTTTTATTCCCCAGAAAAAAAAAAAGAAAAAGAAAAAAACATTTCTGCCAACCTCTATTAGATTGCTCCAAACTCACTCTGATGTGAAATAGAGCGGGTCAGAAAAAACATAATGGGCTACAAGTGAAGAGAGACTGCCAGCGATGCCGTGCCCGCAAGTGTTTATGGGGTGGTTCTTTGAGGACTAGGAGCTCAGCTCCTCCCCAGGCTGGTTCAAAGCTCCTCAGTGAGGTCTCCCTGTGTGGGGTCAGCAGCGGCCGGTGCTCATTGTTCACTGTATACAGCCTTAGTCGACCTTTTTCTTGGTTGCTCCCAAGGAATCAAATCAGTGATTCATTTTTAGGTCTTCAATAGGATGGTGATCATAAGAGTCTGGTGAAATCTGGGGCTAATTAGAAAATTTAGGGGCTGGAGAGATGATGGCTCACCCGAGTGCTTGCTGCTCCTTCGGAGGACCTGAGAATGATCCCCGGCACCCACACTGAGTGACTTATAACCACCTGTACCTCCAGCTCCACAGCATCCAGTGCCTCCTCTGGCCTTCTCTGGCATCCAAACACATGTGGCAGATGCACAGACACATACGCACTCATAAATGAAAATAAAATTAATCTTCTCTTATAGAGGAAAGTTAGAAAAAATATTGAAAAAACCCTGAATTTATGGACCTCAAGTTTTCTTAGTTATTTGTTTATTGAGATGAGGTTTTCCTCTGTAGCCCCTGACTGGAACTCCTTGTGTACTCTAGGCTGACCTCCTACTCATAACCATCCTCCTGCCTCAGCCTCCTGAGTGCTAGGATTATAGGCATTAATTATCCTATCTGTTTGTTTGTTTGTTTGTTTTGGGGGGGTTACTTTGGTTTGTACTGATGAGTTCTGGAGCAAAGACTTCTTGGTGTGTTTCTGTTATGTCAGTTTGCTCCTGCAGGAGTTTTACATGCCATTAATAATAGTGATTCTCTAAGCCCACCATGCTGGAAAGTTCCCTGGAGAATTGGAAGGAAACTCTTCAGAGAATTCCCTTTAATTTGTAGCTCTGCATCAATTCAGACATACCACTTTCACACGAGGGCCCAGGAAGAGGCCTGAGACATTTTTTTAATTCATTACCGACTCTGTCCACACTCCCTTACAGGGTATGTCTGGAATTTTCTCCTGCTTGAGCTTCCGTGCAGTACCCGTGCCCATACCTGTGCCCATCTAGGGCCACTGAAACAAAGCAGCACAGGCCGGTGGCATAAACAGCAGAGATGTGTCCTCACAGCTCTGCAGCCAGAAGGCCAGCACCACCGTGTCAGCCGTGGCTCCTCCTGATGCTTCTCCCCTGTTTGTGGGTATGTGCCATTTCTGTAGACTTACATCCCTTTTGTCTCTAATAGTCTCATAAAGGACACCAGTCAGACAGGATTGGGCATCCCCTCACGGTCTCTTTTTAACTCACTCCCTCTTGAAAGGCCTTATTTGTAAATGCAGTCACATCTGAGGCGGTGTCCTCAAGGTTTCAGTGTAAGATGTTTGTGGAGACGCATTACAGCCCACAATAGAATGCAACATCGTGTTTCCATAGTCGTTTGCATCAATTCTCTGGCTAGGGCTTAAAAGGAATGGCTAGGGCTTAAAAGGGTGGCAAGCTTCATGAAACGAGAAGAAATATTGAACCATTCTCTATGCAACAGGAGGATACCGGAGTAGCCAGTGAGACTGTGAGGCAATTTCTTTTAAAGATCGATGTTTGTTTTTCATTATGCATATGGGTATATTTCTGTATGTGTATGCTACATGTGTGCTGGTGCCGCAGGAGGCCAGAAGGGGCCATCAGATGCCCTGGAGCTGGAGTTAAGGTACTTGTAAGCCACCCCATATGAGTTCTGGAAATTGAACTCTGGTCCTCTTTAAGAGCAACAAGTGCTTTTAATTGCTGAGCAAGCCAACTTCCCCACCCCCATCCCAGCTCCTAAGACAGTGGTTCTCAACCTTGCCAATGCTGTGACACTTTAATAATGCTCCTCATGTTGTGGTGACCCCCAACCATAAACTTATGTTTGTTGTAAGTCTATAACTGTAATCCTGCTGCTGTTATGAACCGAATGTAAATGTTTTTGGAGATAGAAGTTTGCCAATGGGGCCATGAACCCAAAGGTTGAGAGCCACTGCCTAACGCACTTCTCAATGGACTTAAGAGTTTGGTTGGATTTCCTTGGCCTAGTGAGATGAACACTGGAAGAATCTGTGAAAAGCAGAGTATCATTGAATAAAGGTATAAGAGCAGATGGGAGAACGGGCATGATTTAAGGCTGCCTCTTAGAGGGGGTCTACTTCCCTCTAATTCAGTGGTTTTCAACATGAGGGGCACGACCCCTTTGTGGTTGGCTGATTCTTTCACAGGTGTTGCCTAAGACCATCGGAAAACACATGCATTTACATTACAATTCACAACAGTGGCAAAATTACAGTTATGATGTAGCGATGAAATAATTTTATGGCTGGGGGGGTCACACAACATGAGGATTTGTATTAAAGGGTCTCGGTGTTGGGAATGCTGAGAACTGCTAATCTAAGGGTTAAAAACGCAAGGTCAATGTCAGGTAGAAACAGCTGCAAATCTACACAAAAGCCTAAAATTCCCAGTATCTCTGACAACACGAGGCAAGAAAGCTGACATTCTTGAGCAAAAGTAACTTCTTGCTAATCCATTTAGGTTTTATTACAACAGCGTTCTTTGTCCTCGGAGAAGCAGAGGTAGATGGTTGTCAGCCTAAGGCAGTGGCCAGCCACTGACCTCTGAATGAGTGCATGCTGGGACCTTGAAGGAGGAAAGGCAGTACAGGAAAGATGAAGATATGTGTCTGGTTGAAGTGGACTTGGTGTGTTCAACGCTTTCCATCCACCTAGAAACCACAATCCCATCTGTTATGCTGCCACGGCCACCATTTTGTAGGGTGACCCGTTTCAGAGCTTTCTCCCCTCACCAGGGTAGTGGGTGTGTGCTAGCTCTAAGCAGGTAGGCCTTAGCTGTGTAAGAAGGGTCTGGATCCGGGATAGAGGGAGAGGCCGTGGGGTCTTCGAATCCCGCCTGTGGCACAGTTCTGAGGGCGTTCCTATCGGATAATCATGAGAGGCAATCTTCCTTGCCAACTTGATAGACCCAAGAAGAGGGAAGAGCAAGGCTACTCCCCAGGGCGTTGCCTTCACCAGCCTGGACTGTGGGTATGTCTGTGGGGGCATTTTCTCCATGGCTCCGTGATGTAGCATGGGGGCAGCTACCCGGGCTGTACAAGGAAGGTAACTGAGCAAGCCAGAGGGAGGGAGTTGGTAAGTGGCATCCAGCACGGTCTCTGCTTCAGTTCCTGCCTCCAGGTTCCTCCTTTAGTTCCTGCCCTCATGTTCCTCAAAGATGGAGTGTGAGGTGAAAGCACAAGCCAGATAAACCCTCTAGCCCCTCTCATTGCTTTTGTTTCCTCTTTTATCGCAGCAACAGCAAGCAAACTCGAGCGGAAACTGGTATTGCAGTGAGTGGCCTGACCAGTGGCTGTGCTGTTTGGGGAGGATAAGGGAAGTAATTGGAACTTTGGGCTGGAAGAGCTGTTGAGCTCTTAGAACTTAGTGAGCTGCTCTGTGGGAGCTTAGATGGGAAGAACACTGAGATTGATGCACATGTGGGTGGCTTATGAAGTTTCAAAGCAAAGTCTGAGAACCCCCATAAACTATCAGTGCCATTTGTGAGATGTTTTGGACTATCAGTGCCATTTGTGAATGTTTTGAATCCAACCTCTGTGGAAGTGAATCCTGTGCTTCAATGGGACAACACATGCTGGGTGTGTGTGTGTGTGTGAAAAATTAGCTGTGATTAATGAGACTAGCATCACTGAGATAAAATCTTCTGGGGAGCATTTCCTCAGGGTCAGGACACAGGAAGCATAATTCAGATGTGGCCAAGGCAACTTCTCAAGTTGATGCCAAATGTGGCAATGGCTAAGAGTCTTCAACATGCTGGTGGCTTTGAAGGAACAGAGAGGAGATGAGGCTGAGCACTCTGAGAGGCCAGGAGAGGCCACTGGTGAAAGGTGCAGGGAAAACCCCAGGATTGAAGGGGCCGTGGCGATAGAGTGAGGCTGGCACCATGTGGCAGGGGCAGAGTCCCTGAAGAAGTTAGGAGAGACAGCTGGTGAGGGTGCAGGCTCGGATGCGGCAGAGACCCCAGCATACCAGAAGTGCCAGGACTACAAGGTAACTGCCAAGGGCAGTGGAGTGGAGCCAGACTGAGTCTCCTGGGCAAGCTCTGTCACGTCAGAGGGATGTGACTGCCCAAGCCCTTTGCAGCCCAGGAGATCATGCATGAGTCCGTGATGTCAAACACTGAACTGTTTACATTCCTGGATTTTAGTTTCACTTTGATACGACTGTAACTGTGCCCCAGTTCTTCCCACTTGGAATGGGAAAGGCTGTAACTTATTTTTGATTTTACAGAGTTCCATAGTGAATAGACTATGTTCTGTTTTGTACGGGGACAGGGCAGCACTGTAGAGCCATGGATGACTTGGAAATGATAAGCAGGCTGGCCTTGAACTCACAAATATCCAACTGCCTCTACCCCCAGAGTGCTGGGATTAAAGGTGTGTGCCACAACAAGGGACTGTATTTAATAGAGACCTTGGACTTTCAAAATATGAAAATGTTAAAGACTCGGGAACTTTTAGAAGTTGGACTATGTTTTATATTGTAACGTTACCACGAAATCTTGCTAGACCCAAGAAGAGGGAAGAGCAAGGCTACTCCCCAGGACGTTGCCTTCACCAGCCTGGACTGTGGGTATGTCTGTGGGGGCATTTTCTCCATGGCTCCGTGATGTAGCATGGGGGCAGCTACCCAGGCTGTACAAGGAAGGTAACTGAGAAGGCAAGGTTAGGATTTAACAACGGTATGTCTGTGTGTCAGCTTGACTTGATGGCCTGTGCTGCAGGTCTTGGTTGTCAGGCTGACATATCTGGGAAGAGGGAGCCACAACTGAGGACCTTCCTCCATCAGTTTGGCCCACGGCCATGTCTGTAGGACATTCTCCATTGCCTATTGGAGACAGTGCCATCTCTAAGTTGGTAGGCCTGAGCTATCTAAGAGAGGTAGATGAGCAAGCCAGAGAGAGTGAGCCGAAAGCAGCATCTCTCCTGCTCTCTGCGTCAGTCTCTGCCTCCAGATTCCCTCAGTGACACACAGTGAAATGGAAGTGCCATCCAATAAGCCCCTTTCTCCTCATATTAGTATTTTTTTTTTTCTGTTGCTGTGATAAAACACGATGACCAAAAGTGAGTTATGGAAGGCGAAGCTTACTTTGTGGGTTTGTGGATCGGGAAGGGGAGGAGCCCATCAGGGCAGGGAAGCCTGGCAGCGGATAGCAGACCTGGTGGCCGGGCAGGCAGCAGTGGAGTAAAACCCTCCAACACCGCACAGAGCAGAGAGCGAACTGCAGGAAGGGCAAGGCTATATCTGTCTGCAGGGATGCACTTCCTTCAGCAAGGCCACACCTCCTAAGCCTCCACCAAGCAGGGGCAAGTGGGCAAATACCTGAGCCTCTGAGAACTAGTTCTCATTCAAACCTATGCAGCCCCCAAGTTGGTTTGGGTCAGTGTTTTGCTCTTTTTTTTTTTTTTTTAACTTTAAAAAATTAAATTGTATCTGTGTGTATTTGTGTTTCTCGGTGTGTGTGTGTGTGTGTTTGTGTGTATGTTTGTCTTTCTCTCTGTGTTGTGTGTGTATGCTATATATGTGTCTGTGTGCATTGTTGTGTGTCTGTGTTTGTGTCTGAGTGTGTTGCGTGTGGGGGTCTGTCTGTGTAGTGTGTATACATGTTTGTATTGTATGTGTCTGTGTGTGATTTGTGTGTCTGTGTGTATTGTGGGGGGTCTGTCTGTGTAGTGTATATATGTGCGTGTGTTGCATGTGTCTGTGTTTTGTGTGTGTCTGTCTCTGTGTTGTGTGTGTGTATCTGTGTGTGTTCACCTGCCACACACATTTATGGGGGCCACAATGACTGAGTGGAGTCAGTTCTCCCTGCCCACCCTGTGGGTTTGGAGGTTGAACTCGGGCAGCCTGGCTTGAGAAGGAAGTGCCGTCACCAGCTAAATCATTCTGCCAACCAGAAGTCTTTTCTCCCCCTACTTAATAACTTTTATTTTCTGTAGAATTTCACACAGGAGTGTGGTGTTTATGTCAGTTTCACCAACCCCTGTCTCCTCCCGTTAGCTTCTCCAGTGCCCCTGTCACTTGGTCTCAAACTAATGACTTCTTCATGAATTGTTACACATACGCCATAAATAAAAGGCCTACTGAGACCATTTAACATTTACTGTTGCTCCAACATAGAAGTGTTTAAGGCTGGCCGCTTGGCTCATAAACAGGTGCTCATCGCTTAAGAGAGCTTATCTGTCTCACTAGCCAAAGATGGCCTGTAGCTCCTCATCTCGGGTTGGGGTGTAGGGAGCCGAGGTTCAGGCGCCATTACAAGATGGCGCCGGCATCCAGTCTCTATACTGGTAACAGCCTCTGAGAGCACATGTGCAGTTGCAAAAGCGCGCCAAGCCACTGCCCCACCCCGGGCCGTCAGACGGGTACGAGTAAGCAGTCAATCAGGGTATGACACGTCACTCCACGTCACATAAGTGCCGTCGGGGCTTATTTAAGCAGCACCATCTTGGGGCTGCGAGTCTTCCTCCTTTCATTGCCTGTAATAAAGCCTGCTGCAGAAGGATCCTGTCGTCCGTGTGCCTTCTTGCTGGCGAGACGGTTACGCGGTCGTTTACATTGGGGTCCTGTGACATTCACCCCATCCGTGGTGGCATGTACCTGGGGTCTGCAGGATGCTGTCCCTGTGACTTGTCATTTTCCTCCTCTGCAGCTTTCAGTACTCTTTGTTCTGTACATTCAGTGTTTTTACTGTTGTGTGCTCTGGGTTTCTTTTCTGGCCCTGTCTATGTGCAGGTCTGTGTGGTGTTTGTGTATGTGCACCTGTGTGCGCCTTTCCTCAATTAGGGGAAAGTTATTTTGCATGATTCTGCTGAAGATCTGGTCCATGCTGTCACCTGGAGATTCCTCTCCTTTCTCCACGCCTAGAATGTTCCCTCCCTCCCTCCCTCCCTCCCTCCCTCCCTCCCTCCCTCCCTCCCTTCTCTCTCTCTCTCTCTCTCTCTCTTTCTCTCTCTCTCTCTCTCTCTCTTAGAGACAGAGTTTTATTATGTAGCCCTAGCTATCCTCAGACTCACTCTGTAGACCAGGCTGGCCTTGAACTCACAGAGATCCTCCTGTGTTGCCTCTGGACCATGTGCATAGAGCACTACACCCAGCCTTCTTTCTCACTGGCCATCTAGTTCCTCTCTTTTGTCTTCGGGTCCTGGTATTATGTTTTCCACTCTACTGGTAAGAGTTTACTCTGTTTTCTAATTGGGTTGTTGAATTTTTCAGTTCCATCTCCATTTCAGCTTGATTTTTCTTCAGTATTTCAATTTATTTACTGAGTCCATTTTTCAAGTTCTGAATTGCCCTCATAATTTTATTCAGCTGTTTTCTTAGATTTTACTCTGAAGTTTATTTCTATTCCTTTAAAAGTTCATTGAGGTATTTGCCTCTTTTTACAACTTCTTTGACCACATTTATGAATTTATGATTTAAAAAATAATAATTCTGTGTTCCAGGGCTCATCTCAGTAATTCTCATCTTAGTGCTGTGTGTCAATGTGTGTGCATATGTGTGTGTGTCTCTGTGTGTGTGATCCTGACCTTTTGTATTGTGTTTTGGCACTGGGACCTGGCCTGTGGACATCTTTCACTGCTTATGTGATCACTGAGGTTCTAGCCTGTACCTGAGCTGCAGAACTGGCCTGGGAGGATGGACATGGCATGGGTCAGCAAGGGGAGCGCCTCGTTATAGGCAGTGTGTGAGCTGTGTGTCCTGAGCCACGCCTGAAGTCCAGAGATACAATGTCCCTATCACAGCAACAGAAAGCAAGCTGGAATGCTGACTGGTTTTTCACACCTCAGCTCTCACTCTTCAGGGGTCTTCTAAGCTAACAATGGTGCTATCAACACATTTATCTTTGCTTAAATTACCCAGTTGGTCCATTTTGCTTGAAATCACCAACAATGATAATAATATTCTTTATATTCTCCAGAGACACTGATAAGAAGAATCTGATATGTATGGGGGTGGGGGGGCTGGGGCTGGAGACAGAGGAGAGGGAGGGAGAGAGAGAGGGGCAGAGAGGGGGACAGAAAAGGAGAGGGTGAAGGAAGGTGAGAGAGAGCAAGGGAGGGAGAGGAGGGGTCAGGGGGAGAGGCAGAGAACAGGAGTGCCAGATAGCTGATGCAGAGATGTCAGGCCCGGCTTAGGGAACCCCAGGTCTCCCAAGCTTCATCCCATAATTCCTCTTGGCTGCAACATCCCTTGACCTTACCTCATCAACTTCCCCTGTGTTCCTTTATCATTGCACCATGGACACAGAAAACAAGAGAAAGAATTGTAGCCGTCTTTGTTCGTGAGCACACTCCTGCAGCAGGCAAAGTCTGTGTCCATGTTCGTGACAAGCGGGCTCGCTCACTACGTGCCTACTATGATAGAGCTGCTAGCTGTCAGTCTTAGTGGTAGTGTCCTTTTCTTTCACAATTATTATTAATTAGTGTGTGTGTGTGTGTGTGTGTGTGCGGATGCAGGTGTGCATGTGTCAATGTGTGCATCTCTGTGTGTGTGAGAACCGATGTATGTATGCTAATGTGTGCAGTTGTGTGTGTAGGTATGTGTGTAGAGTGCACATGTCTATGCGTGTATTAGTGTGTGTGTGCATGTGTGAATGCAATCATGCATATGCCTATGTGTGTGCACTGGTGTGCACATGTATTAGCGTGTATGAGTACGTGTGCATGTGTGAATGCAAGCATGCACACGTCGATTTGTGTGTGTGGAGGTTGGAGGCGTCTTTCAGGAGTGGGTTCTCTCCCTTCACCGTGGGTTCCAGGGCTGGAGCTCAGGTTGTCAGGCTCTCACAGGGGGTGCTTCTGCCACCCACCCATCCTGCTGAGCCTCCTCCTTTTCTTTAGCTCAGCACCAAAGTGTTTGCAGGCAGGAAAGAAATCTATCGTCCTGCCCTGTGCCTTTCTCCTGCACAGAAAACCAGAGCATCAACACTAACTTTAATTAGAATCAAACTGTGATCTACGCAGAAATGGAGGCCGATCTAAAAATGCCCATCTTGTGACTGGCTGTAGGAAATCAGGGATGCCATTCCATGACGGAAATTTGCAGTGGTCACATAAGTACCCTGAGCAGAGGGTTTCCGAGAGGTCTCCAAAGGCTTTGTCATTAACACAGTCCTGATCTTTTGCTTTGTTTTGTTTTGTTTCTGAGGCTCCGGCTGCCCTGGAACTCACAATGTAGGCCAGACAGGCCTCCAACTCGCTGAGATCCTCCTGCCTCTGCCTCCCAGTGCTGGGATTAAAAGCGTGTGTTACACACTCGCACTCTTAACAAACTAGATTGTAGCAGCTCTTTCTCTGAGTGGAACTGTTAGAGCATGGTTGTGTGTTTTACTCTTGTTTGGTATTTTGTTTATTTGATAGGCATTTGTGTCACATCTTGTATTACACCATTCTCATCCTGAACAGATGGTATTTGTTGCTTGTTTCTGATTCTGTGTGTGTGTGTGTGTGTGTGGTACATGGGAGTGGGAGTGAACATCACACATGCTGGGCAAACACTACTATCTCCCCAGCATTAAAAACACTTTTCCTTAATACGAACATTGAAATTCCAATAAGATTAAATATTTTCTCCCATTGTTTCTAAATCTGAAACCAATAAAGCAGGGTAAGTTTGGGTTGGGTCTTTTCAGTCCATTTTTATTTTTGATACTGAAAAGGGGGAGAGATGAGGGAGAAGGAGATAAGAGGGGTAGGGAAGGGGGAGAGGGAAGGAAAGGAGAGAGAGGAGTGATTGACTGGTACCTAGAAAAAGTTGGATCCTGAGTTAGAGAATAAAGAAATGTCCTAAAGCTTCAACACTTGATCACAAGTCGGCCTTCAGAAGGCAGAGCTGAAGTGTGTGTGTGTGTGTGTGTGTGTGTAAGGGTGCTCAGGGCTCAACAGGTTTTCTAGCTGTGTCTATGGTGCCTTTCCCTACCCCAGCAGGAGACTGGAGATGAGCTGGGGTTGTGAGTCCTAGTAAGAAGCAGGACAGACTGCCCTTAGAGTTGTGGCTTAAGCGGTCGCTGCTTGTCCTCAGATAGAGGACAAGCTTCCAGTCAGCTTTATTGATAGGTAATTCACAGAGCATTACCTCACCACCCTCGTGGATGCAAGTCAGCGGGTTTTAGTAATTTCACAGTTTTAAAGCTACCCCACAATAAATTTTATCTCTGCCTCAAAAAAAAAAAAAAAAAAAAAAATCACACATGTATGATGCATCGTTTCTGTTCCTTTTTTCCTAGGTCTGGAAACTCTGAATCTATCCGATAAGTGCCTGGCAGCTTTCAACCCCTGATGTGAGCTGAGGGATGGGTATTTATCTTAATTTTTCACGACTAGCTCATGATGGAGCATACTATTCTCAGAGCTCAGCCATATCGTAGTGCGTGACAGAACTTCCTGTTCTGAAAAGTGCGAACAATATTCCGCCTCATGTCTCGGTCTTCTGCTACCCGACACCTGGGCTGCTGTCACACAGCAGTGTGCCAGTCTCTTCTAGGGCTGCCTGTCCGTGTTTCGGATCAACATCCGGAAGTGAGAGGGCGATCCTGTGAAAAGTCTGTTTTTGAGGATTGTCCATGCTGTCTTCTACAGTGAGCACCACACTGCCCCTTCCCTCCACAGTGCCAAAGTCTCCAGTCTTGCTTTGTGTGTGGCTGTGCACGTGTGGGTATCTGTGTCTGTGAGCGCGCACGCGCCCTCACGTGTGTGATGGCGACTGTCCTTATAGTCCCGGGGTGATACTTCATTCCGGTTTTAAAAACACGCTCATGTTCTTGCTTGAAACAGCATGGGCCCAGGGTGCATGTCTTAGCACAGGAGACCCGCTGCCTGGTCGCGGGAAGCACACCTGCTGTTTGGAGAGGTCACGCAGGGTGGCCGGAACTCAGGGTTCACGAGAGGAAATGCTGGTGGGCGGAGGTCAGAGGTGACAGAGCTGTGCTTTTACCTTCTACTGACTTGCTGTTTTGTTAGCAGTGTGCTAACTCTGAGGACACAGAGTAGCGGGAGTGCTCCCGCCGCAGAGGGAGCTCGGGACAGCTCCCAACAACCGAGTATCTCCCAGGGGGCGGAGCACAGCAGCTCCTCTAAGGGAAGCCTGAGGACCGAGGTTCGAGCTCACATCCTGACTGTACCTCCCTCCCGCCTTTCTGCACCAGGGCTCTCCGAACAGGTTAGCCTGGAGTCTGTTCTAGAACAGTAGCCCAGGCGGGCCTCAAACTCTTTCTCGTGGGGATTAGTAGCGTGGGCTTGGCTCTCAGTATGTGTCAGCTATTGTCAGGTATACCAGTCTGCACACGCACGCTGCGTTTCCGATGACTCCACCTCGCTCTGTCGTTCAGAAAGACCAACAGGGCACAGGTAACTGTGGCGAAGGGGAGCAGGCGTTTAAGAGGTGGCGGCAATAGTGGAGGCGAATGGGAGACCCAGAGCTTGATCCTTCGCTCTGAATAACCGGAGCTCGGGGCGCGTGCCTGGAACCCCAGAGCGAGGCCTGGGACACAGGGAAAGAAAAAAGGACCAGGGAATTTATGTTGAACAAGGTGTTTGCGCCAAACAAAACAAACTGCCTAAGGCTCCGGGGGGCGTGGTCGCCGCCACCGTCTTACACGCGTGCGCACGAGCACACGGGCCTGCGGTCGGTGCTGGAGAGCAGGCACCCACGTTCACAGGACAGCTGTTCTCTACTGTAAAAGCAGGTTTCCTGCCGGCTACTCAGAGCTGAAGACTGCGGAGGAACTTCACGGCGCTTATTCGTCAAAGTCATTTTCTGAACTCTAAGCAGGGATAGAAGAGCCAGGTGTGGCGGGTCACCTCTATCTAGCAAGTAGGCACGATCACAAGTTCAAGGCCAGCCTGTCTTAAAATGGCGACACAAAGATATGCAAACCCAAACCAACAAAACGAATACGGACACAAGACCCCTGGGATGGAATCTGCCATAGTCTCAGGCTTTTCAGGATAGTTTAAATATGTTCAAATCAAGCGTGGGAAAATTTTCTTCTCGGCTATCCCAACTACTTAAGGTATAGTATCAGTGAGTACAGGCATGTCAGCCTGGGTTACCGACTGAACAATCTCCCAGTGTCACTTGGAAATGTTCTGGTAAGTGGCCTGAAGACTAACCTCTGTAAGGAAAGTGGGCACTGAAGAAAGGCCGCCAGCAGCAGCATGGCTGAATCCGACAGTGAGTCCAGTGTCCACCAAACTACGCCTCAGCCCCAGTGTTTCTTTGCAAAAAACTATTACACTGATGATTGGCACATTGTTTTTCTGTACATATTTTATATTTCAATTGAAATGAATTTTGATTGATACGGCATTTTGAAAAGCACCACACTTGACAGTTTTCAGTCTGGCACAAGACTGATTCGGTTTGACCTGAAGGGCTGGCGATTACGTTTGAAATTAAAATGTTGATAAATGGGCAAATCTAAAGAGTCATTGCTGAGAGTCCTACTTCCGTACAGTAGAATGAAACAAAGGTTAGCTTGACAGGTCTTCCTATGGGGAGGAGTCTGTGTCCCCAGACTCTGAAAAACTGCAGCTCTTTGGATAAGGCTGTGTGTATGAGGCCTCACTTTCTAATGCATGAACAAAATTGACATGAAACAAAAATATTAAAAAAAAAAAAAAAAAAAAAAAAGCTAGGTATGGTAGAGCTTGCCTTTAATCCCAGCAGAGGCAGGTGGATCTTTGTGACTTGAGGCCAGCCTGGTCTACATAGTGAGTTACAGGACGGCCAGGGCCCACATTGAGAGGCCCTGTCTCAAACAAAGTAAAATAAAAAAGGTTAAATTTTCACATTCTTTAATGCAACCCAGCTCTCTAGGGAAACAGTGAAACAGAAAGAGACAGAGGCTACAGAGTCACAGCAATTTGAAAGCAGACAAAGGTGGCCAGAACTACCATATTTATTATAAAGCCACACCTTCAAGAACAAATCCAACTGTATACCGAAGCCGGTAATGGTCCATGCCAAAAATGTACAGTACTATACAGAAAAGTGCATTGTCATAACAGATTAACGAAATGTTCTCTCTTCTTCCAGGACTGTAACGGCATCCCTTTTCTCCTCACCGCAGAGAAGGGGGGATGTACTAGAGAGCCAGTGGAGAATGGGGAAGGATGGCGGGAGGCAGTGGGGAGGCAGTGGGGAGGACGGGATGGATGGCAGGGGGCCACTGTCGGTTAATAAAGGCACAGTCACATCTATGAAGGTAACGAGACGCACACTACTGAGCACGGAGGCACGGGGAGGTGGGCGTGGGAGCGTGGTGGAAGGAAGTGGGCGGGGCGGCGTGGGCAACAGTACGAGAGCAAGGCTAGACTCTTCTAAGATAGGAAGGCACTTCACATGTACATACGACTGATGTACACCGACACGATTAGGTAACTGTCACAGGCAGGAAGCTGCCAGTACCGCGACTGGCCGAACTGACAGGGAAGGGTAACACTGGCTTCATGACGTGGGCAGGAGTTACCGTTAAGAACGCAGGGAAAGAGCAGTCTCCCCTGCCCCACGGCACCTTCTACGCTTGAAATAGCTACAGTAACCATCACACTACACACGGAGAACTTAGATGAATGCTCTATGTAGGGGCATTCACAGATGCACAGTTTATATATTTTTCTTATACTAGTTTCTAAGGTAAGCATTCTGGAACCCAGTACAAGGATTTAAACATACAAAATTCCCTATGTAATTTAAAGATACAGGTACCCATTTTGATTATACCACTGAGACTATTTTTTTTTTAAGTGTTCTAGGATGAGTGACAGTTCAACTTCTGGTGTGACTATCTGTGCCTGTCATCCTGCTGCAAGCCTGTGCTGGAGCTTGAGGGGGCTCTCAGCTCAGTGGATGACTTGAAGTAGGGGCAGTCTGTTTGCACATGGGTAGAGCCTTCAGGTCTAGGCTGTGTCTCAGAGTGGCAGAGAACAGAGAAATGGCATCCAAAATGCCTTTCTTGCATTTCAGGTCTTTTCTGCTATGGTCAGGAGTAAATAATCGAAATCTGAGCACTCAGTGGGCTCACAGCCTCTTTACTGTTGGATTTCATGCCATGTTCCTTCAGCTTGTGGACATCAGAGGCTGAGCAATCCTAAATGCTAAGACCACCACCAACAACCCACCTTCTTTTCCCTTTTAATTATAAAGCCACTTTGGGAATGGTAAATGTATAGAGACAGAAAACTTAAAGGAGACTGTCTGACCCTCGGGAGTTCATCTTCCACTGATAATTACTCATGAGCGTGGTAATAGCATGGTGGGCCCTCACTATGAATTATTCTGTGGCTGGCTCACCGGGCACCTTAGTTAGATTATGTTGTGTGAATGCAAGTAAAACTGTTGGACAGTGATGCTCGCGTGCAACAGGTGCTTGAGCTTTACATGGTGCCTCAACTGTTTGGAAGTTTACGTGACACTCATCAGAGAATGTGCAGCAAGCAGCTAGCAATCAAAACCTCAACTCACATCAAAGAGCTTTCCAAATCTCCTTTAGGGTTCTGTGGACGGGACACAAACACAGGGTTCTACCGGCTATGAATATTTTGTGTATGTGGAGTCAGTTATTGCTGTGGACCACAACTTTCTTACCAAATAATCACTGAGGTCTGGAGGTGGGGGAGGGCACTGAGCCCCTCAGGGTTCGCTTCCTTCCTTTCCTTGTGCCTTCCCACTCTGCTACATCTGTGACTTATGCCAGGTCCTTGCGGGGTAACCCTTTTCAGCGGCTACAGCTTTTAGTGAGCTTTATTGGCAGCGTTCATGATCCTTTGTGCAGGGGAACGGCTCATCTTAAACTGTCCTGTGCACGGGTGGTGATGTCAGAAGGGAAAACGTAAAACTGTTGACCCATCCCTAAACAAAGAAAGGATAGGCAAGTGCTTTTTGCTGGAGGCTATACTCTTTGCTTTCGTTTGAGAGACAAAAACCCAGAAATGAAAACAGGACTACAAGAGAGAAGATGAAAAAAAGAAAGGAGAGATGGGAGTCTACTAAGTGCCATTTCCTGGAGGAAGAGGCCCAGCTCTGAGGCCCTGGCACCTACAAAAGCATGTTCTTTGTCATTCAAGGCAGTAGAGTCATGATATAGGGGGCAGAAAGACATGGATGGATGCACAAAAGATAGCAGCAAAGGTGGGGTGGGGGACTGCCAGAGAGCTGTGTGTGCATTGTAGAGGAGTAAGATCTGCAAAACTAAAAGCTTAAGAAAGGCATTTACAAACAAACCCCTTCTGCCTTCATTGGCATCTTCCACCAAAGAAGAAAAACGGTTTTAAGAAACGTTATTATTTTCTAGTAAGTGGTGGGTTCATGTAGGAGACAATAAACTTCCAAGGAAAGCAGGCGTCAGTGTCAGTCAAAGCGCTGTCCTGGCCGGTCTCTATGGTTTCTTTTTCAAAATGGCCAAAAGAAGAGTTGTGAAAATTTGGGGTTTAAAACCTTAGCACACCCGAAGTCCTTGGGAGTGGGGAGTAAGTATGTCTTCAGTACATTTGTGGGATGAGGAGCGCAGCTTTGAGAGGGAATATCCCATCAATAGTTTTCTCTGCAACAGACGGTTAGACCGGCAAACTGAGGTAGGGATCGGTCATGACCTTGACTTTAGTACGGATCTTGGTTTGTTTCTGCGTGAATTATCATTGGTGATGGCTAATCTTAGGCAACCGGCTGCCAGTTTGAAATTAAACCTAGAAGGTAATTAAGGTGGGTCCTAAGGGCTTTGTTTTGAGCCATCCCTTGGCTTCATCAGGAAGTTTGGATAATGCAGACGCCGACGGCTGCTGCTGCTGCTGCTGTTCCTATGCGGATGGTGATCTGCACCTCAGGAAGAACAGTTGTGTTCTGAATGATCTCAGGGGTAACGGATGGATATACAGCTCCGTGGTAGAGTGTATGCTTAGCATGCAAGAGGCCTCCGGTTCGGTCCCCAGAACCAAACACACAAATCTACCATCTTTTTTGTTTTTATGATAGAAGAAAAATACCGTAACTACATGATAAAGAAAAATGGCTGTGTGCTAAAATGCCAGGGAAGGACGTCCCTTAGCTGAGCCCATTTGACCGTAGGAGCTCTGTGCAGAACACAATGCAAAATCCAAAAAGCAAATATGAACAGGACAAGAACAGAAGTCACAATTCTGAGGTACAAAACTGGGAAGAAACTATCCTGGCGCCACAGGTCACCTCCCGCCCGTGGTAGCCAGATCTGGCTTGGCTCAGAGGGAGATGTGAGGGACAGAGCCGGGGTTTCTGGTTTGGGATCACTGGGCCGCTGCAGCGTAAAGGAACCCAGGCCTTCGTCACACCATCAGCGAGGCACGGATTCCTCTCCTGTTTGTTTTTTCCGTTGCCATAAAGGAGAACACTGGGGTTAAGGGAAGGTGGAAATATTTCTTAGGCAGTTATTCAACATGTGTTCAGGAGTTTGCGGTGTAACCAGAAAGTACTGGAGATTCGGCTGCTCTGGTCTTTGTGTGTTGGGTGGACCTGGCCCTCTTCAGGGCCTGCTCACGTTCTTGGAGGGAGCTGTCAACAAACAGCCTTGGACACGTTCCCCGGCCTTTTCCAGGTTCAGTTCAAGCAGTACCCGAGCTTCTACTCTCTGCGTCCAGGGAAACGACTTTGATGGAAGGGGCCATCAGGGAACCCCTTCCAACCGGGGACTACAAGCCCCACTGGAGGCTCCCTCTGTGACCTCCGACAGCTGCCGCGCCCCACTCCGGGTGGAGTCAGGGGTGCTTGCTGTCAGTTCCTGGACAGTGAGTGCTCTTCCCACGGGACCGTGGCTGGTGACACTCCAGTGAGACCTGGGACTCGGGTTCTCCTGCTTCCAGGATGCTCCCCGGCGCGAAAGTGAATCCGAACATGTGCCGTCTGGGGGTGGGGAGGGGGAGGTGTTGCCTTCGGTACAAGGGGTACAGCATTGGAGTTTTCAAGTAAGTCTGCGTGTTTCTACTGTCTTTAAAATGACGTGTCCAGTTATTAAAAAAAATTACAAAATACAAATGCCCCTGTTAACTTAGCTGGTCCCAGACATTCAACAACATAGAAAAAGCCAAAAGCTCCAGTTATAAGCGCAAGACTAAGGGAACAGCACGGATCACGGACTCTCCTCACTACTCCATTTTCGCCCTCAGACCCCTCCCCCACGACCTTGGTTTGTTTTGTTTGTTGGTTGGTTTACATCGTGCAAGACTTGTCTGCGGGGCCCTGGGAAGGTGCGGCGGGCCCTACAGTGGGGTTTGTTTTTGGAAGGACAGCAGGCTTTGGCCGAAGGGCTGGGGGCTTCAGCTGCACGCCCATCCTGGGGGCCAGCAGCGGCTTGAAAGTGCTCATTGTGTCGCTGGAGGAGCTGGTGCTCCGGCGAATCTGAGGCTCCGAGCTCCTGGGCGCGACCCCGTGCAACGGGCTGAGCGGTTCCGTGGCTGCGGCAGGGGCGGGGGCGTTCTTCACTTGTTCCAAGGTGTCCAGCACCACATCCGGGGTGTGCTTGGCCGTGCTCTGCCTCTCCAGCTCGCGGAGCTCGTTCAGGGCCGTGTTCATGGTCTCCTCGATATCCTAGTGGAGAGAAAAGACAAAGGAGGGTAGCCGGGGAGTTCTAGAAACGAAGCGAAGAGCATGGACGTTAGAGCCTGCCCACAGAGTCCGCACTGGTCACCGTGGCCACTGGCTTGATTCCAAATGACCGGGACTCTTACAAGCAATTGCCATGGACACTAGGCAACCTACTGCATTCTCTCTGTCTTGCCTGGTAGTGATCAGAATTCATCCTTGTGTGTGTGCTCACGTGGGAGCGAGTGTGTGTGCAGATGTGTGCTTGGCACGTGTAGCCCCCGGCTCAACCTCAGGTACTGTCTCTTTTGTTGTGAGATGTGAGTGTCTCCTGGCTTGGAACTCACCGATTTAAGCTAGGCTGGCTGGCTAGCCCCGCCTGCCGCCGCCTCTCCAGGGCTGGGTTTACACACGCATACCACCGCGCCCTGATTTTTAAAGTGGGTTCTAAGAGTGGAACGCACAAGCTCATGGTGATGCAGCAAAAACTTTACCAACTGACTGAGCCTTCTCCCCAAGTCCTCTTGCGATATAGACAATGGTGAAAACCCTGTCTATAATAACCAGAATGTAGCTATTAAAATGTGGAAGCATTTAGTTAGAAAATTGTACATATATATCACATGCACACATGTATGTACCTGCAATGGCCATCAGGTCACGCTGTATCTCCACTGCCTCACGTGCTTATTACTTCTTTGTGTTGGGAATATTCAAATTTTCTAATTAATAATATTTGAACATTTACTATCAAACATTACCAATTATGGGACACTAGAACCTGAGCCTCTCACCTGTCCTGCCTCCAAACCAGCCTGGACTCTCCTGGCCTTTACGCTATGAACACCATTATTTCCCCATGTTCTCAGAATGGGGGAGTTGTTTCCTTTTCACTGTTAGGCACAACTCCCAAAGCCTCCCCCACCAGGGGACCCCTCCATGGCAGGGCTAGTAGGGATGAGCTTCCTGTTCATTCTGAGGCGTGGCTTTTCCGGAAGTCTTTGTTTCTGTTTTTTCTCTCGGTGTTTAAGATATAGTGGTCTCCATGGTTTTGCGGAGAAACCTGCATTTGTTCTGGATTCTTCATAAGGAATTTTACTTTATTCTCTTGCTGCTCTTACAATTCTCTTTGTGTTTTATTTATTCATTTTGATCCCTGATGGGATGCTCATTGGAGAAGACCATCTTGCCAGTGAGTCTAATCAGGGAACTTTGAACTTCACAGCCTTGGACTTCTGTACTTCTCTCAAAATTGGGGAAGTTGTCATCTCTTCTTAGTGTGGTTTCTGCCCCTTTTCCCATGAGTCTTCCTTTTGGAATGCCCACGATTGAGTATTTATCCACTTAATTGTATCCAAGAAGTCTCATGAGATTTCCCTGATTTTTACTGTTTTGTTTGCTTTGTCCAGGCTCATTCAGAAGAAGCCCCATCTTGAGTTCCTGAAATTCATTCTGTGGCTCTCAATTGTGTTCTTTTTCTATCTTACTATTCTTTTGTTAATTCCACTTACTGAATTCTTCAGGTGTAAGATTTTTGTTTCTGTTTTGTTTCATGATTTCTATCTCTTTGTTGATTTTTATCATTTAGGTTAGGAAAGGCCTTTGTGATTTCTCCAAATTGTTTGTATTCCCTTGTTCTCAGTTCTGTTGTGGCCATTATCCTGAGCTTGTTTTCAAGCCTGTACCTTTCCTTTTCTTTGGGGTCTGCTAGCAAGTGTTACTGTGATCCCATCCCCTTCATATTTAATTGGTTCCTTTGTTGATAGTTTTCCATCCAGTGAAATATTCATATTTTCAAATAAATGTGTGATGTATTCTTTCCAGAGAGGCTTAACATTTGTGGATGAGCCTCACAGCTGTGGATGGAGGCCCAAGAGCTATGGATGGGGCTGACAGCTGTGGATGGGGCTGACAGCTGTGGATGGGGCTAACAGCTGTGGATGGGGCTGACACCTGTGGATGGGAGGTAGGGATTTGGTTAGGTGTGTTGTTGCCCTTGATTCTAGATGAACTCACTAATGAGAGTGTCGGGTACTTCATCTATAAACCTTGGCAGTGGTGTCTACGATGGCATCATTGCTCTAGGATGCAGGTGTTTGTGGCTGCAGTGGGATGACAACTTGGCTGGGGGTGGAGCCACTACCTGATCTATTGTTCTGATCTATTGTTGGAATGGCAGGGGTGTAGGCAGGCACCCCTGGGCTGTAGCTGTCTGCCTGGCCTTTTGGTAGCAGGGCTGCCACCTGGCTGTTGGGTGTTGCTCTTGGACTGTGCCTGATGGTTGTGGCCCAGTGTAGCAGATCTGGGAGTCCTACAGGCTATGGTGGAGTGGATTAACGGGGACATCAGGCTGCTGTCTGAATGCCTACTGGGACCAGTACACGCACATTGGCTATGCTGCCCCTGTTTGCCAGCTGGGTTTCTGAACAACCTCCCTTGCTACCTGGGTGTGGAAGCTCAACATGAATTTGAAAGTTGAGAGCTTGGCTGCTGGGCTAGGCTCTGTGTAGCCATGGTTATGGTGCCATAGCAAGTCAGGCGAGTATGGTAGATGGCAGCAGAGACACAGGAAAGGAGGCACTTACTGTGTGGTCCCTGGGCATTAGAGAAAACACTCCAATGAGGGTCCGGTTCTAAGGGGGGAGCTATGTCACAGCAGCCTGGGTCACTGTGGCTATACGCTACTGTTCTGCAGCAGCACACCTCTGCGACCTCTCCTGGCTGTGCTGCGGCCTTTAGGACTACTGGGCTTTCCCATGCAGTCATCTGCAGTGGCAATGGGGACTCCTCAGATCAATTTAGCTTCTCCCATGAGAAGTCCATCTCAGCTCTGAATCCGTTACGAGGAGGAGGCAGGCTAAGTGCTGGCTAGTTTTTATGTCAACTTGCAACAGGCTTGAGCAGTTCTGGAAGAAGGAGCCTCAGCTGAGAAACTGCCTCCACTGGACTGGCCTGTGGGCAAGCCTGCATTACCTTTTCTTAGCAATCAGTAATTGACGGGGGAGGGCCCAGTCCGCTGCGGGTGGTGGACCCCTGGCAGGTGGTCCTGGACAGTGTAACAGAGCAGGCTGAGCAGGCCACGAGGAGAAAGCTGGTAAAGCAACATGTCGCCTTGACTCTGCCCTGGCTCCCCGGAATGCTGGGCCTCAAGCTGTCACATGAAATAAACCCTCTCCCTGCCAAGCTGCTTGTGCTGAGGGTGTCTCATCTCAGCAACAGAAACACTAAGGCAGAGGAGGAGAGGCAGTGTGCCTCACTTTCCTCTCTATGGTGCCATCCCGGCTTTAGACTTAAAAATCCACAGGGCTCATGCCACTGCCCTGAGGACCACGTCAGCACTTTTCCTTAGTTGTTCTACCTGGACAGATTACAGCTGTCCATTCCTTATCATGGCTACTCTTCCCCTGGTTTTTTTTTTTTTTTTTGGGGGGGGGGACAGGCATCAAGTAACTATTTTGTCTTCTTATATTATGAAAAAATTGAGGATCAAAATGGAAACACATTTGTCATGCTTAAATAAGTAAATGGAAGGCTGGAAAGGAAGGGATCTTATGCATGTGTGCCTGATTCACACACACACACAAAAGCAAAACTGTGTACAAAAAACCCTGCCAGATCTATAACCTTGACAAAGATTACTACACTCTTGCACAGAAAATGCTTCTGTAAGGACACCTGTCTGTTCAGCCTTGGATGAATGCCAGCCTTGTCATTTATTAGACCCTGTAGCCGAGGACTGTTCTTTCACAGTAATGCAATCCTCCTCTTCATTTCACCTTTAAGATGTTGCAGTGTCTCCACTTCTGTCTTCTATAGCAACACGTTCTCAAGCAATGCTCTGTCATTCCCAAATAAGCACCATCCTTCTCTGAAGAATGTCTTTGGTTGTCATTTTGGTTGACAACATAAAGACATGAAATACTTTTTGCATGGTGTTAAGTCCTCCAGGGCTATCATTTTGTGAATCACTCTTTGATTGGAACACTGTGAGTGAGAGCTGTCCATTCTTTGGGAAAAATTACAGCATTGGTAGGAGCATCTTTCACTGAGTATGTGAGTTAATTAAATTAATACTGCCATGCCAATGCATTTTAAATCACAGAACTCATAGAGATTCTACAGGTGGGTATAAAAATATTTCATTTCATCTTTTGCATAGTCATTAACTAACATTCACAGGAACAAGTTCTAGTGTTTTACAGCCCAGTAGGGCCATTACAGTTCAGAATTACATAGTTTATGAAGAACCAAACACGAAGAGGGAAAGTATCTAAGGAGGCTGTAATGATGATTTGATAACTAACTACACATTGCATACATATATCAAATTATTATACTGAATCCTATAAATATGTAAATTTGTTATATCAACAAAAGAGAATTAACACTGAAATGCATTTAATTTTTTAAAAATACTGATTTCCTTATATTTGTCACTTAATGTTATTTAAATTAAATATATATCATTAATCCAGTTCAGATATAAAGAATTATAAAATTTTATTTCAAATGGAAAAGTGTGCATCATTGAGTAGTTGGTAAAGACAATGCATGCTCTCTCCATATATAATTATATATAGAACATATATGTACCATTCAGAATTGAAAGGAATCTTGGCAAATGCGACAGTGTGTGTGTGCAGTTTGAGGACCTTTGCCATGTGGAATAATATGTCACAGAACTATCCATATTGTACTATGATTCTACACCTCAGAGGTGTGAGGTGGTGAAATTCACAGAAACAGAAGGTGGGTGGTGGCTGCCAGAGCTGCAGGAAGGAGGACTTGGGCATTGTCACTCAACGTGCAGGAAGTATCACTGTGGAGAGCTCTTTCACGAGGATGGAAATATTCTTTACTGAACCATTTCTCAAAAATGGTTAAAACAGCAAAATCTATGATTTTTTTTTCTTTTTAAAGCCAGAAGCTCAAAACAGGCAGGGCTGAGATGGGGTGAAGGACCTGCTTTGTCTGAAATGATTCCTCTCTTCATCCCCAGGACTTCTTCCGTGCTCCTGGACCATAATTCTGACTCCCCACGCAGTGACTGCTGTCCTGGTCCTTCTCCCCACTGTATTGCCAGACTTAAAAAGCAGCTGTCTTTAGCCAGTTCATCAGCAGCATCTACCACAGGTCACGGTCTAGTCCATGCTCAACAAGCATTTGCTCAGTGAAAAAGCAAAGCTATGATATTACGTTACAGTATCCACTAAAGAATGAACCAGAACCCATGACCCACTCTTCCACCTGGGTCTACTTCAAGGATCGCACTGATTTACTTAATAAAAGCACTTGCACGTTTCTGTGTGGCTGTCAGTACGACATGCTCATTTGTCCTCGTGAGATTCTTTGAAGGCTGGAGGTGGAAGGCTAGGAAAAGGACAGAGCTGGAAGCCATCTTGTGGGGGTGACATACTACTTTCTAAACAATTACTTTCACGTGGATTTCCTTTACTGTTAAACATAAGAATAAAAACCAAGCAAAAACAATGATTTGCCACAGACAGGATGTAAAGAAGCTAGCTGGTTTGCTGACTTTTGCTTTTATGATTTATGATAAAAAGATTTCCTCGTTCTGGCAGCAAAATGGTTAAACAGTTTATTATGTCTTTTTGCCCTGCAGCCCCCAGGTCTGTCTCTCAATCAAATCACATTTCACCAGCAATGATGTTAGGGGTTTCTCAAACCATAACACTCAGCTACAATCAAGTGGAGCCGGTTCTAAATAGGTCTCATTGGCCCTTGCATAACCCTCTAAAAAGAAAAACTCAAAGGTCAAAAGTCTTTTTGTTGAGAAATTGCTCTACACTTAAAATTCATTTAATTACTTCCAAACACATTAAACTATTCAAATAACCTGATTTATCACCCAAAATTCCTTATCATTAGGTCAGCCAAATAGTTTGGGAATGGGTCATACTAAGGATTCTTTGGGTGTTGTGGGGTTTTTGTTCTTTTCTTTCTTTCTTTCAACCCATTTTCTTGTTACTCATCTCTTCTCCTTTTGAACCACAGGGAGTTTTCAGGAACAGCTGGGAGATGGCTGAGATTCCTCACGCCCAGCACCAATCTACTCACTTTGTCTGTTGCTGGCTATCAAGACATCTTCTGAACCAGAGGGCCAAATGGTAGAAGGGGCAAACTCCCTCATACTGTCTTACTTCTGTCTTGTCAGTTCTGATCATTAGAGATAAACTACAGGGTGCCTCCATGTAGTCTGTGTCGGGAAGGGAAGACAGAGCACTATGCTGGTCCATAGGAGCCAGCATTGCAGTTCTTTAAACGGCTAATGATCATTGATTACACGACTTATTGACTGCTCTGTCAGTTGCTGCCTTGAAAATGTCACCTTCCGTTTCTACTGACTTATCTTGTTCTTGAGCTTTCCATCCTGTTGTTACCAGTGGTCCATTTTGGGAGCTTTAGAGTGTACTGTACTCTGCTAGCAGGCCCTTCCCTGTTCTTTTTCAATATTTTCCTGGCTATTCACCAATGATGAGTGTGAGTGTCCTGGCTCCTACATTTCTGCCACATCTGTTTAAATCAGTGCGAATCTAATAAGCTGGGCCCCTTCCAGTAACAAATGGACCATCAACAGAGGTTCATGGCCAAGCTTTAGATTAGATAGTGAACGTGTCTCCTTTTTCCCCCCTCTGGTAATTTCTGTATGAAAATACAGTTTGCATATTTTAAATCTTTCCTGTTACTTTTACGACACCCAAGCACTTAAAATACAATATTCAGTTAGAAGCATCATACCTGAGCAATCGTTTCTGGGTCCAGTGGCTTGTGGTCGTTGAAGCCGGAGTACTGCCCTGATGATGTCGACCTCCTGATGGGAGGGCTGTCAATCTTCTTGAGGGAGTCATGCCGGCTGATGTTGGTCAGGCTGCCATGGCCGGGCCGGCGTCGCCTCTCAGGGCTGTCATTATTGAGGCCACGATTCTGCAGCAGGCCCCTGGGGTGACTGGCTAGGTTTGGGGATCCCAGGTCAATTGAGGAGTTAGACAGAGCATGTGGTGGGTGAAGAGGACAATGACCATCGCTGGTCCTGCCAGGACGTCTTCCTGGAGGGGGCGGTTCTCCTCTTTTCCTTTGTCTAGAAAGTTACAGAAGGAAAAAAAGAACAGAAAATAGAGGAGCTTTTGACACTAGATAACACTTTAAGGCTGAGTGTGCAATGGCTACTCATAGTCCCCAGAGAAGGGGCGGTCAGGAGCTGATGATCACAGGCCACTCACCTGGCTAAATAGCTATCAGAATGGCGGTCAGTTGGGGAGTTCATGTCCTTGGATGAGGACTTGTCTTCGGTGACTGGCCCGCTGCTGGCTTCACTGTCAGCTTTTTGGCTCAGGGTGTCTGAAAATGTATCGTCCCTGAAATGATGGGAAGTAAGAGTGAGAATCTCTGGCTGGATGCATAGGAACAAAAATAAGGGATGGCATTTATGTGAGTCTTTTATTAATATAGCTGTCCTTGTTATGTAGGTTTATTAATTATGTGTGTATGTGTCTGTGCATATGAGTGCAGATGCTTTGGAGGCCACAAGAGGGCATCCTGTCCCTTACAGCTGGAAGTACAGGTGTTTGTGAGCTACTAAACCTGTTCTAGGAACCAAACTCAAGTCCTCTGCATGAATGCATTTGCTCTTAATCCTTACCTCCTCAGCACCCTAAAGTCTATAGTCATTCTAAACATAATATAATTTTGCTACAAGAAAGTTGGGAATTTCAGGCATACAAAAGCGTAAAATAACAGTCCAATCAGTTCATGTCAGAGACAGTCCCTGTCCCCATTACTATGGAGACCACTTGGATACTGAACTGATCACCTCCCCCTGAGGGGGGAGCAGCCTTACCAGGCCACAGAAGAAAATGCAGCCACTCCTGATGAGAACTGATAGACTAGGGTCAGAGGGAATGGGAGGAGGACCTCCCTTTTTAGTGGACTGGGAGAGGGACTTGGGTAGGGAAGAGGGAGGGTGGGATTGGGAGGGGAAAAGGGAGGGAGGTACAGGGGGGATACAAAGTGAATAAACTGTAATTAATAAAAATAAAAGAGTAAAATAATAATCATCTATAACATACTACACCAGTCAAGTATGCTGGTGCCTGCCTTTAATTCCAGTACTTGGGAGGCAGGGGCAGGTGGATCTCTGTGAGTTTGAGGCCAGCCTGGCCTATGTAGTTTCAGGACAGCCAGAGCTCATAGTGAAACCCTGTTTTGAAAATAACAAAAACTTCACTAAACCAAGAGGCAATTGTGGTTAGGTCACTATTTTGCTTCTGTGTCTAGAATGTGTATGAGTGTGTGTGTGTGTGTGTGTGTGTGTGTGTGTGTGTGTGTGTATGCATATGCATATATACAGTATTTACATTACTGATAAATGGTCCTCTGTTTAGTAGTTTAGATATACACACCTTCACATCTACATATATACACATCTTTGATGGTCATATACACACTTTATTATTCTAAAGCTATGTACATCATTAAGTACTTCTTTTCACTTTATATGGTGTGTCTCTCATTTCCTTGGAAAGTCTCTTAAAGTTGGTAATGAATTGCAAAACAGTATACTCTGCCGCATCTATTGTTTTGTAAGCTGTTTCTTTTACTTACTCCAACATCTTCTCACATCCTTAAATAGTTCTGAGAAATTTAGAGCTTTCTCATTGGTGAAACTGAGGCTGCGTGAACAAAAGCCCTGAGTTGACTCCCTTGAATTCTAAGCCTGTCTCCTCCCTCTTGGGGACTGGGGATTGAAAGAGCCAGACATCAAAAGAAAAATCGGCTATTTTGGGAGTCACCCTGGCCGTGCTAACTTTCTGCAGAGGTTATTGTTCTTAGGCACTGTCAGAAGATGTCTCTCCTTGAACCCGTTTGGTTCTGAACTGTCAGTAACCAGCATGCAGTATAATCTGGAACTTTTACTTTTTTTTTTTTAATGAGACAAGGTCGCATTTATCCCAGGCCGTGAATTCGCTGTGTAGCCAAGGACAGCCTCGAACTCTTGAGCCTCAAGCTTCTCCTTCCAGAATGCTGGGATGATGGCAGGCATCCCCAGCGTGGGCCTGCGTGCTGCCCGCTGGATGTGGACGCCCTGGCTTTTTGCGCTTGCTAGTTTACCAACTGTTGAGTCCCATCTCGATATCTTTAGGCACCTTTCCTAACGCACTGCCGATTGAGTGGATTTTCAAGGACAAGAGAAATCTTCCAAATAAAGTAAATACAGCGATTTACTTTTTTACCATTAAACTCACCAGGAAAGTGAAAAACTGTCTGTGCAGTTTGGCTCCCCCACCCCCCAAGTCAATTCAAGACTCCGATCGGGGCCTAATGGGCTGATCAGAAACTGCACCCATGCTTATTCTACAAGACCCTGGGCTGACTTCCTAGCCCTCCCTCCGGACCACTCCGCCCACCCCTCCTGCGGCTGAAGTCTCTCTCTGGGGCCACTGAGGGGTCCAGCCACTCACACGTCTTGCACCACGATGTACTGATGAGGCACGAGCCCATCGACCCCGTTGTGTCTGCCTTCCCACCAGTCCTCTGAGGCGCGGTGGTACAGCAGCAGGGATGCGCCCTTCTTGAAGGACAGCTCTCGAGCCGAGCGCCCCACATAGTCAAACTTGGCTATTGCTTCGATCGGTTCACACTCTACAGAAAAACAACAGAAAACGCAGGGGGGTGAGGATGCTGGGAAGGCGGGGCGCATTCTTTGAAAGGTCAGCGCGGGGCCTTAGAAACAGGCTGCATGGGGAAACAGGCAGACCATCACAGGAAGCCCTAAGGGGCAGTTTTGATCGGGGGAGGGGTGCCTCCAGCTGTCATCAGTTTCTTAGGCAAAGAAAAAAATGAGCATTAGATCTTCATTTCCTCAACCTCTTATTGGAGATACAGTGACAGTGTAATAAAAAGATGTTGCCTTTGCAATATGATATAAAAACACCTCCTCGGTTGTAATATCCGCCACGTTGTTCTAATCTTTTTCTGACGTTGATGGGCTGTGGTTGTAACATGTTAGTGCCATTTATAATAGAAAAAAAACACAATTCCAGAAAACACGTGTTATTAGCTTTCCAAAATACATAAAACCATCGTAAGAAATGCTACTGGAATACATTTATGCTCCTCGTGGGCTTTTTTTGATTTTTGGTATGAAATCTCAATGTTAACATCAAAACTCAGGGAAAATTTCACTTCATAAAATTTTTAGATTTAATTATGAAACATTTATGTTAGACTGCCCTCCACTCAAAGTAAAAGACCAGACTCAGAAACTATTTTCTAGGGATCAAGAAATAATTGATGGGAGAAACTGGGATTGGCTATACAAAAAGTCAGAACTCAAAAGATTGCAAACCACAGCTCTATTCACACAGCATCACAGAGAGCTTCGTGATTAGACCTAGTGCAGGAATGTCCTCCATTCAAGGTCTTTCTCCTCCTTGACTGCCAGCCCCTCATTCTCGTGCCTGCTGTCCAACAGAGCTGAGTGGACAGCTAACGAAAAATAAGCAGAAACGAACAGTGTGAGGAGCGTATGTTTATAGAAATAACTGTACAACGAATGATACCTCATTTGCTACAACCTGGGTGTGTGTTAGTTTCAAAATATTCTAGACTCTGCAGGCAGCATGGTGGAGTACACGCTGTCTCTCAGCCCTGCAGGAGATCGCTTCCTATTTGAAACCCACTCACTTGAGAGTTCACTTTTCCTGGTGTTCACTGCAGCATCTGTGACACTTAGGGACAGAGAGAGAGAGAAGGTTTTGGAAGAAGAAAGCTAGGCTTCTCTTCCACTTGACAAACTGAAACTTCTCTGGGGCGTGTAAAGCAGAAGCAGCATGCACTGAAAACCTGCGTGTGAAGGGCTTGTGTGAATTTCGGCACACAGTTCAAGAATGAAAACTGCAGCAACTTTCTGCTGTAGGCAGTGTCTGGGGAAATGTTATGTCACCATGTCCAGCTGTAACCCCAGAACCTATATGGAAAAAGGTGTACGAGTTTTGAGAACGACTGTGCAAGTCTTTTAGATCGTATGTAATCCTTTGGTGGACTGTGAAATGCCCTCGAATGGCTCATGATTCTAATGGCTGATCCATAGCTGGCTGGCACTGTCTGGGGACACTGCAGAACCTTTTGGATATGGGGCCTTCCTGGCAGACATGTATCTGTGGGGGCCAGGGCTAGGGAGTTATACGTAGGCCAGGTTCCAGCCCAATCTCTGCCTCTTGAATGCCAGATAACCAGCCTCTGTCACTCATGCTGTCACAATGTCTGCCTCCATGTCTTCCCCACCCATGACAGACCATATCCCCTGAACTACACATCAGGACAAATCTCTCCAATTCTGTCAGGGTGACGAGAAAAGCAAACAGCATACTGCTCAAATCACAGTTTATTATTACAATGCAAGTAAGTGTACCAGTAAATATTTATAGAAGAGAGGAGAGAACTTTCCATTTAAATATAATGACCCTTTGCTCTAAATTTCCAGAGAATGAATCAATCCTTCTTGATCTGAGATGATGCGATACCAAAATCTGTACTTCAGTTTTCCTTGGCGGACAGAAACAAACACCCTCACAGAGTGAAGACAGGCTAATTTATTAAAGTAACTTCATGACATTGGACTTGTGAACCCTGAGCCAACATACCATTAGCTCTTCATTTTTAAATTAACAATATAAGTGTGTCATCAGAGGACATGACATATAATCTATGCACAATGTGTGGAGGACAAAGGGAAAGAAATTCATCACTGCTCTTTAGGGCATGCAACATGATGACATTAATGCTGGCCAAAGGCTATCTAGAACAACATATGTGTTACATATACACACAATTTCAGAATCATGACCTCTGTGACTGTCACACAGGCACTAGGATTATCAGACTGACTAAATCTACTGAATAGTGGGGCACATTATGCAAGGATGACCATTTTAGTGGTAATCCTAGTATATCAACAAGTAATTTTCAGCAACTTCATTATTCTGACTCTTTGTGCTCTCCTGGGAGCCATTTCACAGTCCAGTGTCAATCAATAAAGCTATTTACAGACATCTTAGTCTGGGCATTGCATGGCAAATCAATCTCAGGGCATGGGGCGCCATGGCTTTTTCACATAGACAGTCTTTTGGTCCTTTAGGGTCCTGCAGAACTTCTTAGAATGTTGCTACTGTTGACATCAATACCAATAATGGCAAGGGTGTAACATGATTACTGAGTGCTTCTGCATGGCTCTGATAACTGTGCAAAGGGGAAGCGGACTCAGCAGAGCGGCTGCCAGAATGGCCTGGTGCTAATAGATCCTACACTCACTCTTATAATTTAATATGATATAATAATGTTGTAGCTTCTCTTGGGGACTTTATCATCCCTAATATGCTTCCTTCTAGGTTTGTCATCCACACTCCTTGCAGAGGTGAGTTTTATTCTGGGACAGCCCCTCTTGAAAAAAAAAGTTGGTCTCTGTAGTGATACCATGATAGAAATGAGAATGCAATATCTGACAGTCAAAATGGCGACCTACTTTTTGATTTAGCTACAGAACTTTGAAGGTTGGCTGCAGTGAGAACCTGTCCTTTGAGAGCAATGATTTTATCTCCAGCCAGAGGGGTGGCCATGATCAAATCAGAGTGAGATTTAGAGTATCGAGTATTAAACAAACATTCTCTCTTAGAGTCAAGGGGTAGACATTTGACAGGTGGCATGAAGTTGGAACTGGCATGTGAGAAGAGAGATGTTTGGGCTTTGCCTACATTGAAGAAGGCCAGTGGGGTGAGAGGGAAGGAATGAACCAGAGAGAGAAACATAGGGACCAGGACAAAAACCAAAAATGATGGTGTCAGAGGTAGAGGCCTCAAACATTTTCAGAAACATCATGTAGAAATATGAGCTATTACTTTAAAGAATATCCTCTAAGCCCAGAAAATATAACTTGAATTTTAAAAAGAGCACAAGGTTTATGACCAACTCGGTGAAATGGAACTCATGTCTGACAAAAGCTCTGGTGGCCCAGAACCTGAGACTAGACAGGCCATGGACTTAGGAAACCAAATACTGTTCTGCTTAAGGAAAGTATTGGCAAAATGACTCCCAGTGACATTCTGCTGCACCCATTGAGCAGCGTCAGAGAAGCTTCCTCCTGCAGGAGATGGGAACAGACAACACGCAGAGAGTGAGAGACCATGGAACACGCAGTCCTAAACGGGATGTCTCCATCAAATCCCTCCCGTCAGGGCTCAATAAACTAAGCAGAAAAGGAGGCAGAAAGACTGTAAGAGCCAGAAGGGATGGAGGACACACCAGGACTGACACACACGACTCACAGAGACTGTGGCAGCATGCACAGGCCTGCACAGGTCTAAGCCAGATAGGGTCTCGGTGCTGAGAGGGGACGGAGACACAAGCCTCCAAATCAAGAAGCTATCTTCAGTTGATAAGCACTTGCAAAGGAAAATGTAGTTTTCTCCAGTGGTGTCTCATTGGGTATATAAACCACACTAAGGGCCGGCTGCAGCAGGAGATGACCACAAAACAAACTTAACGGCTCTTCTGGAGGCTTTTTACCATCTCATGTTGCATTTCTGGTCTTTAGTTTGTATGTTATGGTTTCCAGTTTTGTGTTTTGATGGGGTTTATGTATGTGTGTGTGTTTCTCATGCTTTGGCTTTTTTGTTGTTTTGCTTTATTCTTTATCTGCCTGTTTGTCTTCTGAAGAGAGAGAAAGAAGGCATGGAATTGAATGAGTGGGGGAGGAGAGGCACAGGGAGGGGAAATGGGGGAGGGGAAACTATGAACAGAGTACAGTGTATGAGAATAATTATTTTCAATAAGAAAGAATACAAGAAAAAATCCTTTTCTTTCTTTCTTAGAAGATAATTGACACTAGACATGAAACATCAAAATTACCCATTTCCTAAAACCCCAGCTTTTAAAAATTTTTACTAAGGCATCAGGTGTGACAGCTATGTGTCTACACAGAAGAAAAACAAATGACCCTTACCTCAGATCATAACCTCCATAAGAATAAGAACTATGTGAAAAACCAAATGCTGAAGGATTTAAAAGAGAATAGAGGACCACAGCAGACATGTCAAATGGCTAGCATCATTATCACCAAGAACATGAAAATCAAAGCCACAGTGAGATACCTCTCTATCTATGGTGAGAGGACAGCTGCCTGACAGAGACAACAGATGCTAAGGATCTGGAGAAGAAAGGACCTTTGCACACCATATGCAAAGCTGGATATGCAAATGGTACAGGCACTATGAAATGGAAAGGGGTCCTAAAAATTAAAATAGAGAGATTATATGGTCTAGAATTCATACTCTTATTCAAAAGAATTGAAATCGAAATCACCAAGAGGAACTCCCAGGGATGGTCTATGTAGCAGCAGTCACAAGGGAAGATATGGAAACAGTTCCCAGAGGAACACGGACGGGTAAAGAAAGTGTGAAACATACATGTGAGGAACGCTGTCCAGACTTTATGAAAGGAGGAAGTGCTCCACCATGGAACAACGCGGGTGGACCTGACGTCAGCTAGTATATTGCATGGCTCGGCTTACATCAAGAGCTTCAAATAGTCAAATTCATAGAGCCAACGGGTACGGAGGTTGCTAAGGCCTGGGAGGTGGGGAAGGAGGGAGCTACCAGTCAGTAGGAATGCAGTTTCAGCCAGGCAAAGGGGACATGCTCTAGACATCCGGCATGCAGTGTCAGACCATGGTCACAGCAAAGCGTATGGTGCACTTCAAGCGGGTGAGGAGGGGGTCTGTTAGGGGGGGAAGAGGTAGGGCAAGGACAGAAAACAGGAGGACAAGCTCCATCCTCTCAGGTTCAGCAGGATTTCTTAGAGCTGATCAAGGGTGGGGGGAAAAACATGAAAGAAAGATTGATTGATAAACTCGCCTGCTTTAAAACAAGCACAAGTTAAGCCTCCATCAGAGAAGGCCTTTCTAAAGCATATATACCCAGTTCCTATATACAACACAAGAAAAGAGGGACACCAACCGAAGCACACGAAATCAAATAGGAGACGCCAGGAACTCTGCTGTTAGGTCAAAAACAAAAGCAACGCGCAGTGGTGCAAGCCCGGGCCTTACCGTCTTCACTGGTGTGGGGCTCTGTGCCTGCGTCCTGGTCTACTTCCTCCAGGGTACCATGCTCACTGTACGGGCTGTCACTGTCGGGTGAAAATGGAGATGCACATGAAACCAGGGTGCTGTTTTCCGATCCAGCCATTACTACAGCAAGGAAGCCCATGAGCTGTCCAGTGCAGACACTCCCGGGTTGTCCGACCGCAGAGCGCCAGAGCCTCCTTTAATTATCTGCTTCTGTGGAGATGCGCTTGGACATGTATGTGTAGGAGGGTTGCTGTAACGGTCCGCATGGATTTTGGTGAGCTCTCGAATAACCTAAGAGCCTCTCGGCATGCCTGTGAGGTCCCCCAGTTAGCTTAGTCCAAGTGGGGAGAGCCACCCTGACAGTGGGTCCTTCCTGACAGGACCCTGACAGTGGGGGTCTGGACCGAGTGAACAGAGGAAGCTAGCTGAGCACAGGTATCCGTCCGTCTCCCTCTGCCTCCCGATTGCTGGTGTGGCCTGGAACTGCAAGGCAGAATAAACCCTTCTACCAGCTACCAACAGGAAAAGTAATTTTTTTTTGTTTGTGTACACATATGTGCATTGCATGTGTGTGTCATATACATGTGTAGATGCACGTGTATGCATATACAAACGTGTGTACATGTGTATGCGTATGAGTATGTATGCATTCATCATTTACAATCCTATTAAGACAGGTTTTTTACAGGAAACCAGTAGCATTACAAATGAATGCGAATTAGTTGACTGCACGTAGACTAGCTTGAGTATTGCTCTACGGATAGAAGTCTTTGCAAGTTCAATTCACCATTTTTATCCACATATAAGTTGAGAAGTCTTTGATCTCTGTGAGGTGACAGTAGTGTCTTTTCTATCATCTCTTGACTTGCATTTATTTCATCTCTGTATGGGAATCATGATTTTTATCATGCTCATCTCTCAACTTTAACAACATTATCACTGCTACTACAGGCCTTCAGATGTTTGCTAACAGAAGGTCTTGGCCACAAATTCCAACCTGATATTACTCTAAAAAGCCATTTGTAGAGCCATATTGGGGGACCAGGGTAACTCTGTTTAAAAAGAGTGACGCTGGACTGGGGAGATGGCTTAGTACACAAGTGTCAGGACCCAAGTTTGAACCCCCAGTACCCACCCAACAAGCCAGGCCATGGCTGTGTGCTCCTGCAACCCCAGTGATAGGAGGGTAGACAGGGCTTGCTGGCTGCTGGCCTAGCTCCAGGTCAGCAAGAGACCTTGTATCCAAGGAATAAGATGGAGGTGATTTATACTAAGACCTAGTGTCCTTCTCATACACATTTAACACCCACACATACACACACAGGTTCCCATGGAAACATTGTAAACAACATTCTTCAGTTCATGCTGCTGGCTGTAACATGATCAGCAACACAATGCTCTGAGATCAAATCCATACACTCACCAATTATCTACATACTTTGTCTTTTTTGTTGTGTTTTTTTTTTTTTTTTTAAGGCTGGGTTTCTCTGTGTAGCCCTGGCTGTCCTGGAACTCACTATGGAGACCAGGCTGGCCTGGAACCCAGAGATCTACCTGGCTCTGCCTCCCAGGAGCTGTGATTAAAGGAGTGTGCCACCACTGCCTACGTTGTCTTTGCTACAACAAAGATGGCAGCAGATCTTGCTCACACAGCCCTGTGTTTGGGGGAGTTGCTGAGCATAGCTCCGACACTGGCCCCAAAGAAATATGACTGTGAAATGAAGTTATTCAAAGTAAATATGACTGCGAAATGGAGTTATGTATCTCAGCATGATTGAGTTTGTTCTTACTTTCCCAGCGGAAGACTTTAGTTGGTGCTGTCACAGACATACTCAAGTCAATACTGCAGAATTGAATTTCATCTGTAACATGGCCGCCACAGCACAGAGCTGCGATACAGCATGCTTGGCTCTTAATTCTGAAAGCAGCACGTTTGGAAATAACAACGCTCAGTTTTCTGCACCACCACACTGTATATGACTTAATTGGGGTAAAGAAGTTATTTTTTTAAAAATCTCATCGGTACTTGTTCCACATCTATTTGGTCCTGTGAATGGGACTCGGGGGTCTCCTGAGAACAGCACAGAAGCTCCTTCAGCAGCTGCCTCGGGAAGACAGGCTGGGAAGACTCACACGCTCTGTGTAAGCTGTCCCTGGTGTCATGGTTTCCCTGGGTTCCTCAGCATTCACATGTTGGAATTAGAACCCCCAATCCCCATGTTGACGATGTGTGCTGCTGGGACCAAGGGACGACGGAGAGTGGCCTGTTTCTCTTCTCCCCATTGGATAACTGGTGCCTTGTTATGGAGCAGGAAGGTCCTCCCTGGAGGCCTTCATATGAGACCTTCCAGCCCCTGTAACTGTGAGGAGTTCTCTTCTTTCTAAATTTCCCCAGTTTGTGTTATTCAGTCACAGCAATGGAAAACACACTAAGGTGCTGGGCTGTTACTATTAAATAATACTAAATACTAATCTTTGGGTGCACTCACTGGCCTCTCTTAACTTATTTTGAAGAGTATTCATGCACAATAAATCGCTGATTAATAAGTGCCCCGACCAGCTGGCACAACAGAGGGCCTCAAGGATTTGAGACTTCTTTTGTTATTTATGATTGATAGAAAAATGGCTGAAACACACGTATCAAATACCAAATAACAAGCACAGACATGAAGAGTTCTGCCTCCTAGGGTTACTCAGTTGACTACACTCTACTATGTGCTTGCCTGGGAAGTGGTACCATGTTAACATTTTTTTTTAATTCTCAAAACATATTAATATAAATTTTCTCACAATGACCCATACTACCATAATACTTATTGGTCAGAGTGAAAATCAAAATAAATAATAAGAACATATATTTGATTGACAGTGCTTCTATAAAAAGAAAATGTAAAGGTACTTGTCAGGATAAACCTATGAGATTAGGCTAGAGACACACAGATCAGTGGCAGAGTATTTGCCAGGCACACACAAGGTATTTGATCCCCAGCATTAAAAAACCAAAACCCAGACCCAAATAAAAGCCAAGGATGGGAAGGAAGTCTGTTAATTTGGTTAGTTATCTTTTCTTGATTTAGAATAGTAGTAAAATTAAAATCTCTTTCTCTCTTTCTCTCTAGCTTGCTCTTCCTAGCTCTGGCTGTCCTGGAACTCACTATTTGGACTGGCTGGCCGGTGCACCACCATGCAAAACAAGCCCTTAAAAGGAAAACCCTCATTCTTTGCAGAGGCCCAGAGTTATCCAGAGAAGAGCAGGCTAACAGGGTGCTTCCTTACTAAAACCCTCACGGCCACAGATTGCACGGTTCTACTAACGTAAATGCTGCTGGTACTTCTCTTTCTTTCCTTTGTAAAAATTAAAATTAGTAGCTTGTGGGCAGTTCTTTCTTTCTTTCTTTCTTTCTTTCTTTCTTTCTTTCTTTCTTTCTTTCTTTCTTTCTTTCTTTCTTTCTTTCTCTTTTGTTCTTTCTTTCCCTCCCTCCCTCCCTCCCTTCCTTCCTTCCTGTGTGTGTACGCATGTATATGCTGATGTACTTGTTCATGTGCATGCATGTAAAAGCCAGAGCCTGAGACCAATGTCTTCCTCTATCGTTCCCGCCCTTAACTTCTGAAGCAGAGGCTCTTTGACTGAAGCTGGAGCTCAGTGTTTGGAGAGGCTGGGTGGCCAGTGAGCTCCCAGTGCCCTCCTGCCTCTGCACTGGAGTTACAGACACACGCTGTTGTACTGGGCTTTACTAGGTGCTGGGGATGTGAACTCAGTGGCCCCCTGCTCCGGCAGCAAGCCCTTTTCCCTCAGCCCCAGACAATTCCCTGCTGTAATTGCCAGTGGCTATGTGAGCCTGAGCGGGAGGGCTCTGCTCCTGGACTCACCAGTAGTCGCCTCCAGCCATACATTTCTCATACACGGGGCCGTCCAGTTCTTTAGCATCTGGGAAAATAGATTCATGATGGATGATGATGGTCTTTACAATCTCGTTCACATGCGCCTGGCAAGACACTTGGTCCTGTATCTCTGGAACGGGCATCAGTGTTGGGCCAAAGCAAATGGCCAAATTGTAAGGGTCCATCATGTTCTCATCACTGTACTGGGAAAGACTGTAAAAGGAAGCAAGGGAGAAATGAAGGTGCTTAATAGGATACTTCATATTTTGGCTTTTGTTCTTAGTTTTTTTTGTTGTTGTTGTTGTTGTTTTTGTTTTTTTTGTTTTTGTTTTTTTTGAGACTTGAGTTTCTCTGTGTAGCCCTGGCTATCCTAGAACTCACTCTGTAGACCAGGCTGGCCTCTAACTCACAGGGATCCAGCTGCCTCCACGGTGCTGGGATTAAAGGCATGTGCTACCCCTGGTCATATTTTAAATTTATTTAACTAAAACAACAAAAATAACCGTAAATGTGTGTGTGTGCACGCATGCATGTACATGAGAGTGCAGGGACCTGTGGAGAGTAGAAGGGGTGTCAGGTCCCCTTGGGGCTAGAGTTTCAGGTGGTTGTGAGCCATCTGATGTGGGCACTGTGATCAGAACTCACATCCTATGCAAGTGAGTTCAAGTGCATACTCTTGACCACTGAGCCATCTCTCCAGTACCCTTACCTCAGATTTTGAAAACATGGATTAAAAAAAAAAAAAAGATATTCCATCCCACCCAGAGCTGGCTGATCGAACGCCAAACTGAGCAAGAGGATGACACACATCCATCCTCTTTGTGTGAGGGAGGGGCATTTCCTAAAGCGTGGGTTTACGACACCGACAGTAATGAGAGATAAATAAATCTGTGAATCTGGACTATAGAGTACAACCCCAATCAAGTCTTAGGGTTTTATCTTTAAACTTCCCTACCATTAGACACATCTGAATTTTCAATTTCCCTCCTTATAAATCTCTGGGAAAAAACTGGAATGAAAGGGAAACATCTTTCCTTCCAGGCGGCAGAGAACAACTGTCAGCTGATAACCTGCGCTGTGTGCTCGCCACCACCACTAGGTGACAACCCACGCCACAGAAGACGCTGAGAGCACAAGACAAAGGAGATCCTTAATTCTCTCATTATCCCTCTTCACGTGGGGGAGCTCTGCGGGCAGCTCTGGCTGTCCGCTCCTCGGTCCTAAACTCAATATTGCAGATAGTTCTGAAGCCGTTTCATAGGTAACTGTACGCGAGTCAGCTCTGCAAGGCCTGGCCTCTAACATTTAGGGAATCTGCAGTTACCTCTCAGTGCATAGAATATCAGCCACAAAAGATGTGAAATGCAGACGAACAGATGACAAGCGGAAGGAGAGAAAGGTGACTCAACTGCCTTTGTGAGACAGTGAGAGACACAGAGCATCTAAGGTAACACCTGTGTGGCATGTCAGCCTTTGGGGAAGATAAGAGAGTCAAGAGAATAGAAAACACAAAGAATGATCTCCACAGCTGCCATATGTCCTTCCCTTCTGCCATTCCTCAAGTAGACAATCCAAAAAAAAAGGTCAACAATGCCACCAGGCGATTGACAGATGGGATCAGGGGAAAAAGTCAGGTTCAGAAGGAAAATCGTCCAGTTTTCAAAACTCACACCGGGGCTCACTGGGGAGAGTCAGGTTTAATCCTTCCAGGTCTTTATTTTAGTTCTGGCTCGAAGAACGTTAACACGATTTCAAAATTGCCGCCTTCCAAGTCTTGATTGTGCAGCAGGAGAGTAGCTGACCCTCCTTCTCAGGATTCCTGTGTCAAGCATCCTGGGCTGAGGCGAGGCCTCATCTTTTCCTGCAGTCATCTTGGGCAGCCCCGCTACCGGACCCAGGAAGCGCTTGCCATTTGATGGTGCTTACATTCAGGCTTCGAGGACTTGTTTGGTCAGAACACTGCTTTCCTAGGTCATTGGGGGTCGTTGGCTCACCGTGGGTTTTGCTCAGGAGTGTTGGAAAAACTGGATAGGAACAGCACTGCCAGCATGTGGGGGTCTACATCGTCAGGGGAGGGGGAAGCATGCATCTCAAGGTAAAGCTGGTGCTCCTGGGTTCTGACAACTGCCTGAGTGACCAGGCTTAGTCAAGGGTCGTGGTGGGCAGTGTCTATTTACAGTATGTAGACACAGTTCATATCCTCTTTAGGTAACATTTCTGTCCAAACGGCTTCCTACTGTCCTTTGGGAATGCTTTCGGTACCCGAGGATGAGCTGTAGAGCCTCGTTCTGTTTTCCCTGCAGTCAGTTCCCTAGTGTATGCTCCTTGGCTCTTGGGGCCAACCTGAGTGGGTCTGAGTTTAGAACTAGCCAGCAGGGTTGAAGTGAGTTTCCATGGCTTCTGAGAGTGCAAAACTCCAGTGAGACACAGGTAAAAAAGAAAATATCCTCATTTGAAGGAGAGTTCGTACCAAACCGAGAAGACATATCCCTCTCCTTGTTTGACAGCTGACTCGGATCATGAACTTCTAGCTGCAAAGCAGGAGGACTTTCAGACAGGATACAGGGGAGATTGTGCCAAGAGTGGAACCCACTCGTCAGCACGCAGCAGAACAGCAGCCACGTTGCCCCGGTCAAGAGTCAAGTTTCTTTTAAAACAGTGTAGTAACTTTTTAAGATTCCTTTCGCATCATAGTAGAGACTGTATTACACATATTTTCTTCTTGACAGGGTCTCATTACAATGAATTAGTGAAAATTCTGCTTTTGGAATGATGTCTAAATCATCGTCAATCCTCCTCCAACCCCGACTATAACATTAAGAAGTGACAGAATTTTTTGCCAGGAGAAGGTGGTTTACATCATTTTGACAAAAAACATTTATGACATGCGCTCTGGAAAGAAGCTGGGAAAACACATATTTCACCAGGAAGTGTTATTTATAGTAGTATTTTGCATTTAGGGCCAGCCACAGTTTCTCCATCTGGAGTAGACTTTTCATGCATCATAAAAAGATCTTGATCTCTTGAGGGGAAAAAAAAATGTTTCCTAGGCCTACATTTGATCCCTTTGCCTTTGACTCAGCTGATGAATGGAACCCAATGCACATTTTATAGGATCCAAGCACTCAGACAGAATGCAGATGGGCTCTTGGGTAGAACACGGGGATATACTCACTGATTGAGGAAGGCAAACAGGTACCTCATCACGATAAGGACCGACCTGGGCAAGGTCAGGAGGAGTTTCCGGATGTGAAGTGCTCTCTCATAGAGATTATCTATTCCTGCAGGCAGAGGGTGACATGGTCAGAGTCTCTCAGTCACATTTAGAGCAGATCATTGCAGCACCCCTTACAGGGACACACCCCAACCATCATAGGAAGCGATCATGATCGTCATCATCATCATCATCATTATCACTATCATAGCTTGTGCACGCCACCATCTCCAGGCTTGACCCACCATCGTTCACTGTTTCCCTGAGTTCACTTGCATACTTTCCTGACTTGCCTTTCTCCCTTTCTTTACTGAGTTTAGGGACATGGCCTCCTTATGTAACCCTGATGACCTTTGCCTCACAAGTGCTGGGGTAACAGGTATGTACCACACTGGTTTATTATATATGATGTACATGGCCTTGAGTAATTTAGAATTCTTATACATTAGAAACCATTTCTCTCCCTTGTTGTGAGTGTTAAACTTTGCTGCTCATATGGTCCCAGTGCCTTCTTGCTGTGTGGGAACTAAGACAGCTTTCTGGGCTATCTATCTATCCATCCATCCATCCATCCATCTACCTGCCTATCATCCACCAAGCTATCCACCCACCCATCCATAGCAATGTTCCGGAATAGTTCTGAACTTTCCTGTGGTTTTGTATTATGGTCTGTCGTACTGAACTGCTCTAAGACACTGAGGTATGCTACTCTGTCTCAAGCTCCCGATGCCATGCCACAGGCACCCTTCAAGTCTGAGTCCTACTTCCTGCCAGTGGCAGCCTCATCTAGAGTCAAGGTCAGAACGGTCACTTCTAACATGGCAACCCTGGGCTTCACTTTCTCTCTGGTGGTCCCACCGCTGATGACCTCGTTTCCTCAGTAAGTTTTACCCTTTCTTGCTTGGACTACAATCCTATCCTGCCTAGCTTCCCCTCGGAAATAACTTCTGGGGCTTCAACATTGACTTGGTTCACAGGGGAAGTCTTCAAAATCACCAGGATTCCTTTAGGCAGCCAAGGCTGGAGGCTGTGGCCCTACGTCCTCACGCCAAGCTCATCTGCCTGGAATTTTGAGTGCCGACTCAAGACGCTTTCTATTTGTCATCAAAGTGGACATTTTGTTTTACCCCCCATGCAGCCGAAAAGGTATGAAAAACATACAAAAATTTTTGCTCAACCACAAATGGGTCTGTAGACCCACACCTGATTTATCAGGGTGAGTGGGAACAAACAGTTCTGTTCCACCACTAAGCAGGCCTCGGCTGGAAATGCAGCCAGCTCGTCTCCCAAAAAAACGGAAGTTCAGAAACCCTCTACCTGGAACGTGAAAATATCAGACTGTGATTAACATTTTTATTCTTTTAGCTCAAATCAGTAGCTAATAGTGTGATTGTTGATGTTGTGAACGGGATATCGTGTACTTCACGTTCTTTTTTGTAATGCATTTTGAAATGGAAAAGCAATCTAGCATGAATGGGGGGTGGGGAGCAGTATCTACTGGGTATAAATTTAATGTATTTTTCCAACCACTTGTCTTGATTTCCTCTTGGGAAAAAAGTGTGACATAGTCATTACTTTTAGATGTTAAGCAGGTAAATAAATTCAGGCCACATGAACGCAATAATGAAGCAGTCAGTATTGCCATCTAGTGCCGTGCCTGTAAGATCAAAGCAGACCTCCACGGACGGCAGTTTATCTCCTACAGCAACCTGGGTGGAGAGGAAATGTGCATGTCACCGAGAAGCTAGGTGGGGAAGCACATCTCCAGAGCACTACAGATGCCCAGCACCCTTCTCTGTTGGACAGTAACTGGCTCAAGGCTTGTTACCCAAGAAGGTCGTGTTAAACTAAGGTTACTGCTGCTGCTTTCTGTTAAAAAGAACAACCCTCCCCCAGAGGTAAAATTATACCCATTATGTTCCATTCTTAAAAAATATCGAGGGCTGGAGAGATGGCCCAGGAGTTAAGAGCTTTTTGCAGCTTCCAACACACACATGCTGGCTCGCAACTGCCTGGCCCTCCAGTCCCAGGCGATAGTATGCCCTCTTCTGGCCTCCTGTTGCGTACGGCATACATACGCTAATGCACATACTCACACATATACACCTGGAAATTAAATTCCAGGAAAACCTGGAATTTAATAGCATCTCCCCCTTACTCACTAGACAACTGTTTGTATAAATGACTTTATGTCCACGCTCCAAACCAAGCTTAAAAACTTTACTATCCCCATATCCACAGAGATGACACACTGAAAGATAAAGTGGCTCATTCCACGTCTCTGGTTGGCAGTGACCGCTATTCTTTGTTGGCTACATATAAAGGCTCCTGAAGGTTCTGTTGAAACCAAGAAAACCTGAATGCCACTTTTTATTGAGAATCTTGGAGATTACAAGAGTTAAATCTTTTGAGTTTCCAAACTAATTCTTAAGTTAAGGATGAATATATGTTTAATACATGGGACAGAAAGTTAGCAACTTAAAGCAAGTTTTTTTTTTTTTTTTTTTT